>CM060449.1:18377433-18782022 GCA_030545235.1 Helianthus tuberosus | reverse complement strand
AATCTTTTTCTTTATATATTTTTAGGTTTAGGATAATTTTATCATTTATTATGTGTATTTTTACGATTACATACATGTTAAGAGTAATTTTATCTTTTTTTTATATGTAATTTTATAATTACACATATGTAAACTAGTTTTTTTACATATATGTAATTAGTTATGACACATATATATAATTTTGGCAATTAAACATATGTAAACTACTTAACATGTATGTAATCAAAGAAATACATATAATAGATGATAAAAAGGTCCTAAATACAAAAACTTATATATAAAATGATTGTTTATTAGGAGTTCTGAAAGTTCTGTAGTTATTTAGAGTTCTGAAATGAACTCAACATATATGTGCATACATACATATATAATATGACTGAAATTCTGTATTACATTACGTTACATACAATAATGTATATAGATAATACTTTTTTTCTAATTGTATATCTTTTAAATATAACATTTATTTAAAGTAAATTAAAATAATTTTATTGGTTTGTCATAAATTAAATTTGTTATTCTTATTAATAACTGCTATTTTTATTGGAGTTGTAACGTAGTTAGTTACCCGTTTACATGTCAATCTCTTGTAAATTTTGAAATCTATTATGATAACTACAATCCACAATTGAATTAGCGATATCTAACACAATATTATTAACAGATAATTCTTTTTTTTTTTTTTTTTCTAACTCTTAAGCTAGATAGTAAATTTATATTTGATATTTGCAAAACGGGTAAAATAAATCAAACTATATGGTTCTATTTTAGGAAGTATGAAAATCATAGATTTTTTAATTATATATCATTTATGTATTTTTTTAATCATACATATTGTTATGATAATATGCAAGTAATCAACAATCCAGATTCTTGAAATACCAAAGGATGGTAATAACATATTTTCTTCAAACATGTTATTTTTGAATGATAGCCTTATATATATCGTTTATCTTTCTTTGTATCTTTATTTCCAATACTAATTTTGTGTTGGAAATAATAATATATTAGTGGTTTGAAGTTTAACCGTAAATCATTAATTTTTAAATATAAGAATAAATGATATCATCATCATACTCAGTAAATCCCACCAATAGCAAAACAAAGGTAGAGTCTGAGGAGGATAAGATTGGGACAACCTTACCTCTACCTCCGTAGAAATAGAGATGCTGCTTCTAGTGAGACCCCCGGCTCGAAAATGATATCTATAAGTTAATTATTAAAAAAGATAAAATAAAATATAATGTAAGGTTAAAGGAGAAAATGACATGTGGCATTATATAGAGTCTTTTATTAGAATTAGATATATAGGAGAAGGATCCGTAAGGAATCACCCTTTATTGCGAGAACCAATGTGAACACAATCAAAAATAGCTAAAAACACACATTTTTTTTTTAATTTTTATAAAAAAATCGCTACTTTTACTAGCAAAAAAAAAATTTGGCTACTAAAAGTATCGATTTTAATGTAAAAAATATTAAAAAAAAATGTGTGTGTTTTTTTATTTTTTTTATTTTTTTTAGGTTTTTTGGGGGTTTAGTTTTTAGCATTTTAGCTTGGGGGGGTTAGGTTTTTTTTAGGTATTTTTGGTTGTGTTCACATTGGTTCTCGCGTTTCTCGCAATAAAGGTGGTTCTCGCATGAACCTTACCATATATATATATATATATATAGTAGAGGGTTCAAATGAGAAGAAAAATTTTGAAAGAATAAAAAGAATAAGTTTTAAACCAATAGAAATGCTTCATTTTACTTCATTTAATATGTATATTTAATGTTATTAATAAGGACATATAGGTAAATTTATAGTTGTAAATAATTAGCTAACTAATTAAATTTGTAACTCACTTTTAAATATACTCTTTGAAGATAAAATAATTTAGGGTGAATGACAATTTTCGACATGCGTGGGAGTTATAAGCTATTTAATGTTTTCCCATTATGTCATTTCTTCTTTTTCTTCTCACAATAAATTTATTCTCAAATGAACATTCCCCTATATATATATAAATTCTGAACATATAGTTAAATAGTAAATATTGTCTTTTAGTTTATTTTGTTTTTTAGTATAAACTTTGGTTTAAATTCTTTTACTTTTCTCGGTTGTCATTTAACACTTTGTTATTTAGTGAATTTTCATTTACACCCTACGTATGTACGTTACTTCTTTGTCATTAGTGTTTTCTCATTTAGTAATTTTTATTTATACACCATGTACTTTACTCAATCTATTTTTCTTTTTTTTTCCACCGGTTTATATTACACTCTTGTACTTCACCTTTTTGTCATTTAGTTAATTTTTGTTTAAACCACATGTACTTTACTCCTTTGCCATTTAGTGAATTTATATTTACACCCGTGTACTTTACTCAGTCCACTTTACTTTCAAAACTAAACACCTCGCTATTATGGGACTTCATCTATCATCACGCGAGTCACTTGATGTTAGATTTTTTTTTTTTTTTTTGGTTTTACGTTTTACCCTAATTTGGTCGCCGTTAGGTTAGCATAGTTTTACCCCCGATCTACAATGCAGAGGGATTAAAACTGGTTAATTAATATTTTGTTAGTAAATTACATGGATAGTCTTATGGTAAGACCATATTACATGTTTGGTCCTTCCTTTTTAGAAATTCTAACCATGGTCCCCACTATTCAAGCCGAGTAACACTTTTGATCCATTTACACTAAAACAACTATATTTTTTTCTCTCATTTCAATTAAATAGTATATTTTTAAGTTTTTATCATTACATTTCTCACTCTTTGACTAACAACCACTTTCAAAATATATTAAAAAATTATAAAGGGTGAACAGTGTCCCTACAAATATACAAAGTAACATTTTTTCTCTCATCCATTTACAACCACATTTTATAATATAAAGAACACTCACACAGATTTTGATGGAAGGGATATGAATACTCTAATACATTAAAAAGTCTATTAAACTTATGTGAAATTACCATTTTACCCTTTTATTGAAAAAATAAATCAAAAAATGTAAATAACCCAAACACCCCATTTTCATCACCGTAGTTGACTAAAAGTAGTAGTGGTTGAAACGGATTAACCACTAGATCTAATGTAAAACATACTGCACACATATCCATACGCATATGCAGTTAAAGGTAAAATAGTCTTTTGGAAAAACTCAACCCTTAAAAACAAACGTTTATCCACTCTAAAGACCAAATGTGTTACAGGTCCGCAACACAGTGAGGACAAAAAACCGTAATATGTACTTTAATGTGTGTGTTTTATATTGATCTGTTTGGCAAACCTCACACTAAGCTAAAGCTAGCAACATTTCTAAATTGTTGGGCACAAAATACATGAATATGAGCAACATGAGTAATGGTTAAACGTTACCAATTGGCAGGGTATATAAAAATGTTTCGTATTACCTGTTATATATGTTTTCTATTAAAACGTGACCTATTGGTCAGAGACTTTATTTTCTACTGAGTGCATCCACGACCCTGTTGAATGCTACTAGTAAAATATCTTTGTGTTGTTGATGATAATGCATATGAATGCTACTAGTAATTGAATTGCATGATTGTTGCTTTGCGTTTTCTCTACGTTTTTTTACTTTGGTAGTTTCAGATCTAGGGTTACATGTGATTTTCCATAGACTTTGTGTTAGTGGTATAATCTAGAGGTTTCTTGTCTTAGATAACCCTATAAGAAACCTTGTGAGTCTTTGAATTTAGTAGTTTGCTACTTTTGAGACCAGGAAGAGATAAAGTGTCGATTTGTCTAGTTCTTAGGTTTTGGGTAAAGGTGAGACCGGGAGGAGAACCTTACTTAGGTACCTTAGTTTTCCTAGAAAACTTGAGTTATTATCATCAACCCTTGATTACCCCTTCATACTTTAGGGTGTGTTGTGATTAGCGAGACCGAGAAGTGAGCGAGTCATTTGGGTACCTTAGCATTCTCAAGTGAGGTGATCCGATCTAGTAACCGGTGATTTACACGTCCATCTTAGGATTGTCCGAGAGGTGTTAGTGAGACCGGGAGGTGATCTAGCAGTCTTTAGGGTTTTCTTGAGTTAGCCGTATTTTTAGGAACCCGGTAGCCATTCCATTATCCAATTTTGAGAGTTGTAAATTACGGGTAGGATTCTAGACCTAGGTAGGTGTTTTCTCCTAGCATTTGAGTTTTTCTCCAGTTTCCCGAGTCTTCTGCTCCATTTTGTCTGAGTTTATTTACTTGCTTTATTTAGTATTTAGTTAAAACCATTCTCGCAAGCAAATAAATTATTAGGCTAGGGCTCGATAGAGGTTTAGTATCGAGAGTCGCTGGATTGTGTCCACGATTCGATACTCGGACTTACTTGTGATACTACTTACGACTGGTACACTTGCCGGTAGTGTGTGGTTTACGGGTTTTTCTAATTTTTAAAACTTGTTGAATTTAATTAATATACATTTCACACATCAAACGGCTATATGCAAGTTGCAACGGCTAGTCCGATTTCAACGATATATGACTTATCCGATTGACATCCAATTCGTTATATTTGGGGGCAATTGTTAGGGATAGATTTTTAATAATTATGGCTCACATATCCTTGGTCAGCCTAGATCATTGATCCTTAGCGAATGGTGCAGGAAGACTGAGGATCACGGATCCTTATTGTTATCCTAACTAACTAACAATTGTTTCCTGTTTCATTAGCTTCATTTCACAGGTATCTTACGCGGTAGACTTGTTCATACCTGGAATATCGGGGAATATGCTTCTATTCAAGCACGTGCATGAGGCTGATGACCGTTAATGATGAACGTTGGTGGCTAGCATGATTTTCGGATAGTTAGTTGGTTAGGATTTGCTAGTTATTTGAGTGGGGTATTGAGCTTGATAGAAACACAGAACATTACGTACACACACTCGCATACAATACTCTCTCGAAAGTGCTCTCAAACACATTAGAATTCTCTTGTAACAAGCTCAATATCATCCAAAGTTGTAATCGTTTTGTGTAATATAGTTGGTGATCGGTAGTTTCCATCACCCGAGGTTTTTTATGCCGGAGATCATTCATTGATCAATGGCTTTTTCCTCGTATAAATCTCTGTGTTCATTGTCATTTACATCTGATTTTTGTTCATTCGACTGTTCAACACATCAAGCACTCTACCTCACAATCAAAGTTTGGTTACATTATCCTTAATCAGTTTTGACCAAAACACTTGAGATCAAGTTTTACGTGTTTATATTTATGTACGTGTCAAAATACATTCAAGTTAATTTACATTTTGATGTAAAGTCGGTATAAATTTCAAGTTAAATTACGTTTCGATATAAATTTTTCCTTAAATAAGTTGGATCAAATATAATATGATTTAATGCTTATTATTGTGTACATTTTCAGTTGTTCTATGTTTTGACATAAATTTTAGGGTAAATTACAGTTTTCGTTCTTTATGTTGGAATCGGATTGCAATGGATGATCTTTAACTTCAATAATTACAGTCACAATCCTTTATTTGAAAAACTCATTAAATTTTTCATCCTTTAACAGTAACTAGGTTAAAATTTCAAGTTAAGTCCTATCACATAAGGGTAATTTAGTCTTATTATCAATTTAATTAAAAAAACCTAAAATATATATAGATCTCTCTGTCTCTCTCTCTCTCTCTTAACACAATTCCCCCCCCCCCCCCACCGCTCTCTCTCTCTCTCTCTCTCTAAAGCCTTTCTTCCCTAACCAAACCTAGATCCCCTGTTCAGCAATTTGACACCAACCAAATCCACATCCCCTCTCTTAACCCCTCTCTCTCTCAGAACACACAAAGTAGTAATATTCAGGCATTCACAAACATCACCATTTCCGGCAACATCTAGTCATAACCATCACCATTTTTCCGGCTACTACTTCGGCCGCCTAAAACATATCTAAAAGCACCTGTAGCTATCGATGAATTTCGGACTGAACCCTAACCATCGTCTGTAAAAAACAAGGCCGCCACCATCCTTCTTGAACCCTAAATCTAAACAATGTAAGCCGATCTGAACGGGATGTCGCCGGATCTGCCCAGGCCCATTGATTCGTCATTCTCGCTGCTGGTGTTTATAAAGGTCTAAACTATCAGTGACCTTCTTAGCATTTTATAAATAAATTGATTCTAGTTGGTTAAAAGGTATGGCTATGCATTCAAAATCATGTAATTTATTGGGAGGTCTTGGGATTTAATCAAATTCATCATCAACAAGTAGTCTTGACTCTGGTGGTTTTGAATGTATTATGGATTGGATGAGAAAGAGCAATCATGAATTTGTGCACTTACACACTAGTTACAATATTGTCCATGTGTATTGAAGAGTAACTTTTGTCTCGTGAGAATAAAAAAGGCTTTGTTAATAAGGCACAACTGGGGAAGAAAGGGGTGACGGACGACGGTGGTGGTGGCTTAGGCTTAGTGGGGGTGGGGTTGGTTGGATAGAGAGAGTGAGAGAACTGAGATTGGTTTATGTTTTGTTCAATTCTTTTAATATATTTTAAATATATTAGTAAAATTACTAATCTACCCTCATGTGCAAACCACATGCCATACTTAACTGAAAATTTTAACCAGGTTAGTGTAAAGGACCTAGTGTGTAACGCTTTTAAGAAAAAAGGTCTGTGATTGTAATTATTGAGGTTAAAGGGTACCCATTGTAATCCGATATAAACATAAATGACGAAAAGTGTAATTTACCCTAAATTTTATATATATATATATATATATATATATATATATAGGGAGGAGTTCATGCGAGAACCACCCTTATTGCGAGAACCGCGAGAACCAATGTGAACACAACCTAAAATAGCTAAAAAAACCTAAAAAAACCTAACCCCCACCCCCCCCCCCCCAAAAAAAAACCTAACCCCCCCCCCCCCCCAAGCTAAATGCTAAAAACTAAAACCCCCAAAAAACCTAAAAAAAAACTAACCCCCCCCCCCCCAAGCTAAAATGCTAAAAACTAAACCCCCAAAAAACCTAAAAAAAACCTAACCCCCCCCCCCCCCAAAAAAAAAAAACCTAAACCCCCCTCCCCCACCCCCCCAAAAACCTAACCCCCCCCCCCCCCCAAGCTAAAATGCTAAAAACTAAACCCCCAAAAAACCTAAAAAAATTAAAAAAAAAAACTTTTTATGCTCAAATCGCTACTTTTAGTGGCAAAATTTTTTTTTTTTTTTTGCTTCGAAAAGTAGCGATTTTTATATAAAAAATATTAAAAAAAATTGTGTGATTTTTAGCTATTTTTAGGCATTTTTGGTTGTGTTCACATTGGAAGAGGTGGTTCTCACAATAAGAGGTGGTTCTCGCATGATCTTCTCCCTATATATATATATATATATATATATATAGAAACGGGATCAGGAGAAAACGCTCAAAAGTGTGAGAACGGTGAGAACGCTTCCTGACCCAACACGTGTCACGTCGCTTAGAGAAGGGCGGATGGGCTTTTTTTGTCCTTTCATATTTCTTTTTTTAACGCGTGTCACTTCATCTTTTCATTTTTTTGGCGTTTAATAAATACGCGGTGTTTTTATTGTTTTTAGATCAGAATCATAGTAAACATTTTGGCGTTTTAAGTATTGTTTTGGCGTTTTTATTGTTTTTTAGATCAGGATGCAGGCGTTTAATGTAAAAAACATCAGTAATTTTCTTGATTTTATTATATCAAGTGTTTTCCCATTTAGGATACAGGCCTATCATGTGACAGGAAATTATGGCGTTTTGAAAAGATAAATAAATTTCAATTTTCCATTTAGTGGTATTAATATAACTATAATGTTTGGCAATAATGATACCGTCTCTTTATTTTACTGTTTCTTTCAATTTTCATATGTCAATTAGTGTTGATTTTTCCGGTAATACTTTGTTTGCGTTTTAGGCATTTTATATAGCAACATCATGTTTTGCTAGCATTCGTTCTCACAGTTTTTCAAACTATCAAGCGTTTTTGGTGTTTGTAGTTTTTGGCGTTTTATACTCAATTTTTTTTTAAAATAGTAGAGAATTAGATGATAAACAACAGAGAATTACATAACAAACAATAGAAAATGAAAAAAAAATTAAAAATTATAATCTCATTTCTCATCCAAATCTTCACTGTCATTAGCCTCTTCTACTTTAACCTTTTAGCGTTTTGAATACCTTATGTAGATCCTTATTTTCTTATATACCTCCCGTCTTTAGAAGATGCTTATTTTTTGGGCATCCTTTATTGTGGTTTGATATATACTTGTCTGATGACATGTTGAAGACCAACGCCTGCTCTAATGTATTGATCCCTTCATGCCATCCATATATCCATCAAGAACAAAGTGACATGATGTCATATCAGTGTCACCAGTCTCTTTGTCTTGAATATTTGTCCATCTCATTCAGCAAAAGATTATAGAGATACCCAACTCAGAGAAAAATGCATTCAGTGAAACTTCATTCAGATCAATACTCAATATAGCAGAATCAAGGTTCTGCATCTGTGGCTTTTTTAACTATTATTTTTGGCGTTTTTAAAGTGAATGGTTTCTAGGAAATATGACGTTTGTTTCTGGTTTTGTGATCAAATGATTGTGCAGAGACGTCTATCTTATAGGATGTTTTTGGCGCGTAGTTTAGGCGGAATTTTATTTATAATAAATGATATTAATAAAGTAGCCGTCTTTTCAGTTTACTGTGTATTTTTACTGTTTTTTTGTTTAGCTTTTTATGAGTTTTTAGGGTCATAGACTTTCCATCTCCCAGGTTTGGCGTTTTTGAATGGGTTTAAGTAGTTTTTGGCGTTTTTTCCATTTTTAGCTTTTATTAATTAATACTTCTGCAAATTACTTTCATTATAGTTGTTGGGTGTCGAATCCAGCAAATAAAATAATAAGAATACCCACTAAACACACTAAAAATAGTATAAATGGAAGTAGGGTTTGTGTCCACAGGGATACAGATTAATTAATTGATTATGCCAAAAACATTTTAGACACAGATACGATTGTATTGAAAAGTGGGGTTTTTAGTTTAACTAAAATGTAAGAAAACAATTTATAATTTTTAGATTAAAAAGAAAAGCTAATTAAAGGTGGTTGGAAAATTCAGATGTTAAAAAACTAATTTCAACACCAGGGCAATTTCTTGATTCAGTTCGACTTACGATCATTAACGGTCACGGTGCAATGATCCTTTTAAAATAATAGTTTGTATCAATACTAGATGTCACGCAGTTCGGACATCCACTCCATCTAATGTCTAACCAAGCGCAGTTCGTCGGTTAGAGCCAACCCGCTACTCTAAGCCCACGCCGTTCGGATTTTAGTGTGCGGATTGCATGATAGAAGTATCGATTATAACCAAACACACACGCCGTTCGGTATGTTTAACTAGATTGTATGATTCTATAATAAATTCAAATTCATAGACAAACTTGAACCATTATTTGTTCCTTTTATCAAAACTTAAAATCTGATTAGAGACTAAAATCTTGATGAACTTTATTAGAAAAATTAATAAATTGATCAGGTTTATTAACAATCTAATATTTTTCCGGATTGAATCCGTATTAAAAACAAGAATCACACAAACAAACCACTAAAATAATTGGATCTAACATAACTGTTTCACATAAGATTGTGAACCAAATCAAAGAAAATAAACCCCGATGTTAAAACTATAAAAGTCTAGCCAGACATAATGGCTAAAACAATCAATCCAAATACGAAATAAAGCATCAAAGTTAAACTTACAAAACAAAAGACTAAAACAATATTTGTTGTTCTAGAAAATCCCCAAAAGAAAGATGCCTTCTTTTTTTTATTGCTGCTATCGTTCACCCCAAAAATAATGCCCACTTCCAAAAGATGGATTTTTTTTTCTTTTGTCCCTTTGCAGCCGTTCAACAGATTGTTCCTTTAAAATCGGTGGTGATTGTTGTTGATTATCCTCTATGATCTACTTGCCAAACTTCTTTTCTTTTTTTTTTCCATCGTTTTCTTTTCTTAGCAGCCCAATGGGAGTTGTTAGTTCAGCCCATCTTCACTAATTACAATTCATCAAAACCATTTTATTTATTGAGAGCCCAACTCATGTTACATCTCTAATTTTGATTTTTGCATTAAAGTTTCTTCATCTTTCAAAGCTCATAATCCACTCGACCTTTAGTTATTGCGCGCTCGCAATCACTCCGCGCCTACAAAATCATTAAAACGTCCAAAGTAGATTACGTTCCAAAATAAAAACGTATTTTCCAAAATAATGCAATATATATAGTATAAATGCCTAAAATGCAAATAAATATGCATGCTAAAATGTGGTAAAATATGCTTAAAAATGCAACTAACAAATCTCCCCAAGCTTAAACTTTTCCTTGTCCTCAAGGAAGTCAAGAATAAGAATAAACCGAGAGATAAACACGAAAAATAACACATATGCATGCTTAATATAAATATATTTTTTTTCAATCCGCTTCTTTTATTCCGGAAAATAAACTTGTAATGAGATCATATCTAACAATATCAACTCCTGTTACATTCATTCGAACCCGGGAAATACTTACACGTGTAACCGCGATTGTTGATATTTTGTGTCCCTTTAAACTCAAACCCGCTTAATCACGACCAAATGCTTTCTGCTTAATAATATACAAATTTACCAACATGGTTCAATCGTCCCCACGCCCAACACCTATGGCAACATCTACCCAACCTCTCGACTTTTTGAAGAGACAACATGACCTAAAATGATGCCTTGATCAACCATAAAATGACATTTTTCATAATTCAAAACAAGGTTGGTTTCAATACATCTTTCCAAAATTTTAGTCAAATTTCTCAAACATTCTTCAAAAGAATTCCCGTAAACCGTGAAATCATCCATAAACACTTCTATTATTTCCTCGACATAATCTGAAAAAATGCTTACCATACACCTTTGAAAGGTGGCGGGAGCATTGCAAAGTCCAAAAGGCATACGCCGGTATGCAAACGTGCCAAAGGGGCACGTAAATGTAGTTTTCTCTTGGTCTTCCGGCGCGACGGGTATTTGATGAAAACCGGAATACCCGTCCAAACAACAATAATGAGTCTTTCCCGCCAACCTTTCTAACATTTGGTCAATAAATGGAAGCGGGAAATGGTCCTTGCGGGTCGAGGCATTAAGCTTTCTATAGTCTATGCACACTCTCCACCCGTTTTGTACACGGGTGGGGACCAACTCACCTTGTTCGTTTTCAGTCACGGTGATACCTGTTTTCTTTGGCACAACTTGTATCGGGCTTACCCATTTGCTATCAGAAATTGGATAGATCATACCTGCATTCAACAACTTCAATATCTCCTTCTTCACTACCTCCATCATGGGAGGATTCAACCTTCTTTGTGCTTCCCGTGTTGGCTTAAAATCTTCCTCCATGAGGATTTTGTGCATACAAAGTGATGGGCTCAAACCTTTTATGTCGGCAATAGTCCATCCAATTGCTTCCTTGTAGCGTTTGAGTGTGTTGACCAACTCATTTTCTTGCCCGCTCGTCAACTTGTTGGATATAATTACCGGTAATGTATCCTTCTCCCCAAGATACACGTATTTAAGGTCATCGGGGAGGGTCTTCAACTCTAACTCCGGTGCCTGCACAATAGATGGAAGAATTTTTTGTTAGTAGTTGGTAATTGTGTTTTTGGAGCTTCATACCTGCTTTTCTTTTGTGCATCCATAAACGCTACTACTTCCATCAAATCCTCCCCAAGCTTGAACTTTTCAGTAAGTTCTTTTGCTGCAGCTTCATCAATGCTTCTATTTAACACTAACGCTAGAGCATCATGGTTAGATAACTCAAAACAATCATCAGATAAGGGTTCAATAACATCTAACCAATTCAAAGATGAAACATCACTTGGGTAACGCATAGCATCATATATATTAAAATTGATAACTTCCCTATCAAATTCCATTGATAGGGTGCCACTATAAACATCAATTTTTGTTTTTGCAGTTTTCAAAAATGGCCTCCCTAACAAAATGGAGCTTGAGTGTGGAGTATCATCATCCTCCATGTCCAACACATAAAAATCGGCCGGGAATACCAATTCATTCACTTGGACCAAAACATCCTCTAATACACCTTTTGGGTATACTAAGGATCGATCGGCCAATTGAATGACCACCCCGGTCCTCTTTAAAGGTCCTACATTAAGTGTTTTGAAAATAGAATTTGGTAGGACGTTAATAGAGGCTCCAAGGTCGAGCATGGCTCGCGGTATGTTAAGATTTCCCAATTTACAAGGAACCGTGAAAACACCCGGATCCTTGCACTTTTGTGGTAGTCTTTTTTGTAAAACGGCCGATATGTTTTCACCTACCTTGACAGTTTCATTACCTTTTAGCTTTTTCTTTGATGTGCAAAGTTCCTTTAAGAATTTTGCATATCGTGGAACCTGTTTAATAGCATCAAGAAGGGGAATGTTTACCTCTACCTTTCGAAAGGTCTCCATGATTTCCTGTTCCTCTCTTTGCTTTTGTGTGCTTCTTAGTCTTGAGGGGAATGGAGGAGGAGTGGTGAACTTTGCCTTGACTTCATCTGATTTTGGAGCCTCGGGTTTCTCCGTATCTTTCTTCTCAACAACGATCTCTTCTTCCTCTTCTTGCATTGTCGGACCATCATAACTCTTCCCGCTTCTCAAGGTAACAGCACAAGCATTGTGCTTAGGATTTGCCTCGGTTTGTGGAGGCAGTTTACCTTGAGACTCTATCTTACTCACCGAGGTGGCGAGTTAAGCAATTTGTTGTTCCAAATTCTTTATGCTAGCTTTTGTCTCCTGTTGGAACGTATGTGTGCTGGTTGCCAAACTTTTCACAATATCTTCCAAAGACATTCCCGAGCTACCCGTTTGTTGTTGGGCGGGTTGCTGTTGTCGAGGCTGAAAGTTTTGCAGTTGTTGATTACCTTGGAAGGTTGGGCGTTGTTGATATTGTTGATATTGTTGAGGCCTTTGCTAGAAATTCATGTTGGGAGGATGTCCCCAATTCTGATTGCCTCGGGGTTGTTCATATTGTCTTGAATTTTGCCCCGGATAACCTCCAAGTGCTTGTGCTTGTTCAACATCATCTTGCAGTGTGGGACACATATCAGTGGGGTGTCCAAATTCTAGACAAATTCCACAAGCTCGGGCTTGTGGCTCAACACTCTTGTCCTTGGTAAGTTGCATGACTGCTTTGGTTAACTCGGCTAGCTGGGTTTCGATGCGAGGAGTGCTCACTTCCTTAACTGCTCGTGGGACATCCGTGTACCATTCTTCATCCTGTGCAGAGTGCTTGGTGTCTTCAGCTATGGAGGTAATCAAGGCTCTAATTTGAGTAGGTGTTTTATCGAGTAGAGCTCCTCCACTTGAGGCATTAATCAAACGCCTCTCCAATGGTGCCAATCCTTCACAAAAGTATTGAAGGAGTTGGTGATCGGTTATGCCATGTTGTGGGCAACGAGCACACAACTTTTTAAACCTGTCCCAATAAGTGTGCAAGGCTTCTCTTTTTAGTTGCTTGATTCCGATGATCTCCTTGCGTAGGATTGAGGCTTTGACTTCTGGGAAGTATTTTTCAAGAAACAGCTTTGCAAGTTCGTTCCAAGTAGTTACCGACCCCGGTGGTAGGTAATATAGCCATTCTTTTGCCGAGTCTTGAAGCGCAAAGGGGAATGAATGCCCTTAGCTTGATTTGGTCTTCAATGACGTTATGTGGCTTCATACCAGAGCACACAACATGGAACTCTTTGAGGAACTTGTGTGGGTCTTCATTCTCTAAGCCTCGGAAAAGTGGCAATAGGTGAATGAGTCCGGATTTCAGCTCAAAGTTTTCCACAGTAGGGTAGTTGATGCAAAGTGGTTGTTGTGGGACATCACGAGTTGCCCACTGTCTAAGGGTTTGTTCAGCTGCCATTGTAACTGCAGGAATTTGCGGTTTAGGTGAGTTTGGTTCTTGGTGGGTATGGGTAGGTGAGTGTGGTGGAGTGGTGGGTGTTTCTTGATGGGATTGTGATTCTGTTTCGGTTTCTGATTCACTTGACAAGAGTATGTCCTGCCAAATGTTGGTGACCGGAGGTGAAGATATAGAGGATGAGGAGCTTGCTAACTTCTTTCGTTGTTTTGTTTGCTTCCTTAATCTTTTTGCTGTTTTCTCAATCTCCGGGTCAATCTCGAGTGGTGTACCTGTACGCAAAGATCTTGGCATAAAACGATTAAATTTGCCGTATCCCCGGCAACGGCGCCAATTTGTTGGGTGTCGAATCCAGCAAATAAAATAATAAGAATAGCCACTAAACCCGCTAAACCCACTAAACACACTAAAAATAGTATAAATGGAAGTAGGGTTCGTGTCCACAGGGATACAGATTAATTAATTGATTATGCCAAAAACATTTTAGACACAGATACGATTGTATTGAAAAGTGGGGTTTTTAGTTTAACTAAAATGTAAGAAAACAATTTATAATTTTTAGATTAAAAAGAAAAGCTAATTAAAGGTGGTTGGAAAATTCAGATGTTAAAAAACTAATTTCAACACCAGGGCAATTTCTTGATTCAGTTCGACTTACGATCATTAACGGTCACGGTGCAATGATCCTTTTAAAATAATAGTTTGTATCAATACTAGATGTCACGCAGTTCGGACATCCACGCCATCTAATGTCTAACCAAGCGCAGTTCGTCGGTTAGAGCCAACCCGCTACTCTAAGCTCACGCCGTTCGGATTTTAGTGTGCGGGTTGCATGATAGAAGTATCGATTATAACCAAACACACACGCCGTTCGGTATGTTTAACTAGATTGTATGATTCTATAATAAATTCAAATTCATAGACAAACTTGAACCATTATTTGTTCCTTTTATCAAAACTTAAAATCTGATTAGAGACTAAAATCTTGATGAACTTTATTAGAAAAATTAATAAATTGATCAGGTTTATTAACAATCTAATATTTTTCCGGATTGAATCCGTATTAAAAACAAGAATCACACAAACAAACCACTAAAATAATTGGATCTAACATAACCGTTTCACATAAGATTGTGAACAAAATCAAAGAAAATAAACCCCGATATTGAAACTATAAAAGTCTAGCCAGACATAATGGCTAAAACAATCAATCCAAATACGAAATAAAGCATCAAAGTTAAACTTACAAAACAAAAACAAAAGACTAAAACAATATTTGTTGTTCTAGAAAATCCCTAAAAGAAAGATACCTTCTTTTTTTTCTTGCTGCTATCGTTCACCCCAAAAATAATGCCCACTTCCAAAAGATGGATTTTTTTTTCTTTTGTCCCTTTGCAGCCGTTCAACAGATTGTTCCTTTAAAATCGGTGGTGATTGTTGTTGATTATCCTCTATGATCTACTTGCCAAACTTCTTTTCTTTTTTTTTCCATCGTTTTCTTTTCTTAGCAGCCCAATGGGAATTGTTAGTTCAGCCCATCTTCACTAATTACAATTCATCAAAACCATTTTATTTATTGAGAGCCCAACTCATGTTACATCTCTAATTTTGATTTTTGCATTAAAGTTTCTTCATCTTTCAAAGCTCATAATCCACTCGACCTTTAGTTATTGCCCGCTCGCAATCACTCCGCGCCTACAAAATCATTAAAACGTCCAAAGTAGATTCCGTTCCAAAATAAAAACGTATTTTCCAAAATAATGCAATATATATAGTATAAATGCCTAAAATGCAAATAAATATGCATGCTAAAATGTGGTAAAATATGCTTAAAAATGCAACTAACAATAGTTTGGGAGTTTTTGGCGTTTTTACTCCATTTATGGCGTTTTCATATGCATTATGACTGTTTGGCGTTTTATTAAGATAATGTATTTTTTTATTCTTAGTTGAAAAATACATAGCAAACAACAGAAAAAGAAAATTAAAAAAATAAAAATAAAAACAATTCATCTTCCAAATCTTCACTGTCATCAGTCTCTTTCTTCTTTGAATCATGTTCGCTGGTGGTTTGGCTTAGCCATGCTTGTGTTTTTGTGGCCGTTTGGAAAGACAAAATGACATGAGTTTTTTTTTTTTGAATATGTATCTTCAAACAAATCATTAGTGTCATTCGTCTTTTCATGCCATTAAAATATTCATCAAGAACAAAACACAGAAAATGACATAAGTCTGACCCCCAACATCTTTTTGTTTATGATTTGTCCATCTCATGCATCAAAATGTTATTTGAGTCACAGCACCTCAGGGAAGAATGCATTATCCGAAACTTTGGCGTAGAACAATATTTTGAATATACAAGAAAGGATATTTTGCATTTTTGGCGTTTTACTGAGGAAATAGTGTATCTAAAGGAACCGTCGATCTTTTGGAATCTTTTGATGTTTGAGTGTTTTGGCGTTTTCTAAGATGAATGGTATATAGTAGAAAATATGGCGTTTTTTGAGTAGTTGTGTTTGATGTTTTGGGGATTTTGGCGTTTGTAAGATGAATGGTATATAGTAGAAAATATGGCGTTTCAGGTTCTAGGGGGTGTGTTTTTATGTCTGGGATGTTTTTGTTTATATAGTGATGTGTTTTGGTCCGTAATGGCGTTTTATTCATCAGTATGGCATTTTGGTATAGAGGTGTAAAGACCTTTTTACCCTTAATGATGCGCGTCCACGTAATAAAAAATGATGTTATTTACGAAAACGCCACCGCGCCAATCTAGTCCATAGATTGTTTTGATCGGACGATCCATAAGCGTTCTCACCGTTCTCACACTTTCTACCGTTTTCTCCAAATCCTGACCCTATATATATATATATATAGGGAGGAGTTCATGCGAGAACCACCCTTATTGCGAGAACCGCGAGAACCAATGTGAACACAACCTAAAATAGCTAAAAAAACCTAAAAAAACCTAACCCCCACCCCCCCCCCCCCCCCCCCCCCCCCAAAAAAAAACCTAACCCCTTATATATATAAGGTTGAGTTCATTTCAGAACTCTAAATAACTACAGAACTTTCAGAACTCCTAATAAACAATCATTTTATATATAAGTTTTTATATTTAGGATCTTTTTATCATCTATTATATGTATTTCTTTGATTACATACATGTTAAAAGTAGTTTACATATGTTTAATTGCTAAAATTATATATATATGTCATAACTAATTACATATATGTAAAAAACTAGTTTACATATGTGTAATTATAAAATTACATATAAAACATGATAAAATTACTCTTAACATGTATGTAATCGTAAAAATATACATAATAAATGATAAAATTATCCTAAACATAAAAATATATAAATAAAAAGATTGTTTATTAGGAGTTCTGCGAGTTCTGTAAATATTTATGGTTCTGAAATGATCTTGGTCCTATATATATATTCATAAATGAGTCAGGTTAAATATAATATGTCTTCGTGCTTATTTCTATGTACGTTTTTAATTGGTATAAATTTTGACGTAAATTTTGTTCGGAAACGATTCGAGTCAAATATAATATGTTTTTAATAGACGATATAAATTCGATTCACTTTACGTTTCAACACTGTCGAAACGCGATGTACCATTCTTTAACTTAAAAAATATTATTTTCTTACGTGCTTCTTTTATACACGTGTAGGTATAAGTTCAAGTTGGTTTGCGTTTGGATGTAAATTTTTCATTAAAGTTATACTAAAAATGGCTTCTACATTTCCGTTTTCAATGGATGTAAAACATGTGTCGATATTCTTTTGAGCATATTTCTTTCGCCTGCTATACTGAAACAAAATAAAAACTGATCGAAACCCCGCAGCATAGCTGATGTGTGCAATATGCAACATATAAATTACATCAATTGTGGCATAAAACTAACCCTTTTTTAGTACTAATGTTGGAAAAAGTGTGTTTTTGTCTTCCTTTTGTATTTTCAGGATTAAATGAGCTCAAATTAACAAAAGAAGCAAAAAGACATCAAAATCTAACATAAATACAAGAAAAGGAACAAGACGTGACATGCCCGACCCCACGACAGCATCTTCCCAAGCAAAACAAGATAACAGAAGCGCCCTGTGCTCAGCCAGCACGGGGGCGTGCCCAAGTGTCAGCAGAAAAGACAAAGTGGTAGAAGCTTCTATTGCCCACCACGGGGCCGTGCTCAGCGGACACGGGGCCGTGGTCAACTATAAGATTCGCACAATCTAAGCAAATCTTCATAGTACAAAGATTCTTCTGCACACGGGGTCGTGCTCAGCGGACATGGGGGCGTGGTCAACTAATAAGACAAGCTGCATTAAATGAAGAAAGAGAAGGATGTGGACACGGGGCCGTGCCCACTGGACACGGGGCCGTGCCCGAGCTTCTGTTCAGCCTATAAATAGGAGTGCTTGGCTCAAGCTCAAACCATCCCTTGGCACACCACCTCTCTCACACTTCACCCACCACCCACCACCACCAAAACACCATCATCCACCACCATCATCCATTGTCCATCATAGAGTGTGTGAGTCGTCTCAGGATCCAAGATTGATCGTAAGAGTTCTTGACAATCAAGGCCATGTTTGCCTAAGTCTCTTACATCACTTGGTGAAGACAAGTGTCTAGTGTAATACTTTTTATTTCTAATCTTTTCGCACTTTTTATTTGGTTTTGTATTAATGACTTTAATTACTAGTTTCTTATGTTGAAGGTGATTCTTCCTTATCGTTTGTCCGTGGTGTCTTGGCATTATTTTACTGTCTATATAAAATAAAAGATTTACACCATTCATATCTCCACGGTCTATATGGGGGTATGTTGGCTACCTTGTCGGGGGTTAAGGGAACGGTTTGGTAAGAGTCTTGCCATTGTTCAGCGTTTAGAGGTCCTGCAATGGACCTGGGTCAAATTTAGTAGGACCTCCTTCAATACTTAACGGTATTGGATGGCGGGGGTCCAAACTCTTTGATCCCCTCATAAGTTAACTACTATTAATACTATAACCCGGCTATTTAGGACTGTATCCCTGCTGACTCAGACTACTTAGTCGAGGGTAACGTCACCTCCAAAAGAGGGGCCTACCATAATTTGCATTAATAACTTAATTCATTATCTTTCAATAATCCGACCCTTTAGGATTGTATCCTTGCTGACTCAAACTACTGGGTTGAGGGTAACGTCACCTTCAAAAGAGGGGCCTACTACAATAACTAAGATAATCTCTTAAATAAGTGCAAAAGTGCGGAAATAATCAAAGGTTACACTATACACGAGTCAGAACCAAGTGATTCATCTTGTCTATCTGTTTTTCTTTTTATTTTATTTTCAGCATTTTTAGTTAGTTTTTATTTTTCTTAGCATAAAACATTTTTCTAAACTTTTTGATTTGATTAGACGTTGAGGATAAACCGGTACTAAAAGCTCTTGTGTCCTTGGACGACCTCGGTATCTTGCCAACACTATACTACGCTCACGATGGGTGCACTTGCCCATATGTGTGTTTAGTGTTAGTAAAATATCGTGTTTTATAAATTTAAAACTTGGCTAAAAAAAGTGTTAAAGGGGCTTAAAATATACACCTAATATATATAACACTTCACACGCATCAAGTTTTTGGCGCCGGTGCCGGGGACACAAGGATTTTAAGAAAGTTAGGAATCAACGGCCTAATCGTTTTTTCTTATTTTTCAATTTTTTTTAGGATTTTTCTTAATTTTTCAGCTTTTGCAGAACTCAGCACGGGCCGTGCCCGCTGAACACGCCCCGTGCCCAATCATTGGAACTGGCAATCCTGTTTTAAGTCAGACAGTAAGCTGAACACGGGGTCGTGCCCACTCAACACGCCCCCGTGCCCAAGTTTCAGTTACTGAAAACAGAACCGTAAGATCCCGACGGTTGGTAATTTCTGACACAAACATGAGTGATACTGATAGTTTTTACTTTCGGCACTCTTATGGTACAATGTGGTGTCAATTATGTGGTGGTAACCATAAGGAATTAGATTGTTATTTTCTAAATTATAAACCCCACTATATAGACCCATCGTTTCCTAGTATCCTTAAGAGGGGCGAAAGTAAAAATAATTCCTATCTCTCCCTCGAATGCTCCCAACCGGATTTTCTAGGAGAAATGCTTCTCGATGAATTATTTCAACTAGAAGATCTAATTATTAGTTGGTTAAAAGAACTTAGGAAAGATTTCAATGATCTTTTCCAAGACGATAACCAAGAAGAAGGGTTGGAACCGCATTCAAACAACTTCGTTGTTTCCAACGATACTTCTAACTCTAGCGAGGACTTGAGCGATAGTCGTCCCTGTGTCGATTGTGCCGTGAAGGACTCCTCATCAACTTCGTTTGATGCATACATAGACCTGAGCGATTCGACATACACCTTCTTTAACGAGAGCCCGGAAAAAGGGTTGGACTTGTCCACCTACATATAGCATAGGAATCACCCTCACCGACAACCTCTTGCGTTCTCGTCTTAATCTAGAACAATTAAGGTATCTTAGGCACTTTGGGGTTGTTCCATCCAGTAAGGAACCGCCCGATCCAGAAAAGTTCCTTAAAAATAGACGCACTTCATAAAACAGCCTTCCGACACGGGGCCGTGCCCAGGTCAACACGCCCCCATGTCCACCAAAAGATTCCCTTCTGACTTTTGTCAGAATACGGACAAAACGTGTCAGGATCTTGCCTGCACACGGGGCCGTGTCCAGCCGACACGGGGCCGTGTCCAGCATGCTGTCGTTTTCTATAAATGCAGCCAAGAATCCTGCACATTTGGACCATCCAGGGACAGAGATTTGAAAGGATTTTCTAACATTCCATCCTAGAATGTCTAGCCAAAACAATGGAACCTCTTCTGCGCACTCAAGGAACAGTCGACGGGAAAGGAGGCCATCGATTGAAGCAACTCTCGTAAGATACGTAATGGCGCTACGTGAGGCCCTTGACGAGATGACTTCGGTGGAGGAGGTCCTCATTGACCGTATAAATTATCTCTCGGTGGGGTTGGAAAACAGTTTTCAAGAAATAAACCTCTTGCACCAGAGGTTAAACATTCTTGTAACACCTCCCATGGAACCAATCCTCCCTCAAGAGGATTGGAACCTAGCACTTGGAATCCAAAATCCTACAGGTTGGGACGACATTCCGGCGGAACCTCCTCTTGAAGAACTCCAAGAAATCCCGGTGGAAGTTGCACCTCCTCAAACCAATGCTCATGAGCCCGCTTTTCTTCTCCCTAGGGAGATCGAAGAGTGGCTCGCCGACGTGTGAGGAACCCATACCCGGAGAAAGAAGTTTGTCAAGCCACTTTTAACCGAGAGATCTATCTTTTCGGAAATTTTGCGAGTAGAATAAATAGTAGGCTAGAACTTCTTGGATTGAGATTTCTTGTGTTTCTTTGACCTAACTATCTAATATCTTAATTTTAGGACTATTATGTAATTCTCTATGACTAATGAATGATGGTTTTAGTTAATTTGGTGTTTGGATGGTGTTGAAATGAATAAAACACACTTGAGATGGCAAAGGATACAAGGGAAACTTGAACCAGCACCCCATGCAGGAAAACAGGAATATCCGACGATTTTCTTCGTTTACAGTAAGTTCGGCACGGGCCGTGTCCTCCCAACACGGCCCCGTGCTGCACAGTCTGCAGAAAAAGACCCAGTTCAGGTAACTGGACACGGGCCGTGTTCAGTCAACACGCCCCCGTGTCCAGGCTTCTGTTTCTCTTGATTTAATTTTGTTACTGGCACTTGAACACGGGGCCGTGCCCGGACAACACGGGGCCGTGTTCAGCGCCCAGTAACACAAATTTTTTGCTTTTTACACCTTTTTACACATTCAATCAACCTAAAAACTTATTTTTGGGACACATTGAGGACAACGTGTAATTTAAGTGTGGGGGGATGCTAAAATCTTGAACCTTGCAAGTCCTAAATACAAGCCTTACACAAAACTCTATTGGAACCGCTGATCATTTTCATTTTTTTTTACTTGTCTAGGTTTAACTCGGGAAATTCAAGTTCTCAAAAAGGTTATATTTTTACGAATTTACAACCGATAGCGTCGTGATAAAAAGAACCAACATAAGAAAATTATGAAAAGGCATGGCAAACTTAGTTAAAATTTGATTATATATACTTGATCACATAAAAACCCATTCCCACAAAAGTGAGTTTTGAGCCTTTATTGAGCATACAAATACATATCATCAGACTAAATGCTCATTTTTCGTTTCTTGTGTGAATAGCCGCTTGGTTCTTACGACTCTAGAACTTGCCATGACGATACATTCCCGGTCCTTACCAACTTAAACCCGAGTAAGTAAATGATGGAGGCATTAGGACTAACCCTTTTTTATTTCTACACCATTATTTTTTTTTTACCACCTACCCAAAATCCCCCTAGTTAGCCCCTTTGAGCCTAAACCTTTTCATTTCATAACCCAAACCAAACACCCTTTTACCCACCAAAACCTTTTTCATTTTTAACCCTTCGTTTTAGTAACAAGTTCGATTTTTCGTATGACTTTTCAAAAAAAAAAAATTGTGTGTTGATGATGAAACAAAAGAAAATAAACAAACAAGTTCATCAAAAATAACTTTGTTTGAATAATAGCTTCATCAAAATAAAGGTTACAAAAAAAAAAAAAAAAAAGTCTTACGAAAACCGACGCTTGTTACGCTTTTAGCCCTTTTTCTACTAACCACTAACCCAACCACCTACCTTTAACCCAAGCCTAACCCTTCACCCACAAAGTCCTCTTGATATTTACAAAGGTATATAAGTTAAAAAGGAGGAGGATTGATTGCTTGGCAAGCCTATGGTAGGAGTAAGTTCCATGCCGCTCTCGAGTGATCCACAAAAATACATTTTCGGTCAAGTGATGAGTGATCCCCGTGAGGTATGTGAACTTGTATATAAATAAAATTTTAAAGAGGCATGTTATGCCCTAATAAGTAATTTATCTTATGGAAAGTTTTAAATAAATCATGACGAATAGGATTGTAAATAAATAAAAATAAAACTAAATAAAGAATCTTGGAAATCCCGACACTCTATGACAAGCCCAAAAACCTTCTTCTCTAACCATTCCATTTGGGAGTGTAATAGCCACATATTAAAGAGTTTTGCTTGAGGACAAGCAAAGATTCAAGTGTGGGGGTATTTGATGTATGCAAAATGCAACATATAAATTACATCAATTGTGGCATTAAACGTTCCCTTATAATAATAATAATAATAATAATAATACACAACTTCGTTTCTAATGAAACTTAGGTTAAAACGTAGAGAAAAATGCCCAAAGTGCGGAAATCATCAAAAGGGTACATGAAGGATAAGTTGGATCCAAGTGCCTCTTTCTTGTCTATCATTTTTATTTTATTTTTATTTTCTGTTTTTATCTTTTTATTAGTTTAAAAAATCTTTTCTCAAAAGTTGGTTCGATTAAACGTTAATGATAAGCCGGTAAAAAAGCTCTTGTGTCCTTGGACGACCTCGGTATCTTGTCATCACTATACTACGTCCGCGATGGGTATACTTGCCCTAGCGTGTGTGTAGAGTGATAGTGGAATATCGTGTTTTATAAATTTAAAACTTGAAATCGGCGAGTAAAAAGAGCTAAAAAAAATATAACTAAAAATATATACTCCCGCACGCACGTCACTAGCCTGATGTAACAACTCTTCCACAAGATCACACTGATCCGGGATATACATTTCTGGCAAACTATCACAAATCTGGGACTATGAGCAGCGATCATGCCTTATCACCCGTGACTCATGCTTAAAAAGACACGTCAGCTATTGCTAGTGAGTTCATGAATATACACGAGTTATAAACAACATTATTTCACCATGACTTTGTACATGCCCATGTCATTATAACTCAACGTCACCACGTGACATGCATCATCATACAGTTAATGTCCTTACACCGACTGGTATCGTACCTGACAAATCCCGCCACAACGGCACTTATAAGAGACCACAAATATCGTGTGTATGTGTTTATAGGTTATAAACATGCGTACAACAGTCATGCCATATTATTACAGTTTAGGACAAGCATGTTCACGTAAAAGCATTCATAAAACCCACATGTTTAACATTTGCTAGCACAATCAGGTAACAATTGCTAGTACAATCAGATAACAGTTGTTAGCATAATTAAACAATATCTCTAGTGTAGCGCCTTGCGTTTTTCATACTTCCTATATTTAGAAACCATTGCTTGAAACCCTATTTTTGGAAACCTTCTACTCTCGTATGCCTTCTTTCATTGCAATCTAAGTAAAATCCGAGACTCGAATCACGATGAAATTCATATTTTTGCTACATTTATGTTATATACACTCCGTATATGGCCCTTACGTTCAAAAATATCATTCATACAACACGTTATTCATACTTTGTGCTAATTATGTCAAACTTGCAAACTATTGATCTATACGCTCAATTTACACAATCTCGACTCTTAAACCTTGACAAATATACATGTTTATACTCGTTTTATAATTGGTTATCATTAAATTACTCAAATACCTTGGATTATGTTTAATATGCATAAAAGGCCCTTAAAACGACTTAAAACATCAGTTGTAGAAGTATAGGGGTGCTAAACGTCAAACTTTAAAAGTTGTTCACGCACAGACCAGGCTCGCGGCCCGCGACCCGGCCTGGTTGTCGTCTTCGCGCCCGGCGAGGCACCAGGATCCGGGACCAGCCTGATCTGGTTGTTAGTTGGTCGATTCCTTGTGTTTTTGTTGGGTTCTAGATGTGTTTCTTGCACTTAATACCCAACTACAACCAACCCTAACCCTCTCCTATAAAAACCAAGCATTCTCCATACTTTTGACACTTTGCAAACACTCCGAACACCCTCAAAACACCTCTCAATCTGCTGGAAATGAAGAACATGGACAGATTCACCACAAGTCACTAAAACAAGCATAACTTCTTCATTTCTTAGTCTTTTTCATCGATTCTTCTTCCTACTTGCTTGGATTGACCTTAGGAACATTTCCATAGGTTTTCCATGGAAAACCAAGCCTTGGAATGTCACCAAAAAGGCTCCAAAGTGGACTTTTTGTTTATGTTTTCATTTAAACTTGTCAATCTTTGTTGAACTTGAGTCTAACTCATCTCAAACCTATGTCCTAATGCTCATAATCAATTGAATGGTTAGTTGGGCTTAAAAACAAGGCTGGGAAATGTTAAATCAGAGGTTAAAACCTCACAAACATTCTGTTTTAGTTAGGGTTTTACACACAAGAAGTGTTCAAGCTTGAAGCTTGATGTATGTGTGATTGTTAGACTAGCTTGGGCTATCTTTCATAAAAATCCACTCACGTCTTGATGTTTTCCATAGATTAGATGTTTATATCTCATTATTTCTTGTAAGTTCATGACCCTCCTTGTTGTTTACAACAACAAATGTAGTGGTGAACAATGGAGGTAACTAAATGGAAGCTTTGTTCTTCCTACCTCATGTATGAATTCTATGATACTTAGAGGTGCCTAAATGAAGACTTTACTCTTCTACCTCATGCTAGACATATATGATATAGTATACTCTATGTAATACTTATGTAACATTCAAACAAACCGAACTCTTGATGATGAACAAGTGGGCATTGTCAAGTTAGTAAGTATATCATCTAAACATCATATGTGACGGATGATTATTTTCATATGCTTATTTTTCATGTACTTTAAACTCAAAGACCATAAATCCTTATGTAAATACCTCTTGAACCCCAAATCAAACACATTCAACTTTCTAGTCTCGACCACTTCGTCACATTGGACAATCGGAAAGCATATGCAATTTTGTGAGTATACTCGAACCCATTTTACTTTTAAACACTTTTGGGTGCAACCATGGTTGCAAAAGTCGCTAGGCGCTCCCTAGTCGGGTTTGAGAGTACTCGGGAGTACTCGGGAAGTACTCGGCCTAGGCGGAGATTACTCGGGGAGTAATTGGCCTAGGCGAACAATACTCGGGCCTCGGCAGCCTACCTTGTAGCGAGTACTCGGGGAGTACTCGGAGCCTAGGCGGGACTTTTACAAGTGCACCATGTATTCTATGTAAAAACACAAAAACACTTGAAACTATTTGAATCACACTCTATCCATATTGAAACATGTTAATCTCCCGCTAGACTATTGGGAGTGAAACTTTGAACAATTTGATGCTTGTTAATGTCGTATGCTACGTAAACTATTTGTGTTGATATATGCTCATTAACTTTACTAGCCCACCTTAACAATTATAGCGCTATAGGAGTAATGCACCGCCCACGAGACTTGGGGTATTGTTAAGTTAAACATGTTACCTCCCGCGATACTTTGGGATAGGCTATTTTAACGCATTGGATTCTTGGGTTTGAACATATTGTTACACAATCTCAGCGTACTAGTAACTTGCATATTGTTGTTCATGTTGGATACGAGCACGTTAAACAATTTTATTCTATGTTATACTATGTATCAAACTTGTATACTCGCCAACTTTTGTTGATTGTATTTTAATAGATGTTGCAGGATGATAGGCGAGATGATGCTAAGTGAAGAAACAAGATTTAAGTGGACTTAGAAACACACTTAGATTTAACTATTTTGTTGTTGTATATTCGAAACGATGTTGTTTATGTTGATTCCTTGTATTATACTTTAGCAATTTATGAAATTCAATTTAATTTATATCGTCACATAGTGTTATGATGTTTTGAGCAATTTGTTCGTCTCATCCCGATGTTTCCGTCATTGGTTGGGGTATGACATCTAGGTCCTGATACATCATGAGAAATCCTAAATTAAGTTATCTTATATCTAACTAGTTATTATCATGGTTAGATATTTGTTAACGATGCCTTGTTTAAGCATGGTTGATCAGGCCATGCCTAACTAAAGTCAGGCTACCCAATACCCGCCCCTGACAATAACCCTAATACCTACACTACAAAAAAATGCCAATTAGTGACATACAAAAAGTGCCACAGAAAAACAAAAAAGTGCCACTAAAGACCCTTGTTGGAATGGGCGGCACACAAAAAAAGTGCCACTAGAAGTGCTAACGCTAAAGCCGTTTAGTGGCACTTTTTCAATCTGCCGCACAAAGTTTTTGAACTTTTAGTGACACTTTTCTTTTGCCACAATATATAAAAAGACTTTTTTGGCATACATAACCATACTAGTTTTAGTGGCACTTTTTTGCCACAATAAAAAAAACCTTTTGTTACACAAATGTTGTGCCGATAAAACTACTTCAAGTTAAACATACATCAAGCGTTTATCGTATTAATTTGATTAATTCAAATCGATTAACTACAATATAAAATAAAAATGTAAATTTTGAAATCATAATATCATAACATCAATCCTAAACATATTTCAAATGTTACCAAACTCATGTGTAATACATGTCAAAACATATTCCAAATGTTTACAAGACAAGTCAAAAGATACTTTCAGGTAGGAATTTCACTGTCAAAAAACATAGCTCCAAGCAGACTATGAATCTTGTTATCTGTATTCCTCTTGGGCTTTACATTTTGTCACCTCTGCCATCATCAACCAAATAATCAAACATATAACGCAAAATATATGCAACTAGAAAAAGAAAATTTGCATGCTTCAAGCTATAGTTAAATAAATTAGATGCTAGATGTTGATACTATTAGAATTACTAAATAACATCAGGCTTGCTTACGAGCTCCTTTCCTCATTCAATTCTTATGTGCTTCTAGAGATGATTATTGGTGCTGAGCTGTTAAAGTATATGTAATGTTGTAATGATAACTGTTGCGTTTATGAAGTGCATTGTATTAGTAATCAAAAGGGTCGTTTATACTTAGATGGTAACATTTTTGTAAAGCTGGGCATATGGTTAACTACCCATATAATATGTGTTGGCATGTTAGATAAATTTCTACATTTTCTAAATGGTATATGATGATGAGGTTACTAGCTACAAACTAAAAAACAAAGTACTGCCCAAAATTGTTTAGGTTCAACATATGACTTATCTCAAATTCAGAAAGTAAACTCTTAAGAAGTGAAAATCAAAATGTAGTGACCAACATAACATTGATTATGTGAAATGAAAACCAAGATGGAATGTTAAAAAAGGATCTTACCATTGGAGTCGCCATCCATATGTTTGTAGGTGTAATTAATCACTGGGTCGGTTATTTTGTTATTCTGCAAAGTGAAAAAAAAAACATATGATTTAAGCCATCATCCATCGTATCAATGTAACTTTTAACAAAATAAACAAACCTCTGTACTATGAAGGCCAAGGTGCTTAGACAAAGTGAAAAGCAAAGACTTGAACCACACTTTCTAGTTTTCCATAGTGGTTGCCTCCCAAGAAAGATTCCACTAATTCTTATCCTCAAATTTCAATAAGTACTCCAATCTGGATTGGGAAAGTCTAGTATTAATATAAGTGTAATTTAACAAAAAAGATTATTATTTCTAACAAATTACCTTAGAATCTCGTAGTAATCACAGCAAGCTCTTATCATTGATATTAGCATATCCAACCAAGGTTGTGTTGTCATTTAATAGATTCCATTTGTGATCATAAAACCCTGGAGATGAAACACTGGAGATGTTAGGAACATTGACAACCATGGAACCATGTATAGTGAAATTTAAATGTTTATAGTAGCTGATGAATGGTATTAACATAATAATCATAAAAAAAAAAAGCACAAGCCCCATAAGGTAACTAAAGAACCTTACAAAACAACCATAAACAAAAACAAAACACACAGGCAAAGCACTGCAACAACACTCACATGGACCACCTGGTATGAGCAATCAAGATAAAAAAAAGCTCCTAAATAATCATAAGTGAGAAGACCACAGAAAGGTAAGGTAACCACTATTGATATTAAAACCAGCCAATTAATTCTTTTGTAGCTTCAAAACTATGCTTCCTTCATCTTATAAAACAGCTTAATTATACTAGCCCTACATACGAATTCCAAAATTCTTATGCAACAATTGACAAGAAATGAATTGTACACTCGGTTCAAATTGGTGCCCTAAGCAGCCACACAACCAGATAATATTATTCTTTAGATACCAAGAGAGGAACGACCATCCACGAACCCTAAATAGCAATATCCCAATCCCTAAAACTAATAACATTTCTCAATTTCACGAAATCTACATCATAGACGAACAAACAATAACGATTTTAAACAATCACACAGCATAAAGTTACGATTAAGTCTCAAACAAATCAATCATTTACGGGTCGTGAAAAAGAAACGAATACTCGGTTAAAAGAAAAGAAAAAGAAAACCCTAGAAATGGAAAAGGTAATGTGACGCAGATCTGTATAATCCCCAAAGAGATCGAAAATTAACGGATTTGCAGATATCAAAACACTAAATGATGCAAGAAAGAATAATCGTTGATGAAACTTACCACATTTACTTGATTTTGATGAGACGTAACTTTGTAATGGGAAATTGATTTTGGGGGGAAGAAATTTTAGGCCAAAGTTAAAAGGAATCCTAATATATTAGGGCGGGAAGAAATTTTAGACCAAAGTTAAGTAAAAGGTTTAAGGAGGGAAATGAGAAAATTTAGAAAAGTGTTTTTAAATTTTATCGAGGAAAATGATAAAATTTTAGAAAAGTGTTAAAATTTTAGTTAACATATAAAGTGATATTAAAAAAGTGTTCTAAAATTTTAGTTAACATATAAAGTATTATTAAAAACTTGTTAAAAATGTAAAAGTTTAAGTGATTGTAGCGGTGCTAAATGGGTTGTGTTTGAAGGTTGATGGGTTCAATCCACCCGAGCTCAAAAATTTTACATGAATCCGAAATTATGCCAGACATATGAACCTAAACATGGCACGAATATTAGTTGGTTAACTTGAAATGACCTATTTAATCTATTTTTTTTACATATCAAATATTTTAAATTAATTAATATTTAATAAAAATGTACAAATCTAAAAAAACAATCACATTTAATTATAAAATATTGTGTCAGTTTCTTTTGTAAGCTATAATTATTGCATAAAAAATCCATTTATGACATAAAACACGTTTATTTAAAACTAAAATAAAAATATTATGGGTTAAAATATCAACCAATTAGGTTAACACAAACCTGACCCATTTACCCAAACGGGTTTACGGGTTTAACCCAAAATACATCTGAACTCATTTATACCAAACCCACGAATTTCGTGTTAGTTTCATGTCGTGTTTTCAAGTCGTGACATAAATTCACACCCCTATTTAGTGGCATAAACAAATTGCTATTAAAAACCAATTTAGTGGCAGAAAAGGTAAATGCCACTAAAAGTGGGTGCTAAGCAAATATGGTATACGCAAAGTGCCGTTAAAAACCTAATTTAGTGGGATAAAAGGTAAATGTCACTAAAAGTGGATGCTAAGCAAATATGGCATACGCAAAAGTGCCATTAAAAACCTAAATTTGTGGCACAAAAGCTAAATGTCATTAAATGTGTGTGCCACTAAATGGCATTTTTTTTTTTGTAGTGCTAATAATAAATACTAATAATAATACTAATAATATTAACTACTAATAATAACATAAACTTAAACAAGCACATATCTTAAAACTATCTATGGCAATTTGATGTAGAGTCTCCATGCTCGTGCTCCTGTTCGTATTCCAAAGACGACTACTAACAACACCCAAAAGGGTACTGCGTACTCGGGATTCTCTATACTAGAGCGTTCCCGTTAAAACTTATATTCTAAAAGAAACTATTAACTATAATACAATTAGTAACTTTTATGAACAATATTTTTTTTGTCTTTTTTCTGTTTTTGTCTTTTTTTTTATACTATTACCTCTTAAGTTTTAGCATTAACATTAAAACTCCTTAACTTTCTAAAGACGTTGTGATCAAGTTTTACGTGTTTATTTTTATGTACGTGTCATAATATATTCAAGTTAATTTACATTTTGATGTGAAGTCGGTATAAATTAGGGGTGCGCACGGTTCGGTTCGGTTATTAGCATTATCCGTAACCGTAACCGAACTCATCGGTTAATTGGTTCGGTTAATTTTCGGTTAACAACCAATTCAAACAAAGGCTAATTTTTTTGCTTAGAAATACATGTAATGGATGTATAAATACATGAAATAGATGTATAAATACATGAATTGGATGTATAAATAAATAAAACGGAGGTATAAATGCATGAATAGATGTTTAAATACATAAAAATGGAAGTATAAATAAATGAAATGAAGGCATAAATAAATGAAATAGATGTATTATTACATGAAATGAAAGTATAAAGCATGAAATACATGAAATAGAGGTATAAAAGCTAGAAATATATAAATAAATAAATGGTTCGGTTCGGTTCGGTTAATTTCGGTTAACCGATGGTAAAAAAGAATATCCGTTAACCGACTTTCGGTTAATTCCGTTTCGGTTAATTTCGGTTCGGTTTCGGTTAACGGTTCGGTTATTGCACACCCCTGGTATAAATTCAAGTTAAATTATGTTTCGATATAAATTTTTTCTTAAATAAGTTGGATCAAATATAATATGTTTTAGTGCTTATTATTGTGTACATTTTCAGTTGTTCTACGTTTTGACATAAATTTTATATTTTTTTCATAAATGAGTCAGGTTAAATATAATACGTCTTCGTGCTTATTTCTATGTACGTTTTCAATTGGTCTATGTTTTGACGTAAATTTTGTTCGGAAACGATTCGCGTCAAATATAATACGTTTTCAATAGACGATATAAATTCGATTCACTTATGTTTCAACACCAACGAAACGCGACGTACCATTCTTTAACTTAAAAACAATATTTTCTTAAGTGCATATTTTATACACGTGTAGGTATAAATTCAAGTTGGTTTACATTTAGATGTAAAATTTTCATTATAGTTATATTAAAAATGGCCTACATTTCCGTTTTCAATGGATATAAAACATGTGTAAATATTCTTTTGAGAATATTTCATTCGGCTGCTATGCTGAAACAAAATAGAAATCGATTGAAACCCCGCAGCGTAGCGCGGGTAATCTTACTAGTTGACTTATATCTATAAACGATGAAAGCTGCTCAAATTTCTTCACTAACTCGATGTAGGATTAAAAGTGTCGTGCTAGCTTGCTACCCAGCTTACTCCGCTCCAAACGCAAACTCAATTTTATATTATTATAGTTAATTCAGTTGCATGACTCGTTTATCGTTTATAACTTCTATACTATGGCGTTTTATAAGATTACGAATATAGTGTTAAGACGAGCTCATTTTTTCTCTATATTTTAACCTAAGTTTCATTAGAAACGAAGTTGTATATTATTATTATTATTATTATTATTATTATTATTATTATTACTATTACTATAATACTAGATACCAGTCTAAATACTACATATCTAAATAACCATTCTCCTCGTTACTTACTTGTTTGACAATACATGAAATATATGTTTTATATAAATTTTATTTTGTCTACAAAACGGAGTGTTACATATTAGTATCCATGTAACTCGTTTAACTTCCATTATTAATAGGCATCTAAGTGTAATCATACTTGTTCCCTCAACTTATAAACAATTACTTCCATCAAGTAATTATCGGGATCTAATTAATTATGTGATATTGGTAAGTTTAGGAAAACCTAAGATGTGGGGATATTATATAAGGCATTGAAGTTAGGTTAAAAGAATTAATCACCATCTCTCTCTCACCCCCTTGCGACGCCTCCACCGCCGATCACCACCACGGCGTCGCCGCCACCTCCCATATGCACTTTGTTTTGCATGGTTTTGTTTACTTTCATGAAGTACTTTCGTAGGAGTTTGAACTTGAGTGTTCGTGTCATGGTTTTAGCAACCCAAAAGTTGAACCAATGTGTTGCAAATAGGTTAGCCGTGTTTCTGCGAAAAGGTACGTTTTTCGTTTAACACCCTATGGTTGTTTTATTCCATTTCGTCTTGCATCTTGGACTCCAGTGGGCAATCCAAATTATGGTTCTAATTGGTTCGTACACACGCTTCAACATTTCTAATTAAATTTTAAAACCAGTGTACGAACCCAACACAATGGTCTTCCGGAAGGGGAATTGGCTAGGGGTGTGCACAGTTCGGTTCGGTTCGGTTTTTGGGTAAAATCAAAACCGAAACCGAAATGTCGGTTTTTGGGTTTTAAAAACCGTTCGGTTTCGGTTTTTTTCGGTTTCGGTTTTTCGGTTTTTACGTCGGTTCGGTTTTTTGGTTATTTCGGTTTTTGGAACAAAATTATGTAAGATTCAAAAAATAAAAAGTATAATTTATATTATAACAATCTTTTTATATGTTTATATTTAAGTTATTATAGTTCACCTCTTTAATTAGTATTGTTTACATAAACCTAACCTTCTAATATATTTTTATGTTTCTTCAAAGTTTTATTAAATTTAATTTTTATATTAAATTTTGTTATATCTTATAGGTAATAATAAATCATTTCAGTTATAATGTTTTTATTATAAACACTTTACATTCAAGAATAAAATTAACATTTTCTACTAGCATTGGGTCAAACACTTAAACAATTTAAACTTAAACATAAAAATATATGGATTGTAACTTATCGGTTCGGTTTTTTTCGGTTATTGAAAACGTTTATCCGAAAACCGAACCGAAATTTTCGGTTATTAAAAATCCGAAAACCGAACCGTCGGTTTTTGTTTCGGTTCGGTTATTCGGTTACGGTTCGGTTATTTCGGTTTTCTTGCTCACCCCTAGAATTGGCTCATACAACTTTTTTATCAACGACGGTGTTCAAAGGACATTATTAATGTAGACAACAACATTCAACGTAAACATGGGTAAAGCGTCGAGAAGTTCATTTATCATTTCAACAAAGAAAGCTTGCAAATTAGCGGAGTTATAGATCAGTTACCGGTCAGGATTTGTTGTTAGAAAGTGAAAGTTATGACCAATATTAGTCAAATTGTCGTTATGCCTTTACATATGTCAAACAATAAAATTTTATATAATCACTAACCAATGAACATGTTACTTATATTAACAAGTCCTAAAAAAAACCATAATTTATTGTAACAAATCAAAACCTTCATGGCCAATTTATGAGTTAAATTCCATTTTAGTTCTTTGGTTTAGATCATTTTATCAGTTTAGTCCAAAAGTTTGAAACGTTATCATTTTAGTCCAAATAGTTTCAAACGTTACCATTTTAGTCCACTGGGTTAACCCAATCCCTTTATTCTATTAACTAGAAGGGCATTTCGGTCATTTTATATGTAATTCTGTTAACTAGAAGGGCAATTCGACCATATAAAATGATCAGATTACCCTTCTAACTAATAGAAAAAATGGATGTAGTTAATTCAGTAAACTAAAATGGCAACGCTTGAAACTATTTGAACTAAAATGGCAACGTTTCAAACATTTGAACAAAACGGATAAAATAATCAAACCAAATAAACTAAAATTGCATTTAACTCCCAGTTTATTGTAACAAATAGGGGTGAGCAAAAGGAAAAACCCGACTCTATCCACCCGACCCGAGAACCGATCAAACATAAAATACAGAACGGATTCACTACTCTAAATATAGGGTCGGTTCCGGTCCATAGGTCCAAGTCGGGTTTCACCATGAAAAGAACCGAGAACCAACCGATCCGACCCAATTTTATATGAAAATTTGAAACCGATCTAAACACCTAGATACTTTGATTCAGTTCGGGTTGGGTATATTTTCAGTTCGTTCTCGGTTATTTTCAATCTGGACCTAAAGTTGCTCACCCCTACTAACAAATCAAAACCTTCATGGCCATAAAATACTCACGTACAACTCACGTGATTCAATACATCCTCCTCACACCAAACAACCACCTATAAACTCCATCTCAATCTCATTCATTCTCTCAAAACACAAAATGGTATCCAACACACAACCCGACCCATACACCCTACCCAAACTCCCACTCTTCTCCACCACACCACACTACCCCGAACCATCCGGCACACTAACACCACCACACCACGCCACCGCATCCATCCCCTTCCAATGGGAAACACAACCCGGCAAACCCAGACCATGTACGGACATAATAATATCATCTACCCACAACAAATGCTTAGAGCTTCCTCCAAGACTAGTAGCAATAGTGGAACAACAGAAAACATGCTCACCAACAACGGTTCTCGATGGCAAAACCGTCTTCTCATCGGCTTCTTTTAGGTTTGCTAAAGAACGACGTCGTAAAGGGTCGTTTGATAGTAACTGTAGCGGTGGGTGGAGTCCGAATGATGATAACGGTTGTTTGGGACAGGTAGATGACAAAAGTGACCGGCAGAAAGTTGGTAGAGAGAACCGGCAGTTTGGGTCGTTTAGGTTGTTAAGTGGTAGCCGTAAAGTTATTTCGATGGATGGAGGATTTTCCGATGAGAATAAGATGAGGAGAAATTCTAGTTTGTCTAAAGTCACCAGGGCTCACTTTTGGGTAAGAATTGTTTTTTCTTTGGGTACAACCTTTATTGCATAGTGTACAAGTGTATGTTGCCTGCGTGTTTTTAAGAAAATGTTCATGTGAGAAAATAAATTGCATTTAGTATGGGTTTGATGGGCTTTATTTTCTCACTAAAGACCCACACTATTTTCAGTTTTACTATAAAATAATAATAAATAATAATTTAAATATATAGGTATATTTTTACAAGAGAAGGTTACTAGAATGGACATGTTTGACAAAGTTTTTTTTCAAATAGACATCCCTTTTTACTTTTTTAGCTTTCTCAAAATTATTTAAACCGTTCAGATTGTGTCAAGTAAAATTAACCAGTTGAAACGAGTGATACTTAACCATCGATTTTGGCGAAAACACCGGCCCAACCTTGCTTTTGTCTATTTTGAAATTTCTTTAGTCAAATATGTTTATTTTAGTATTTTTTTTTTCTCTTTTTAATGACATTTTTTAAACATTTAGATACCATCTCACCTTGTACTCGTAATAATTTAAATTTACATTTTTTAAGGGCAAACACCATATAATTAGTCCGTCATGAGAAAATAAATAAACATTTTATTAATAGAAAGTGTTAAAGCATGATTAGTTTGTTTGGAATTATATTCATTTAAATTAAAGTTAAACATAAAAGCATGTTAATCAGATAGGTATATAACAAAAGATAAATCGGTATATAACAACCAAAAAGACAAGAAACCACCGAAAGGGGCATTTAATTAACAAAAAGTCTTAATGCATGATTTGCTAGTACTTTAAAGCTTAAACTTTAAAACTTGTTTTTATTTAAATTTATATACTATTATTTTGTAATATTTGTATGCATTTTTAGTTGTAAATTGAGCTTAAGTTGTTGTACCTTATTTATATACTATTATTTTTTAATATTTATATGCAATTTATGGTTGTAAATTTAGCTTAAGTTGTTGTACATTAATCAAATAATGGTTTTATTATCTTTACCAATTTCAATATGTTTTGTATGCATGTATGGTTGTAAATTGTGCTTAAGTGGTTGTACCATAATCAAATAATGGTTTCATTATCTTACCAAATTCAATCGGTTTGATCCATTTAAAGTTGTGTTGTTTTATTTGTAAATTATTATTATTTATAAATATATAATTAATTTAGCCAAAATCTTGTATAAATATAATTTGCAACATATTGATGCAATGGTTATTGTAATGTATGCATTGTGGTTTTTAAAGTGGTAATGATATATATTATATATAGATTATATTGATGCAATGGTTATTGTAATGTATGCATTGTGGTTTTTAAAGTGGTAATGATATATATTATATATAGATTACGATGAACCTACCAAACGGAAAAAAATAGACGCGGGTTTATCGTAACTCGCAAGTCCTAGATCAACTTAGTTATTTTATTCTATGTTTTACGTTTCGGTTTAATTTCTTTGCATTAACATGCCGCAACTTCAGTGTCGGTGGTTGCTGGCAGTAGTGTGGCATTAATGTTCGCCCCCGCCGCAATGCGGGGGTGCGTAATACTAGTTATTATACATTTTACATATAAATACAAAGGGTCGATGAATAGTAGCAGTTTAAGCTTTTTTTAATATTGTTTTTTTTTCTTCTAATTTTTCATTATTTTGTCGTTTTATCACTTTAATTGATTTTCAAAAAATATTTCTTTTCTCATACGACTTTTAAGATGCGATCAAAGTATCTGTTATCAAATAAAAACCATAAAAATGAATGCATACCAGTATTGATGTTGTTCGGTTCAGCTCGATACGGTATCAGTTTATCCAAAGAAAAAACAATAAAAATAAATACTGGTATCGATTAAATATTTTTCAATCGGTTTCGATTCGGTTTGGAACGATAGCTTGCACACTATCCATTTTCAAAAAATAAATATGGGAATGTTGAAATCAAATAAACATAGAATGCAAACAAACCGAATCGATACAACTGAACAACATATATCAGCTGAATAACGTTGGTACCAATATCAATATTCGTTTTTATTATTTTCGATCAATGTAATGTTTCCTCTTTCGATTATTATAGTGAGTGTCGTCACCATAACAATCCGAACTGATACTGACTGAATTCCCGTCGTGAAGCGCTGAGGAATGCCACTAATTAAAATTAAACATAAAGTATTTTAGTCAAAATGTAGCAAGAAAATAATGCATGAGGGCCCACTTAAAGGTGGTGTAGTGGCGGGTGAGAGCATGTGGGGTCTTTCAAACGTTAATATCATATATTCATACCCATACAATTGCTGAATTCTCATTTGTTGCTGAAGTTTCACTTTTGGTCCTTCAACTATACTGTTACTTACATTTTGCTCCTTTTTATTTTATTAATTTGTTTTTCTTTTCGGCAGGCGACGGTGTATAAAGGTTTTAAGCAAGTAGTTCCATGGCGGAAGAAGACTAACAAGGAAAGCTTCGTTCTTTGACTTGCTTTCATCCATGATCCTGTATTAGTATATTAATCGGTGTCTGTATCGGATATTGATTCGTTTTACGTATGTATTATTATTATTATTATTGTCATCGTCTATATTGTATTATATTGATATCGAAAGAAAGTTATTTGTCATTTTCCAATTTAATTTTCCATGTTATAGAAATAAATATGGTGAAGAATGGAGAAGAAAATACGTACTAGATTGCTTGTCACAATCATCTAATTTTGTGATCATTATTTGTTCTTACAATAAGAGAACGAAAATTTAAATAATTTGTTTATTCATTTTATATATATATTTTTAGAGTAAAGATTTTAAATACATCTCGCCTTCCAAGCTTTAAATTTAAAGCAAAAAAGTGCTATGTTTCTGAATTTTATACTTGATATGCATAAAGCTTTGAAGCTTAAATAATTGAATCATCATTATAACAAATGAATGGGATATTTTCAAATGTGTAAACACGGGCACAACATAGTGGGGGCGGGAGGGGGCGGCCGACCCCCCGTTTTGTAGAAACTTTTAGGTATATACGTTTTCGACCCTCCGGTCGGAAATCTCAAGCTTCGTCATTGTGTGTAAATGTGATATTTTGAAGTGTAAACGTTATATTTGAATATTAAAGAACTAAGTATGGCATAACTATTGAATTACAACAAAGCCTCCGACACTACATCTAATGTAAATAAAGTTGAAGATTTCGTTGCAACAAAAAGATCAATACACATTTTAGAAGGTCAAAAGATCAATACACATTTTAGAATGTCATTTGTTGTCTAAAAAGTAATGAAAACGAGTATGGATTGAGAAAAAATGGTAGGCGTTTGCTTCACAAAGTTTTTCTAATAGAATTGAAATTTGTCAAAAGAATTGAATTTTAAATTTAAACATGTCAAATGAATTGGATTTGAAATTAAAGTTTGTCAAAAAAAAAAAAAAAAAAAAAAAAAAAAAAAAAAAAACGGATTTGAAATAAAAAATTCTTAACGGATTACAATTCTAGGGAACCAAAAATGTCAAAGGAATAAGTTTTTAATGCATTTTTTAACAAAATATCATGTTAGTTTGAAAAAAAAAAAAAAAACAGTGGTGCGACGGCATGGTCGGCTATGGCAACATTGGTGGTGTGCAATGGGGGATTTAAATTTCTTTGCTTTACAAATACTTTAAGGAATTTGAAGAAATTACTTTTAATTCCAATTCCAATTCTACTTCATTTATTCTTCAACCATACCTGTTATTTGAATTTCAATTCAACAAGCTTGGTTAATGTAAAATGTAAAAATATATATCCATTTCTATTTAATTAAGTTGAATTTCGATAAACCAAATACCTATGGTTATGCGAAACTGATTCAAAAATATCACAAAATGAATGCTTAATAACTTATATAATGGAATTACATCAATTACAAAGAAAACAATCGAACAAAAGTACAGTTAAAACATAACCAAATAAAATTATAACTAAACTATAAGAACACTTGTACTTGAATAATTTGAAAGGTCATCTCTTCTCAAATTAAAGTTTCGTTTTTCTATATAAATATCATGTAATCAAGTTGTGTTGCCATATAATTGATGCAAAATTGTAATTTGACTAACTAGTTATAATGTTTTTTAAACACTTCTGAACAAAAGCTTGATTTTTTATTCTTTTATATTTGGTTGTTCCAATTTTTCATTCCATCTAATTTTATTTCTTTACCATAATACCGTCCATTTTCAGTTTATTACGAAAATGTCACTACTCCCTTGACCACATGGACTCGTATAAGGCATTCAATGATCATTCTTTGATTCCTATGCTTTGTATGATAAGGATGTTTGCTACGTGTATACATATAACAGGTAAATGGCAATCTCGCTAATCACTATACATATATACACAATCAAATATATAATCCGTGTGCTTTTATATTTTTTTATTTTGTCCTTCTCAAATTCGTAAACACCACGTTTTGTTATTTTTTGGTTCACGGCGTATGGATTTATAAGTTTGGGGTTAAGATTTGAGATTCAGTGAAGATGTCAAGGGCATTTAGCGTTCTGATGGGTAAAGGATTGATTGAGGTTGTGAATGGGCAACGTGTTCACTTGTCTATGGTTAGTGTTTGAAATTTTGAGGGATTTGGGTTGTTTGGGGTTAGGATTTCGATTTGCAGGGGTGAGTTAATCAAGATGATGAAGGGTTGACGAAGATAGTGGTGGAAGGATGACTAAAACACAACGGATCGAGAGTTTGGTTATCGAGAGGGGAGAAGAGGCGCATTAGGGTCACCAAGAAGGGGAGAGGGATGACGACGTTGCTCAGGAGAGCAGTATGTGGCTATGATGAATGATGATAGTGTTGTATAGAGGGGTGATGGTGGTTACATGATAGACTCATTTTATTATGAGTAAATTACAAGTTTTGTCCTTTATGTTTGTCTCTCAAATTTCAGGCGCTGTCCTTTACCTTTAAAATTGATGAGTTTTGTCCTTAATGTTTTCAAATCCTGCACGTTATGTCCTTTAGGCCTAACCCAGTTAATTTTTTTTGTTAAAACTGATCATGTGCAAGGCACATGAGGGCATTTTTGTAATTTCGTTTTTTTAGGGAAATTTATGTAATTATCCTATATATTAATAAACCAACCTAATGAATAGTAGTTGTCACATCATAGTAATAGTAAACTTTCCTTATTGGTTCAGTACATCCACTCACATATAACATATACATATAACATATAGACACGTGACAAAGTTAATGAATAATAAAGTGAAATTTTTGCAATACCCACCCGAAACAGTTGGACGAAAACACTTCTGGGCCCTTTGGCATCTTTTGTTGACTTTTTAATAACACTTAAAAATTGTTTTTTTTATAAATACTTAAATATTAAAATCCACCCATCCGAAATACCCTCTCTTCGACAAACACCCCTACCCACCCACCCGAAACACCCTCTCTTGGACAAACACCCCTCCCTTGGACGAAAACACTTCTGGACGAAATGAAATGGTATCGAAAATACCGGTTACGGTACATGTATATTAAGGTAAAAACTGGTAGCAAACCAGTACCAGGAAAGCAAAAGGTTGCTACCGAATTGACTTAAAATCTTTCGGTTCGGGAGATTCGGTACCGGTACCCAATACCATTTGCTGATCTCTGACCGCGGGTTTCATACGAACAACATCATTACCATAAAACTTTTTTTGTTGATTTTCTTTCTGTTATCTTATACTGTTTTTTTTTCTACATTTTCTTTTTATTCTTGTCAGCGGTTCTGTGCGTAACACGCTCGTAGTGATTTCAAAACACATGTAAACACAGACTAAATGACAAAAGAAGTTCGCCGCAACGCGACCATAGTAATAAACCTAGTTAAGTTAATATAAACACCACACCATCTTCAAAAGGTGCAGACCCACCACTTGCCATCACCTGACGCTAGCACCTCCCACCCTCACCTGCCGCCGACCACCACCACCTCCCATCCTCACCTGCCGCTGACCACCCACTATCTCCACCATTGCCAGACCCACAATCACCACTCCACCGTCTCCAACATCACCATCAAGATCCACCCCTTCGATCCACCATCACCAAAAACAAAAACATTCATCAATTACTAAAAACCGGCTAAAACAAATGCCTCACACCTCTCACCCATTTCTTTACCTACCGCCATTCCTCACCAACCATTAGCACACAAATATGAATATCAAACAGCAGAACACTATAAAGTAGAAAATCAAAATATTTACTTTTCATTCTTTTTCTTACTAAATTGCAACGAATCTGGGCATCTGTGAAGAAATTTGTAGAATTTGTTGAAGATTTGGGAGGTAGTTGTGGTGTGGGTTTCAACTTTCAACCAAAAACTTCAACGGGTCTACTAGCGTTGATTCTGTTTCAACCAAAAACTTCAATTTCCGGTTGATGGTGGTGATGTTCGTTGATGGCGGAGGCTAGATCTGACTCGATCCGACTGGATTTCAATGGCAGATCTGACTCGATTTCAACTGGCAGATTTGTGGCGGTAGTGATTGTGGCGGTGGTGGGGAGTGGTGACAGCGGCTGTGGAGGTGGAGGTGATGGCAGCGGTGGTGGTGGGGAGTGGTGACAGCGGCTGTGAAGGGCCAAAGTCGGCCCTCTTCTCCGATCTTCTCTCTTCATACCTTGCCGGAACCCTAACTCGTTACCGCCGCCGTCACCCTTCCACTATGACACCACTCTGAAGTCTGACCATAACCATCGTCATCATCTCTGGCGTCCACACCCACCACCGTCACCCTCTCTCTCTTCGTTTACTCTCTCTCTCTCTCTCTCTCGATTTTCTCTCTCTATCTCCAGGCTTCTATCTCTCTCTATCTTTCTCTTTTAAAAGAGAAAATTCCAAGTTTTTCCTTTATTTTAAAATGTTTTTTTAATAATGAGATAAAAAGACGAATGTACCCTTCACTTAACCAGTAAAATTAATAGAGTTAGGCATAAAGGACATAACGTGCAGGATTTGGAAACATTAAGAACAAAACTCATCAATTTTAAAGATAAAGGACAGCGCCTGAAATTTTGGACAAACATAAAGGACAAAACTTGTAATTTACTCTTTTATTATTTATTACCCAGTGGAGAGGAGGGGGAAAGGGGGAACACGAATTCTAAAACCGAACCTTTTGTAAAAAATATATGTTTAGGATCTTGACACTTAGAAATATGATAAACCATAATTTTGTGTATACAATTTTAAAATGACATCATATTGGTTTTAGTAAAAAGAAATATTGGTTTTAGTAAAAAGAAATGGTAAATTACTTTTTGAGTTCCTGTGTTTTATGGGTTTTAACTAGTTGAGTCAAAAAACAAAAAATTTAACGACCTGAGTCCCTGTAAGCATTTTCTTTAACCATTTGAGTCCATTTTTTGAGTCCCCCACGTATAACAGGTATGGCATCATCATCATCCTCTCATTTTGAACGTTCCCACGCACCAGGGACTTAAAAAGCAATTAACACTTAATAGGCTTAATGGACGAAAATACCCCTCACGTGGATTGCACGTGGGGGGACTTAACAGACATCCAAAAAATGGACTCAAATGGTTAAAGAAAATGCTTATATGAATTCAGGTCGTTAAACTTTTTGCTTTTGGACTCAACTAGTTAAAACCCATAAAACACAAGGACTCAAAAAGTAATTTACCCTATTAAATGAAGTTAAAGCACTAAAATACCTAGGGCCTTTAAATAAGGAGGCTGCTCGCTTTTATCTTATTTTTTTCATACAAACAAACGCCTTTGGGTGGTTGGACGCATAAATAAGAAAAAAACGACTAAAATACTGAGGTGATGCGGTTTGGATTTTAACATGTGACAATTTTTGTGATGGTAATTGGTACATAGCAACCACGTCAAGAAAGTTAACACTTATTGTAAACAACAATGACAGGTTTAGGTCATCCGTTACGTAAAACCAAAATTCATAGGTTTAATACATGTAAGAGAAATATAATTTACAAAATATAATTTATAGATAAAACAAATTAAATGATTAATTTTTTCCTTATAATCTTATCTTACTATATAATAAAAGAAACCGTTTTAGGGACACTTGTCATCATATTAAGCCATCTCTTATAGATAATTATTATTTTAATTTCATAAATATTATTTAATTTAATATATTATATTATAGATAACTCTTCTACTAAATATTATTAGTTTAATATCTTATGGATAATTATTATTTAGTTTAATCTCCTTCTCATTTATAATATTATTTATTTGAATTAATTATATTTGAACGTTCTGTTTAGCTTGGTATCAAATAAATTTTACGAAACTTAAAATAAAATTAACTAATATTATTTATCATTTATACATTTATGGAGTTTTAAATAAAAGGTTAAATTTATTGAGACGTTGTTAACAAATTTTGCAACAACAGAATAATCTATTTTATCACGAAAACCAAACTTTGTATTAATATATTAAATATTTTTATTTTCACTATACACAATTACATTTACTCGACCCATCTAACACATGAGGTTATTTAAGATATAATTTTTTTATTATTTTATATATAAAATTATATTTATTCAATTCGTAAAATATACGGGGTTTTTTAAGGATATATATTTTTTATTATTTAGTACAGAAAATTACATTTATACAAACCGTGTAATGCGCATATTTTTAAAGATGTAATTTTTTATTGTTTGGTAGAAAAAAATACATTTATTCAACCCGTGTAATAAATGAGGGTTTTTTAAAGACGTATTATTTTATTGTTTGGTAAACAATATTACATTTATTCAACCCGTGTAATACACGTGGTTTTAAAGATATAACTTTTTTATTTGGTATATAAAATTACATTTATTCAACCCGTACAATATGGTTCTTATAGATATAACTTTTTATTATTTAATATATAAAATTATATTTATTCACCTGTACAATAAATGAAGTTTTAAAGATATATTGTTTTATTATTTAGTATATAAAATTTATTTATTCAACCCCGTGTAATACACGGGGTTATAACCTAGTTTATGGATAAAACAAATTAAATGATTATTTTTTTCCTTCGAAATTTTATGTTCTTAAATCTATCTATACCTATAATAAAAGAAACCTATTATAGGACAGGTGTCATGTTCTGAGGCCATGCCCGTTTCTTTTACCCGCTCATTTTTTCAGACCCATTTAGGCTAACCCACACGTTTAATGAACCCGACCCATTACCTTATCACCAAAATCGTGTACCTACTTTCTCCGCTGCTTTCCCTCCTCATCCTCCAAAACCCTAATGGCGATTTTAACAAAAACCTTCATCCGTTTCTATTTATACCAGCAAATAAATCTTGTGGCAGATTAAACAACAGCTTGGTAAGTGCTAATTTGTTAATTCCTAAAACTCCATCACAAACCCTAATGGCGAAATCAAAGATGTGAAGTTAAACTCCTCAAAATCCAGTTTTCTACTCCATATTCCACCATTAATGCATTCCCTAAGGTTTCGTAATCCATTAGTTTTGTGTTGTTTATGTTTTTGCATTCTATTGTAATAATTTTAAACCAATGTGATCAGATTTCTATTTCTAGGGGCAGTTCACGTTCATCTAAATTTTGATTTCATCAGATGGCACGCCGTACAGGTAACTGTTTCTAACCTTTAGCTTCGTATGCCTAATATTGGACTTTCAATTGATGTTTAGTATCATTAATCTTCTAGGATTAATGTTTCAGTTTTAGGGTTCATGCAAGAATCACTACTATTTTATAGAACACTATTAGGTTTTTACGGATTTGGGTAAAAAAAAATCTTAGCTGATTTACTTTACTAATATACTTTCAAACTGATGCATATTAAAACTATTTAGATCAGATCTTGATTATGTGAAGAAGACAAATAGGTGAGTATCCCTGACTTTCAGATTGAATACCATATTTATTTGTTTGCTAATTTATTTATTGTGTATGTATATGGTTGGGATTTTGAATTTTTAATCTTTATTGATGTTCCCTATATGTATTCTGCATATTTTTTTTTGTTTTGTATAGATATTATTCACTTTTTTTTATCTTAAACAAGTTCTTAGTTTTGTCTGAATAAGACTTAATAGCCGCCCTAAAAAACCATAGCTTGGACCGACATGCTTGCAGGTTAGCTGCTTTTTGGTAGCTTCGTTTTGAAATCCTTTATTGAAAGTTGCAGGTCAAACAGTCCTTATTTAATCAATTTGAATGAAAGTTTCATTGATAGAAGATTCTATCAATGATCACTATAATGGATCACGCACCGCTAACTTAAATGTCTATTACGTTTTTCTCTCTTGGTTCATAAAAAAGTCGATGTTGGATTCTGGCATCTGATCATCCCAATTGTTGCCTCTAAAATGCATTTGCAAATGTTATATATTCGAAATATGTCCTTATGTGTTATATTATGAAATAAATAACTGGGCTATTTAACCTAGTTAAGTGCATGGTAAAAACTATTAACAGAGGAAGGTAGTGTCAGTTATGTTTTAAAGGCAAACCCGAGGGGCTAAAGTGAAACAGATGAAAGTTGATAACTAATTAAAAGGTCTATACACACACACAAACACACATACGTGCGTGTTCTTGAAGCTTCAGGAGCTCTCAAGAGCTCCAAACCCTAATTCAAATAAATCACCAAATTGAAGGGTGAATCGAAGCCTAAATTCAAGAAGGAACATGGATTAATGATCACCTTCACGAGGGGATCATAAGGTATGTCTTAAATCTAAGATTGGTGATCATGTGTGAAGTGGGTTATGTTCAAATCCGTGAGTTAATATGAAATTAATCATGTACAAGGGTTAGAATCATCGTATAGGACATGGGTTACGTATGGTTTGTGTTAATTTGATGATTAGATGTAAAACCCGTTAGTTAGGGTGAAGATGATGACTAGAATCACCACCTATGAAATTAATCATGTACGGGGGGTCGCGCGACGCGACGGGTGCATGATCTGGCAAAAATTGTTTTTTGTCTTGTTTGATATCGGGAACCCGTTTAAATGCGTTTTAAGCTGCGTACGACTAATTTAACTTACGTTTTTATAAGCTTAAGTGTATGAACATGTGTAGATAGGTATGTATGTATGTTTATAAGTATGTGAGCAAGTACGTGGATATATGACGGTATGTATGAGAGTAGACATGTATGAGTTTGAAAGGTATGCAAGTAGGGATGTATGTATGTATATATGTATAATGTCACAAGTGTGCGTGATGATGTAGGTATGGGTGTATGTAGATTTGCATGTATTAACGTAGATGTGTTTATATGTGGGTATGTATGTATGTACGTAATTGATTATGTGTGAACATATGAAAATGTATAAGTATATATGAAGGCCGGTACGCATGTGTCCAATGATATTAATAGCGTGTCTGGTGAATGAAGTGTAACGCAGGAATATCAAGGAAGTCTCACCACGGATTTTATGATTAGATGGAAAGCCGGGATGTAAAGAGTTAACGGAACGAAAAGTGAACGTGAATAGATCTTGTATGTTATAATGCGTACTAATGTTATAAATTTTAATGTGGTGAGCGCAGGTAGTACAAGTCATGAGGATCTTCAAGGAATAGAGATCGAGGATCGAGTCACAAGACAGATTGTACGGGAACGTTGGTGTTTGAAATTTAGAAAACCCATGTTATGTTTTCTTATTGTAAATGAGTATAATAAAGGTATCTATTGAAAAAGAATTAACCTTAAAAATGAATTTAAGTGCGTCAAGGTGTTTGTAACGAAAGAAATTTTTATGGTACGAATTTCCGCTGCGACTTTAGTCATTTACGAATTAGGGTGTAACAAGTTGGTATCAGAGCCCTGGTTTGAGGGAATCAAGTACGAGGAGGTAAGTACTTGAACTCAAACTTGTGTGCTCTTGAGATAAGAAACCCGTACAATCTAAGACTCGATCAAGATCCAAAGATAGAAGCTAATGTAAGTATGTACTTATGTATACGTATATAGAAACTGACGGTTTTGTATGTGCAAGGTAAGGTAAGCATAAGTGTTTCAAGAGGATGATCCGTGAATGCAGTTTAGGATGAATAACTAGAACCGTCAAGAGGCAAATAGGCAAATGAGCCCCAGGTACGTAAATTTAATATGTGGGTGTAAGTAATGGTAAAACTCATTAAGGGAAGGAAAATTTTAAATGAAAGACAAGGATTGTATGTAATGAAGTACTGAAAGTGATACACGCGCCGAAACCTAAGTCTACGGACATAAGGTGACAATTACATGAAGGCACGAAACTACTATGTGGATTGTGTACCTGGCCAGTACACGAGAAACGTATGACGTTCGTGAGATCATGATAATTGTTTCAGGTATGTCCGGTAGAGTTGGGTAGCAGGCGGGCGTGTGGGTGAAATGGGAAGTAAGACTCTCGGGAAAATGAGAGTACTATGTAAGAATGAAAAACATGCCTGATAAGAATGAAGAATGTTGAATCCGTAATTAAGTACGGATCAACAAGATATGAATAATATGTTTGAATCCGGGAGACGGATTCAGGGAATGAAAGGTATGAATGCAATGTTTGAATCCGTGAGACGGATTCAAGGATGAAAAGCATGGATGATATGTTTGAATCCGTAAGACGGATTCAAGGATGAGAGGCATGGATAATATGTTTGAATCCGCGAGAAGGATTCAAAACACACAAGTAATGAAAGGCATGAATGTAATGTTTGAATCCGTAAGGCGGATTCAATGAATGAAAAAGCATGAATGATGCGTCTGAATCCGTGAGACGGATTTAAAAATATAAAAAGATGAAATTAATCCGCATAAGAAGATGTCGACAGTTTGACCATGATTGAGTCGAACGGGTCATAGAAATAAGTATAAAGTAAAAGGAGATAGTATAATAGATGAAGTTTTGTATAAGTTACGTGTTAGATGTGTTAGTAATCGACTGTTAGAAGTCAGAATGATGACGGACTGTGACCCGGACAATAACCTGAGTATGGGCGGGAATGGTAAGTTTGGTAAGAAATATTGAAACAATGTAATAAGGTCTTTGCAAGTAAGCATGAATAGAAGGAAGTATAAGCGTGTACTTCAGTTGGCGAAATGATTAATAGAATGAAAGGATTGCATGTAAGAAATAGAATGTGTGGTACGTTATAGCAGGTACGTAGGAAATTGTAAAAGAGTCATAGGTGGGTAATCACCTAGTGTAATGAATGTTTGCATGACGTATGCTAACCGCCGATGTTGTTGATGATAATGTTAGAACTATTGATGTGATGAAACCAATCGTATTGGTGAAAGGATGTGCATGAGCAGAAGCTCATTACACGGATGTATGAAACCTGGATAAATTCCTCTTTGATCCTATTGATAACTGCTTTGGGACTATGGTGTTTAAGGAACGGCACCTTAAACTCATCCCAAGTCATGACCCTTGCCACTTCGGCTCCTATTTCCTTCTTTTTATTGTCCCACCAATCCTTGGCTTGGCCCCTCAATTGACCCGTTCCGTAAGCAACAAAGTCTCCTACTTCACAATGGGTCCGTTCAAACACCCCTTCAATGTCGCCCAACCATCTTTGACAGATTATTGGGTCAACCTCCCCATTGTAGATTGGCGGTTTACACGCCATAAATTCTTTATATGAACACCCTTTACGTTCTCCCGATTTCTCCTTCATAAGGTTGACACTATTGACAACACTGTATTTTGAATTTTGTCTATAAACCCAGATAGACTACTTTCAATTGCCTTCCCCACTTCTTCGGCAATTATCTCCTTTATTTGCTCGGTGCTTGTCTGCACCGGATCATCATCGTTTCCTTCCGACATCTTGAAACTGAAATGTTTACATTAAATGTTAAACATTTCATTTATAACATTGCTTCATTTGTTTCGGTTTAGCCAAGTTCCCAACTTGCTTTAACCGTTCACATTCGGTGCACTTTCTGGGTTTGAGTGTGTTATCACGCTTTTCCCATGCACATTAATTCGCATCTCGTTTCTTACCTAAGATATAATCTACTAAAATAATAAATTAATTCTTACCGGACGATCGATCAAGCTTGAACCGAACACTTTGTTGACAACCTTAAGCTTTGATTACCAACTTGTAACACCCGTCTAATTTTACTTGAATTTAATAATAATTCAAGCCATTTCTAGAATAAAGATACCAAATTAAAATTTCTTTGCAAAGTCAAGTTCATAAGTAACATAAACCTTAGTCAACTAACGACTAAGTTCGAACATTCAAAAACTTGTTTAACATTTGTGTACAACCCATAAACATAATCTATTAAAGTTTTAAAACATTGCGGAAGCTTGTAAATAGTGTTCGGTTCTTCAAAATCTAGCTCGATCATCTTCCGGTTACTTTCCAACATCACCTAAGATCAAAACCATAACAAATGTTAGTTTTGATCAAGTTACAATGGATACAAACAAGTTCCAAGGGTTAACAACACAAAAAAAAAAAAAAAAATTCCGGAAGGGGGGCGTCGCGTGACGCCAAAGACCCTCGCGTCACGCCAAGCCCCCATTTTCACAGAATGTTCACTTTGTTGTTGCTGCAGATTTCCAGTTCCAAGTTTAATCAAGTTCTAACTTAAAATGGCCATAACTTTTGACTCGTAAGTCCGTTTTAGGTGATTCTTTTTCCTATGCGTCTGTAAATTCATTACCGACATGCCTATTACAAGTTTCATACCGAACAATTTGTTTACGGACCGAAATACTATATGTCCATTTGCAACTATTCGACCCATTCTAACTTAACCATTTTTACTACCATTTTACTAGTAAACCTAAGGCGTTTATTACCCAAACTCCGGGGCTTATCATCACTGGCACTTCATTACCAACTTATGGCTTCGTGCTCTTGTGACCATTTCCGCCAATTCCTTCTACTTACAATATTAATACTACAAAGTATCATTATTCGACCCGTTTGGTCCATCTACGGAAAATCCTCCATTTTGATGACTACCAAACGACTACAAACTAATTCTTAACCTACGGATTTAAGTAACGTACATGATTGCTACATCCAACATAATTTTTATCAACAACGCATAGTTTAACAACAATTCATCGAATGTAACGGATCAAGTTACATACTTGCATAACTAAACAACATTATCAACCAACAATTCTAATTAACTATTTTGACCTGTTTGTTTCTCGAGTGAACTTCGTCACTTCCATGACATACCAACTCGCAATTGACACTACATTCTCATTAACTTTTCTAAGACAATTGTTTATACACAATGTAACGAAACCGAAGTTACGTACCTTCAAAGTGTGCCCTTCAAACGTGTATCACTTCCGGCTTGTCCACTTGACGATCCGGATGCTTTACCTAGAGAGTTCCATTCACCGTCAAGTTTAGAACTCTTTTACAATCAATAACGGACAATTATTATGACATTCAAATCTGCGCTTTTGTCCGATTTAACACTTTATTCCTCACTTAGGCGTTTCAACAAACACCTAGCGGGTTAAATTTTTACATAATCATAACCAAGTTCATGGCCTCTAATTTTTATCTAAACCGACTTCAATTAGGCATATTTACACATGTTTTAACTTCTATATTTTAGAATTTACCTCTTGGAATTTCAGTTTACATTAAAACAAGAATCACAATCCTAGTGTTCATCAAGTTTCTACAATCTTATTAGTCACCTACATTGGTGATTATAACCTTACAAGCCTCATGCAAGATTTTGATAGGAAATCATCTAGGATTTATCCCTAGACACTATATTACTTCTAATTTCACCCATGCAAGACATAATCAAGCTCAATTTCAGTTCTCTACAATTAACCAAGAATTTGAGATGAATCAAAACATCAAGATTTTACATACCTTACGATCCCTTCGACGAGGTGATCGCTAATCTACATTCAGAATTCGATTTTGCCATGATTTGAGCCTTCAATTTGTGAGTTTAGTGAGTGTTAGGGTTTTGAGAGTGGTTGGTCGCCCTGCCCTTCTCTTGATCGATTCCAGACACATCTGAGACACATCTGAGGATGTGTTTGGATTTTGAGTTATTATGTTTTTAATAACATAAGTTTCCATTTTAGCATTTCTAGTCCCTCAATAACAAACCAAGTAAATCTCTAGATGTTTTATCTCAAGTTTCTTTGTTATAACTAAGTTTGCGACTAACTGGGTTATTTATCCTAGTCAGCTTACTCTCGTTTATTTTAAACTTTATAATTCTAATATAAAGTTTTGTATTTTCGGGGTGTTACATAATGTGAAATGAACGAAATGATTTAAAGGTAACGTTAAGGTATGCAAGGTACAAGTAACTGTAGAAAACGTAGAATAAGGTTAACGTTAGAGTTAAGCACGTAGGTGTGACTATGAAATAGTAGTTTTGTTATGGTAACAAAATAAAGTTAAATGTTATACAAAGCAGGTAGAGAATGTAATTTTAAGAGATGAGATGGAGATATTAGATCCGTTAAGAACAGATCATATTAAAGGTTAAAAGAGTATGTGTATTGACCCGTTATTGACAGGTCAAGGAAATGAAAATGATATGCGAAAGTATGATAAGGAAGGTATGGAATTGTTAGGAAGAAGTCAATTATATGAAGAATTTATGAATCGACAATTGATAGTTACCTATTATTATGATGGATCTATCGAAGTTAGCTATAGATGAGTATGTACAAATTACAAAGTAAGATCGTATAGTCGACGAAAATGATATGAATAATGAAATAAACATAAAGGAATGTTAGTAATGGGAAGTTGCAATTGTTTCAAGCAAACAAAATGATGAATGAACCGCTAGCTACGAAGTGCGTTAGCAACAAGCATTATTTAGTGAAAGAAACATTAATAAGAATTCTGGGATGGGTTCTTGAAATTGGAGGATAGTCATTGTGATGGGCTCGTGGTCGTGTCGAGCGGACGTAGAGAAGGAATAATTAGTGTTAAATAAAGGTAAGAAAGGTTTCGGGGACGAAACCTCATTTAAGGTGGGTAGACTTGTAACGCCCCAAAATCCAAATGTTATATATTCGAAATATGTCCTTATGTGTTATATTATGAAATAAATAACTGGGCAATTTAACCTAGTTAAGTGCATGGTAAAAACTATTAAAAGAGGAAGGTAGTGTCAGTTATGTTTTAAAGGCAAACCCGAGGGGCTAAAATGAAACAGATGAAAGTTGATAACTAATTAAAAGGTCTATACACACACACAAACACACATACGTGCATGTTCTTGAAGCTTCAGGAGCTCTCAAGAGCTCCAAACCCTAATTCAAATAAATCACCAAATTGAAGGGTGAATCGAAGCCTAAATTCAAGAAGGAACATGGATTAATGATCACCTTCACAGGGGATCATAAGGTATGTCTTAAATCTAAGATTGGTGGTCATGTGTGAAGTGGGTTATGTTCAAATCCGTGAGTTAATATGAAATTAATCATGTACAAGGGTTAGAATCATCGTAAACCCTAATGGCGAAATCAAAGATGTGAAGTTAAACTCCTCAAAATCCAGTTTTCTACTCCATATTCCACCATTAATGCATTCCCTAAGGTTTCGTAAACCATTAGTTTTGTGTTGTTTATGTTTTTGCATTCTATTGTAATAATTTTAAACCAATGATCAGATTTCTATTTCTAGGGGCAGTTCACGTTCATCTAAATTTTGATTTCATCAGATGGCACGCCGTACAGGTAACTGATTCTAACCTTTAGCTTCGTATGCCTAATATTGGACTTTCAATTGATGTTTAGTATCAGTAATCTTCTAGGATAAATGTTTCAGTTTTAGGGTTCATGCAAGAATCACTACTATTTTATAGAACACTATTAGGTTTTTACGGATTTGGGTAAAAAAAATCTTAGCTGATTTACTTTACTAATATACTTTCAAACTGATGCAGATTAAAACTATTTAGATCAGATCTTGATTATGTGAAGAAGACAAATAGGTGAGTATCCCTGACTTTCAGATTGAATACCATATTTATTTGTTTGCTAATTTATTTATTGTGTATGTATATGGTTGGGATTTTGAATTTTTAATCTTTATTGATGTTCCCTATATGTATTCTGCATATTTTTTTTTGTTTTGTATAGATATTATTCACTTTTTTATCTTAAACAAGTTCTTAGTTTTGTCTGAATAAGACTTAATAGCCGCCCTAAAAAACCATAGCTTGGACCGACATGCTTGCAGGTTAGTTGCTTTTTGGTAGCTTCGTTTTGAAATCCTTAATTGAAAGTTGCAGGTCAAACAGTCCTTATTTAATCAATTTGAATGAAAGTTTCATTGATAGAAGATTCTATCAATGATCACTATAATGGATCACGCACCGCTAACTTAAATGTCTATTACGTTTTTCTCTCTTGGTTCATAAAAAAGTCGATGTTGGATTCTGGCATCTGATCATCCCAATTGCTGCCTCTAAAATGCATTTGCAAATGTTATATATTCGAAATATGTCCTTATGTGTTATATTTTGAAATAAATAACTGGGCTATTTAACCTAGTTAAGTGCATGGTAAAAACTATTAAAAGAGGAAGGTGGTGTCAGTTATGTTTTAAAGGCAAACCCGAGGGGCTAAAGTGAAACAGATGAAAGTTTATAACTAATTAAAAGGTCTATATACACACACAAACACACATACGTGCGTGTTCTTGAAGCTTCAGGAGCTCTCAAGAGCTCCAAACCCTAATTCAAATAAATCACCAAATTGAAGGGTGAATCGAAGCCTAAATTCAAGAAGGAACATGGATTAATGATCACCTTCACGAGGGGATCATAAGGTATGTCTTAAATCTAAGATTGGTGATCATGTGTGAAGTGGGTTATGTTCAAATCCGTGAGTTAATATGAAATTAATCATGTACAAGGGTTAGAATCATCGTATAGGACATGGGTTACGTATGGTTTGTGTTAATTTGATGATTAGATGTGAAACCCGTTAGTTAGGGTGAAGATGATGACTAGAATCACCACCTATGTCAAAGTCTTGTTGAAAGATTGATGTATTATTTGGGTATGATGAATTCTTGTTAGATAAATTTGGAGAAATATGATGATGATATGTTTGATGTTCATTTGGAATGATACATGATGATTAGTAGTAGGTTTTGATGGGTTATGTATGAGTTTAGAAGATTTATGTACGAAGTAGTTGTACGTTATGCTTAAAAGGTGGTACGCACATCAAGCGTATGATAAAATGTATATAGTGTCGTCCGTATAGTCGATTATGATGTTACGAGTATATGATGATAAGTCGATAGTTGAATATGGTTGATAGTTGACTCTTGAAAGTCAACTAAGTATAAGAAACATGATTTAACTCGTTGTCGTAAAGGTAGGATTATAGGAAGTCGTTTGGTACATGTTATAGCAATACCTGTTAAATGTAATGACATGAGGAATTACATGAGTGTAAACGGATATGGATATGATTATATGAGTTATGCTTGTTAGGAAGGACTAATGAAAGTTAAATGTGAAATATGCGATTGATATGATTGTTAACACGTACAAATGAGTATGCTGACAAGAATGTGGTTTCGACGACATGGAAGTGTAGGGACCATGTCGAGACAGATTCGAGCACGAGAGGCTAACGGGCCATGAAGAGGCAAGGAAGCGGATACGAGCACGGACGCATAAGGTAAGTGATTTCCGTAATCACTTCTTAGTTCGATTAAGTAATATAGTGTTTTAATTAATTAAACATGATGTTTGAGGTCAAATATGTGTTGAAGTCTTTCGTCGTAAATGATGGGATTAAAGTTGACTAAAATGCCCTTGATGGGTATATTGGGTAAACGATCGTAAAAGTAGTTTAGAAACAAGCTATTTGATTATTGTAATGTTTTGGTCAAGTATGAAAGTGGGGAGTATGGTTTTGTAAGTCATGGACCCTTTTAATGTGCAATTACCCTTAACGGGTCAAAATAAGCATATGAACGATAATGGGTTAAGAGGATGCAAGACATCCAGGAATTTAGTCTTTTATGATAGACGTCACTGCTATTATTAGGTTCATAAGAAGTTATGGTCAAACAAACAAGTTATGTTGATAAATGCATGAACAGGTCGAAATTTGGTAAGAGGGTAATAAGCCGAAGAGTTAAAAGTCTGAAATTTTATTATGTCGGATGTTGGATTTTTACTCCATTAGATGGAGAATTAAATTACGGACGTATAGGAAAAAGAATCGGGTGAAACGGATCAAAAACGAGAGAGTTATGCCCGTTTCCGTAAAATCGGGTAGTGCTTGGAATATGCAGCAAACAGCTGCATCTGTTCTGTGAAAAAGGGGGCGTCGCGCGACGCGACGGGGGGTCGCGCGACGCGACGGGTGCATGATCTGGCAAAAATTGTTTTTTGTCTTGTTTGATATCGGGAACTCGTTTAAATGCGTTTTAAGCTGCGTACGACCAATTTAACTTACGTTTTTATAAGCTTAAGTGTATGAACATGTGTAGATAGGTATGTATGTATGTTTATAAGTATGTGAGCAAGTACGTGGATATATGACGGTATGTATGAGAGTAGACATGTATGAGTTTGAAAGGTATGCAAGTAGGGATGTATGTATGTATATATGTATAATGTCACGAGTGTGCGTGATGATGTAGGTATGGGTGTATGTAGATATGCATGTATTAACGTAGATGTGTTTATATGTGGGTATGTATGTATGTACGTAATTGATTATGTGTGAACATATGAAAATGTATAAGTATGTATGAAGGCCGGTACGCATGTGTCCAATGAAATTGAGTACTAATGATATTAATAACGTGTCTGGTGAATGAAGTGTAACGCAGGAATAGCAAGGAAGTCTCACCACGGATTTTATGATTAGATGGAAAGCCGGGATGTAAAGAGTTAACGGAACGAAAAGTGAACGTGAATAGATCTTGTATGTTATAATGCGTACTAATGTTATAAATTTTAATGTGGTGAGCGCAGGTAGTACGAGTCATGAGGATCTTCAAGGAATAGAGATCGAGGATCGAGTCACAAGACAGATTGTACGGGAACGTTGGTGTTTGAAATTTAGAAAACCCATGTTATGTTTTCTTATTGTAAATGAGTATAATAAAGGTATTTATTGAAAAAGAATTAACCTTAAAAATGAATTTAAGTGCGTCAAGGTGTTTGTAACGAAAGAAATTTTTATGGTACGAATTTCCGCTGCGACTTTAGTCATTTACGAATTAGGGTGTAACAATTGCGTTTTAGAAATAAGACATTTTTTGTGTTTTCTAGCCATTGCGTTTTACAAATAATACATTCCTTTGTGTTTTCGGTGCATTGCGTTTTAGAAAAATATCATTTTTTAGGTTTTTTTCATTGCGTTTTACGTAACTGGGGGTTTTTCTATTGCGTTTTACGCAACTGGGTTTTTAATTTTTTTTTTTGAAAATATAGCAATAGTATACTCGTTTTAAAGATAAAAAACGCTCGTTTTTTGTGCAATTTTTATAAAAAAATAATGTCGTATGAAAGAGTTATTAACGTTTAAAAAATGGGAGGAATTGGAGGAGAGAGAAACTATTGGCTTGGATTGACTAGAATGCCCCTAAACAAACTCACGCGCCTCTTTTCTTCTCTTCAATTTCCATCATTTAATCTTAGCCCTTGATTAACTAAATGGATGGTCAAGATCACTTCCTAGCCTTCCTAGCCAAATAAACTTCCTATTTTATCTCCACCCATGAATGCAATTCTTTCCTGAATAAATACTAAGTCTAAACTGTAGGGTTTAGGTTTATGCGTAGAGTGGTCTCAACAAGATGGTTAATCTTTGATCTTTTCTTGATCAGTAGTTGGGTTTGTTACAACAGTTGATCTGCAAAACAAGAACATTATGAAGCTCGTTACAAGGAGGAGAGGTGGTGGGTTCTCCTTATAATCATTGTCCGGTGTGAGAATAAGTATCGTTTAAGAAGAGTAAATGAGTGTGTGTTAAGAGTTAGAGAGTCGATCTTTAAACTTGTGGTTGAAGGTTTTTGTTTATAGTCGAAGAGTGTGGAGAAGATGGGCTGATGGGCCTTTGCACAACTATCACTGTCGACGAATATCCATTTGGTTCCCTCTAGCAGGACCAGAGGCGGACCCTCGAGCTGAGATTTGTGGCTCAAGCTCGACTCGATTAAAATTCAAGCTAGCTCGGCTCGGCTCGATCTAGCTCGAACTAATAAAGAACCGTAAAATTTACTACTTAAAAAGCCTTAAAAATGAATCTCTTCATAGACTAAGAGCCATAATTACAATTTAATTTAACCAAATGGTTAAATATGCAAGTATAAATAGTTAGCTCACTTTGTAGATTGTCTTTACCTTCTTTTATATGGGAGATACTCCCTTGATTTTTGTCTTCTGAGTGATGTGGGACAAAAAACGAAGGAGGTAAACCTTATTGAGCAGGCACACGAGCCGAGCCAGGACAAGCTAGAGCTTGGCTCGTTTACAAACCGAGCCGAGCTGGCTCGTTTACAACGTAGCCAATTTCGAGCCGAGCTTTTTTCGAATTTTTTTCGAGCGAGTTGCGAGCCATGAGTTTTTTGAACACCCCTATTTGTTACTTGTTGTCCCCTGCACGACTCTTTTATCGTCGGGGGTGTGGTGGCAGGGTTTGTCACAAGCTGATTGGCTGCATGGTGATGTCGAGTGTACTACCTATCTTTTATGTGAGTTGTTGTGATGCACACGCGCGAATGCTTACGTGCAGGATAGCTCTAGAATCAATCAAGTGTTTTGGAGAATAGTCGTAGGTATGATCGTGCGCGCATACAGGTATGCGCCATTTAGGATCATACGCATTCATTTTCATAAAAGTTAAGTATAAACGTACTTACACATGACTAATTCTTTTTATAATATAGCATGTATCGAAGAGAATGAAGTTTGCAATCAAACTTGAGCCCACACCAAAGTTTTGTTTTTTCTTAGCAAGCTTCAGATTGTTTGTTTGTATGTAAGCACCCTTGTAAGTTTATTTCAAGTTAACCAACGAAAACCAGAAAAAAAAAAATTGTAATTGTTAACATGCTACTTTTCTAATTAGGGTAGAATCTTATACAGAACTTGACAATTATTAAAGGCAACACGTTGTACACTCATTAAATGATTTTGTATACCTAATCACTTTAGGGGTGTTAACAAGCACAGAAGCTCGAGAGCTACTTGTGATTGGCTCGGTCAAAAGCTCGAACGAGTCGAGCCTTAACAAGCCCGAGCCCGAGCCTAAACTTGAGCCTGAAATAGAGTTCATTTAGTTATCTACCCCGAGCTCGAGCCTAAAATACAAAGCTCAGTCTCGCGAGACTAAACGAGTCCAAACAAAATTTTAGTTTTTTTATATATAATATATGATAATAATGATGATAACATTGGTGAGCCGAGCTCGAGCCGAATTTTGGTTCGTTTAAGCGCTATCGAAGTGAGCTCGAGTTGAACTTTTAGCTCGTTTGAGGTTGTCTACGTAATAGCTCGAGCTTTGAGTTTTACTATCGAATCGAGTTCGAGCTCAAATAAGTAAGCTCGAACCCGATCTCGAGCTTCATAAAAACATGACTAGCTGAGCTCGAGCCTATCCAAGCTCGGGCTCGGCCCGGCTCTTTTACACTCCTACGTGAGCTCAAGCCTAGTCAAGCCCGGGCCCAACCTGACTTTTTTACACTCCTACGTCAAATCGATAAATTAAAACATTAAACGGATTGATAAATTAAATAATCTAACCAAATAAAATATTACTTTTTAGACTAGATGGTTAGAGTTTCTCTTTTAACCATTTTAGAAGAGTTAATAATTTGGGTGATACTAAACAGACATCATCTCCAAATAGGGCTGAAAACGAACCAAACGTTTGGCGAACAGTTCGTTAACCGTTCGGCGGGTAGTTCGTTTGTGTTCGTTTGTTTATTAAACGAACGAACACGAACAAGAAATTTTGTTCGTTTAGTTAAATGAACAAACATGAACAAATGTCGTGTTCGTTCATTTATGTCCGTGAACGTTCGGTAACGTGTTCGTTTGTGTTCGATAGTTCATTAGTGTTTTTAGTTTTTATATTTATTTAAATACTTCAAAATTCTGACAAATTAAATATCTAATAAATGTCAGTGTATTATATATTATGTTCATGAATGATTGATTGTGTTCGTTTGTTTCCATTTGTGTTCATGAACATTAGTTTGTGCTCATTTGTGTTCGTCGACGTTCATTTTTGTTCGTTGCCTAAAATTAACAAACAAACACAAACGAACACGAACAAGTTCATTTCCTTAATAAACGAACACGAACATAGAATCTCGTTCGATAAGTGTTCGTAAACGGTTCGCGAACACGTATATTTCTTAACAAACGAACACGAACAAGGTCTTGTTCGTGTTCGTTCGGTTCGTTTGCAGCCCTATCTCCAAATGTGTACACTATCATATAGATATAATCAGCGATGGGGGCAGAAATTCTTTTCTATGGTGTTATTTTATTTGATACTCGGGTTTATAATAATCCGGAGTCAAAATTTTCAGGTCGGATCAAATCAGGTTGGGTCAAATTACATAATAAAAACCGATAACATAATAAAAGTACAATGCCATTGAAAATAGCACAAAATGAAAATACAAAGTCATTTGAAATATATAATAAAATGCATTTATAGTTGCACTCGACGTGTTTTCATGTTTTAAAAAAGATTCATCACGTCTTCAATTGCAACTTTCCCAAATAACACTTTTTCAATATAACAAATGCAAGCAACATCAATCAAATAATCATCACCCATCTAATTACACAACTTTGTCTTCACATGCTTCATAGTAGAAAAGAAAATCTCTCAACAGTTGAGTCCTTGACAATCAACCCTTGTTCCTCGTGGCTTCTTTAGGTCCTAAATTGGTAAATAAAGTGACCCTCGTGGCTTATCTTGAGTCCCTCACAATCGCTTTTGTATCAGAATTCAGAATACAATCAATCATTCATTCAATTTATTGACCCCTGCTCCCACAGTCCTTCGTACGTGACTGGCGTGACTGTACTAATTTCGATTGCGATTCTTAGTTATTGGGTAAAAAAAGTTAGAAATTATGGGCCTTTTAATGATTAAAAGTTTACTATTTTAAAATTAAGTAATTGGGCTTGATTTTTATACTAGATTTGTTTGTTATGTAAAACGTTCTAAAAAAAAAACGACGTCACTCGTATTTTTTTCTATTACAAGATACATATAATACTCAGATTTGAATGGTGTCTAGTGATCTCGTTGCCGAGTATGTGACTCCGCCATTAGGTATTATATAACACGGGGCAAGGCAGAAAACGATCATATAAGCCATATAGCTTAGGCGGTAATGACATCAATTATTTTTGTGTCAATAAATTAAATAAACCAACCAAATAAAAATAATACTTTTTAGACTAGAGGGTCAGAGTTTCTCTTTTACCATTTTAGAAGAATTAATAATTTGGGTGATACTATACAAATATCATCTCCAAATGTGTACGCTATCATATAGATATAATATAACACGGGGCATGACAGAAAATGATCATACAAGTCATATAATTTAGACGGTGGTCACATCAATTATTTTTTGTGTCAAGGATTAAATAATCCAATACCAAATAAAAATATTACTTTTTAGACCAGATGGTTAGAGTTTCAATTTTACCATTTAAGAAGAATTAATAATTTGGGTGCTACTATACAAACATCATCACCAAATGTGTACACGATCATATAGGTATGATATAACACTGGGCATGGCGGAAAATGATCATATAAGCAATATAACGCTATATGTCATATAACTTAGGCGGTGGTCGCATCAACTATTTTTGTGTCAGTAAGAACAAATTATACAAGACGTATGATTAATCCCTCATACAACCCATATAGCTATTTTCTTCATTTCATATAGCTCACATGGATATTTTCTTCATGTCATACAACGCGTATAGACCATATGGTCTGCATATCTCGTACCAGGGGTATGTGTTTTCTGAATAGTATATTAGTGTTCCATTTTTGTTCATCAAGTATGTTGTTACATCATGGGCGGACCTAGGTTATAGGTTGGGTGGGCAGGCGCACCCTTTGAAAAAAAATTAGTGTATTTTATAGGCAAAAATCCTGACCACACCCCTTGAAATGTTGGTTAAGACCCACGTACGCACCCCCAGTAAATAATTTTTGGGTTCGTCACTTACATACATTTTTGTTCCTTCCTTTTTTTGTTTCATTAATATCTTGGGGAAATCAAGTTTCAATTCTTGGGAGATGTAAGTATTTAAGGGGACAAATTAGCGGTTCAAAAAAAAATATATTGGTTTTTCGCATACGATCCGTGAAGGTTTTAAGCAAGTAGTTACATGGAGGAAGAAGACTAAGAAGGAAGGCTTCATTCTTTGACTTGCTTTTTATTCATGATCGTATATTAAACGATATATGAATCGGATTTTGATGTGTTGCAAACACATCTTATTTTCCTTGTGTATTTTGTATATTATTTTAATAGTTTAGAGTCATTTTTATAATATTTAGACATATATTTTATTATTTATTATTATTACAGGTCTCGGTATGAAAAAAGATTAAATACGAGCTTAAGCGATCAATAACTTGAAGTGGAAAATATGTCATGAAAGTTCGAGGAATCGAGAGTTTTGAATAAATAATGCTGGAAGTTGGAGGGTTGAATTGCAATAAAAGAAAAGCTATTTAAAAATAGCTTAGTAAACTCAAGGGACTAAAACTTGCAATACATTGAAAGTTGTATTAATTCAAAAGGATGCCATTTTCAACACATACAAATACAAGTGCGGGCGGTAATAGTAAAAGTGTGTGGTTGGGCAAAAGTGACGGCTTCCCTTTTTTTTTGGTTTGGCATAAAATAGTTATTTATAAGTCTAGCAAAATTACGATTTTATCCATTGTTTAAAATTACGATCTTGCCTGCAGTTCGAAATTAAATTTATGCTTTGCCCTCCAACTTAAATTTACGATTTTGCCTTAGTTAAAAAAAATTATAGTTTTGCCACAGCTACAATCCTGCCGAATTACAATTTGGTTCCCAGTTTAAAATTACAATTTCTCCCTCGATTCAAAATAAAATTTTTGTTTTGCCCCCAGGTAAAAATTACGATTTTGTACTCAGTGAAAATATTACGATTTTGCCCCCAATTCAAAATAAAAAATGGTTTTGCCCTGAGTTAAAAATATTATTTTACCCTCATTTTAAAATTATGATTTTACCCAAGCTAAAGATTGCAATGTTGCCTTAGTTTTTTTGGCCAAAACTATGGTAGTGTTTTATTTTACTTCGTTTACTCAATTTAGTTTTTATTCGTCCCAAACAGCTGCCTAGCACTCGCTAATTGTTCCTGACAAATTATTGTTTTGCCCCTAACTCTAAATTACACGCTTGCCCCCACTTCAAAATAAAATTATGCTTTTGCCCCTTGCTAAAATTTACGATTTTCCCCTCGTTTCAAAATTACGATATCACCCTCAATTCAAAATTACGTTTTTTTACCCCCAATGCAAAATAAAAATATGGTTTTCCCCTAACTTACTCTCGGGAAAAAAAAAAAAAAAAAAAGTGATTTTTCCCCCAAGTAAAAATAAAAATGACTTTGACCCCAGCTAAAAATCGTGTCAAGTAGCTGCCTAACACTTTTTTTACTTTTTCTTTCTAGCAAAACTATGGTACTTTTTTTTAATTGGTTAAGAATTATTCGGTCATCGCCCCGCAACGCGGGCGGGGCAACACCTAGTTTCCTACATATACAAAACAACTTGAGGGAATAGTGTCAGGCAGCTTGTCTGGCACCTCCCTATTGGACCAGCCCATTTTTAATTTAATTTTATTCTCAGATTAAAATTATGCTTTCATCCTTTGTTTAAAATTACGTTTTTGCCCCCGGCTCAAAATAAAATTATAATTTTGCCCCTAGCTTAAAATTACACTTTTGCCCTCGGTTTAGAAACTCACTTTTAATTTTGTTCCCAGTTTAAAATTACGGTTTCGCCCTCCGTTTAAAATTACGTTTTTGCCCACTGGCACTTCCCTATTGGACCAGCCCAGTTTTAGTTTAATTTTATTCCTAGTTTAAAATTACGCTTTCGCCCTTTGTTTAAAATTACGTTTTTTCCCCAGCTCAAAATAAAATTATAATTTTGCCGCTAGCTTAAAATTATGCTTTTGCCCTCGGTTCAAAAACTCACTTTTAATTTTGTTCCCAGTTTAAAATTACGGTTTCGCCCTCCGTTTAAAATTACGTTTTTGCCACCAGTTCAAAATAAAATGTTGTTTTTTCCTCTAGCGCAAAATTACGATTCTACCCTCAGCTCAAATTTACGCTTTTGCCCACCATTCAAAATGAAATTATGTTTTTCCCCCTAGCTCAAAATTATGATTTTGCTCTCAGTTTAAAAATATGATTTCGCCTCCAATTCAAAATATAATTACGATATTGCCCTCTGTACAAACATACATGTTATGAGAGAGAAATATTCAGTTTATTGCCCCGCAACGCGGGCGGGGCAAAAACTAGTTACAAAACAAACAGCAGTTGTTGACCGAGCAATTTATATGTTTACCACATATTGTTTTTTTTATGGGCTGTTAACATGTGGAAAGGATCCGTAAGTCTTTCAAAGCCATACAAATAATATAGATCGCACAAGGGCCGCTGCTCCAATATATGAGAACATGTTTTTAGTGGGCCAACCCTATTACTAGTGGTGGACGACTAAAAGGAGAGGCGGCTATTATTTTTCTTTGAAGGGACTGCCATATATATATTTAAGAAGAAGCGCAGAGGAGGAAGAAGAGTTGGACGGCTGTTTATTAGACGCAAGGCAGACAACATCAGACGGCAATTAGGGGCTGTTGACGGCAGAGAAAGTGACGAAAGATAGAGAAGACAAGAAGGTGATTGGTTCAAGTTTTAAAGCCGCGATTCAAGATTCGGATTTGGTTTTGGTTTGCAATTTATTATTTTTTTGGTTTTGTTAGACTTTGTGTTTTACAAACTATTAAATATGTTTTGCTACTCGGTTCAGACTTGTTTCTTTTTCTTGACTATGATTCTTGGCTAATTAGTTTATCTACCCGGGTTTGTGATGAATATTTATTGATAATTAGTAATTTCTCGGTTTTGGTAATTTATTGATGGAACAAATATTAAAGTAAAAGACCTAATAATATTTGATTAGATGTGTTTGCATGCTTTACTTTGATTTATTATCTTATAATCGTTCCTCATGTGTCTTTGTGAATGTCTTTCATGTATAGATGCATGTTAGGTTACCTACTGTGTGTTTGTAACTAGTTTATGGTTTTCCTAGCTAGAATTCCATAGGAACTTTGTTTGATAATTTAGAGGAGTTTAGTGTTCTACCTATTCTTGAGACCGAGAGGAGATAGATAGTTGGGATTGTCTTTGGTGCTAGGTATTTAGGTGCAGTGAGACCGAGAGGAGATCTGTCTAAGTTCCCTAGTATTATTTGTTTACCTAAGTCTTGTCAAGTGTTTTTAGGTTACCACGTGCACTCTAGGGTGTATTGTGATTAGTGAGACCGAGAGGAGATCTAGTCTTTTGGTACTTTAGTATTGTTGGATAGACCGGGAGGTGATCCAACCTGTCGTTAGTCTTAGAGTGTCATATTATTAGACCCCGGTTCCATCATAGTTACCATTGCCGAGAGAAAACCGAGAGTCACAGATAGGATTCCAAACCTGGGTAGTACTTTCTCATCCTTGATTTCACCTTAGTATCCTTCAGCCTGCGTCTAGGTAGTCTACTTCGTCTTAGTTAATTCCTTTAGCTTAATTAGTTAAAACCCCAAAATTCAATCAAAACAATTAAAAACCAGTTAAGTAATTAGGTGAGTCAGAGTCTAGTTAGCGTCACTAGTGTCTCGTGGGTTCGATACTCGGACTTCATTAGGCTTTACTACGTACGATAGGTTAGTTTTTTATAGACCACATTTAGCACATCAAGTTTTTCTTTGACCACGATCCGTGAAGGTTTTAAGCAAGTAGTTACATGGAGGAAGAAGACTAAGAAGGAAGGCTTCATTCTTTGACTTGCTTTTTATTCATTGTAACACCTCGAAAATTCACGTCCTATAATGTGTTGACACGTGTCATAATGTTTGAACGTGAGAAAGAATATTCTAGAGGGACTAAAAGTTGACAAACATGAAAAGTATGTGAATATACGTGTTCTAAATGTCAACAGTGAATAAATATATTGTACATTTGCCCTACATGATGCTCATACCTTCAAACGAATAAATCACGGATCATACGAAGCTAAATAAGAAGGAAAGTGAGAGATTACAAACCACAGGGGTTAAATGTGTCAACATGTTTAAGTTATACCTCTGAGTGACCTTTTGACACACCCGAAGCTTTGTAACTGTTGCTCACTAGAATGCACGATATAAATTTCATAAAGTTTCGTTATCGTATGAGAAAGTTATGATCAAATTCGTATGCGAGGGGTTAAAAGCGTTAACATTGAAAGTTATGACTTTTCGGGTAATAACCGAGTGGCCAAGGACTTAGAAAAGTGGGTACAAGTCCTAAAGCCCTTGTATGTAAATATGAAGGGGTCAAATTGCAAGAATTAAGCTTAGTTGACCTTTCGAAAGGCCAAGGGACGAGATGCAAAAACCAGAAAATGATTTTGTCTGATCAGAAGGCCCATGCGGGCCGCGTAAGATATGCCAAGGTCTTACGCGGGCCGCCTTCGAGACACAGATGCAGAAAATGACTGACAGGTGCCTGTTTGAGCTTTTAAACCGACTTAGATCAGATATTTGCATCCATGGGCGACCCCTAAACATTCCTAGGCACTTAGGGACATGTGTTGATGATTCATGGTCCATGATAGACTTAGATGTCAACAAATTATGGTGATTTAAACACTATAAATAGGGCCATTAGTTGCAACATTTGAACATCCATTCCATCTGCATTCTTGAGGACTTCTGGAGCTCCAAAGCAGACCCAAGTCATCTCTAATAGTGCATAGGACCTTGGTAAGTATGCCTAACCCTTCTTAATTAAGTTTTTGCTTAGTTATAGCTTAAAAGTCAAACCGTCGTAATTAACGGTTGACTTTAAGATTAATCACTATTGATTCAGTGTTTAGCCAAATCAAAGGTAGTTATAAGTTGGTAATTATGTGGGCTTTAAACCCTTAAAAGGGCATCCACTGATTCCCATCCTAACTAGGTCATTTGTCGAGTCAAAGATGATTAGAAAAAGTCAACAGAAATGTAATCTTTCGTTTAACGCATAATGAACGATGTAAAAGGCGTGTAACCTATTTTATCATTCGTATAACTTGATAATAAGCATAAGAACTTGTCTAAGCTTGTTTGATTCGACAACTTTCTGTTTTGAACCGATTCGGAACCGAAAGTCGCAAAGCTTTGACTTTTGCTTTGACTTCAGTTCTGACCCGCTTTAGTATGATTTGGAAATGCCTTAGAGCTTCCTTAGGACCAGGCTACATGTTAGCATAACCCTCTGTGGTTGGTTCATTGATTGACCCATTCGTTTACGCGTTTCCGTTAATTGCTCATATGTTGACCATTATGCCCTTTACACCTTAAAACATGATTTATGAAAATGTAAAAGTGTAGAAACTTTAATTACTGATATATAAACTTGTATGCAAATTTTGACATCAGTTTGAAGTATAGATTGAGAGTTATGCTCATTAGCGCAAATTGAAAGCTTTATGTTAATAAAATGGCGTAATTAGCATATAGCCTAGTTAAGCCTACTTTTTGATATCAAATCTTTACCCACTGATGTAATATATTATTTTAGGAATTTTAAATATTTTTAATTAATTTTAGGCTGAGCATAACTCATAGTCGTAGGCTTAATCCGGTAAATGTCGGTTTTGCCCTTACGGGCCATAAAATGAGTTTTACATATCTAAACGACTCCAAACCTTTTGTTACTGATCTTAAATGATAAATAAATTATTTTAAGATTTCTGGAAATATAAAAATATCAGATTTAAGTATCGAACCCGGAAATGGCTTTTAATCGCCTTTTTAAGCGTTTTTAACGCATAGTATGTACTAAAACTATTCTAAACATACAAGGGTTGATACCTACTGATATTTGAGGAAAATTATAATATTTTAATAGTAAGCAAAGGTTGATAAACTCAGACTTCAGTTTTGAGCTTTACGGCTTATGTGAAATTACCAAAATGCCCCTTCGGTGCATAGTTTGGTTATAATTGATAAATTTCACATATATACTCTATCCTACTGTTATAACTTATCAAAATAAGTATTTTCGCTGATTATACCAGACCTGTAACTCAGGTAAATACTTAAACTCTTTTATAACCTCTTAAATGACCAAACTACCCCTACGAGGCCTAGTTTGTGTTTAAATACGTTTTGGGCATAATGAAAGACATCTTACTGATGTCACAACATATTTGAGGCATAATTAACTTAGGAAACCTGTATATGACTCTCATGATTACCCGTCATGCGTTATTCGCGTTCGGTTCGGTTTATGTAACTAGTTTGCATAAATTAGCCGAAACGGGTCAAACGTTATCGTTTTTATCTCAAAATCCAGAATGTGTGTAGTTTACCCATATTATACAAGTCTCCAAACTTGTCGGGTCTAAATCACATCCTATTCCGGTCTTCGCTTAATCATGCGTTTTGAACCGTAAACCTTTCCTTAAAACTAACCGGTCTAAGTTACGACTTAAATAAGACCCGTTAGGAATTTAATAGGTTAATAAAACCTTCGTTCCAGATTGAGAGCCCCAGTAGAAGTACTTGTGCTTGCTGATTAGAATATACGGCTGAGTATAAATTGCATTGCTAGCTCAGGTAAATACTTTTAACTTATTTTCCCTTATATGGGCTTGGGGTACGGTATTATAAAAATACCGCTTGGTCGGGTGTAGAAACCTTTTAATCGGAGATGATTAAATTGCATAATCCCGTTTTAATCTGTATTGATTGATAACAAATAACATTGGGGGTTAATGACCGTGTCCTGGATATCCTTGGCTCATTTAAAAAAGTGAATGGCCATAACTTAAGCACAAGGTGTAGGCATAACACCTCCTGTTGCGTATGTAAAAGATATACTCACTCGTAAGGATGTCTTCTTGTGAGTTATATTTATGGTGTGTCGATTAATCTTGACCGGCTTGTATTGTATAATCACCGGCCCTAAATGTTGGACAACCATGTAAATCGGATACAAGATCTTTATTAATAAAATTGTCCCAAGTATAAAAGATTAATTTTGCCTCGTGCATTTTAAGCAAATTATAAAAGATATTTTGTGCCACGTGCATTCAAATCAATTTTCTTAAACTCTTTTCAAAATGAGTCAGTTAATTGTATTTACCAGTGTAAACTGACGTATTTTCCAAAAGGTTAAGTGACAGGTACTATGCGTAATTGACTGGGAGCTCAGGGCGTCATTAGGGAATCTTGCAAGTTCTAGATGCCTAAAGTCTGTTGAACAGTTTTCTTTTATTGATCCGCCTGTGGATCCTTTACCTTCCGTTGTAATACTTTGACATTACTTATATTCGGAATGTAATATATTTATCTTTTGCTTCCGCTGTGCATTTATATATTGTGTTGTTTGACTATGATGATCTCAACTACGTCACGATACTCCGTCACCGGGCCCACCGGTGACACGTGGAAATTGGGGTGTGACAGGTTGGTATCAGAGTCAACATTGAGTGAATTAAACACTAGCCTTATGTGTTTAATCTCAATGATACAGTAGCACATTCCTTGATCTTCTGAGTCTAGACTTAACTTAGGAATATTCTCAATCCTAATCTGGAAATTTTACTTCCAAAAATTTTTATTGAATACGTCGCCAAGCGAAGAAGCCGTAATAGGAGTCCTCCACACCCGGAGCCTAGAAATGCTGAGCTTCGTACCGCGGCTAGAATGAAACGAGCATCCAAGGAGAAAGCATTCAGAAATAACTTGAAGAAGAAACTCCTTTTGATGAAGATCGTTTCCTTAATAGTCCTCATAAGGACATATTTATCTTTCAGTCCCTTTAAGGACACATTATTCCTTTCAAAGACCCGCTTAGGGCAACTCTGTACTTTTATTTTCATATAATGGATTGATTAAATTAAGTTTTCATTCTAAACATGAAATATGAAATAAATGGAAAATAACATCCCTTAGAAGGGAAGTGCCTACGGGCTATAATTAACGTCCTTTGAGACTAAAGACGGTGGTAGCCTACAACTCTTTGTCAAGGAAAAGTAATGAACTTTGATTCACACCTAAATGCCTCGATCCCAAACGATCATGGCTTATAAATTAAACTTGTCCACGTGACTAAGCCTTTTGTGCTATTACTAAATGCCTCGATCCCAAACGATCATGGCTTATAAATTAAACTTGTCCACGTGACTAAGCCTTTTGTGCTATTACTAACTTATAAATTTACCTCGATCCCAAATGATCATGGCTTATAAATTAAACTTGTCTACGCGACTAGGCCATTTGTGCTATTATTAACTTATAAATTAGGATTTATGATAAAAATCCTGAATAAAATAAATATCCTTCCTTCCCTGCCAGTAGGCATTTTAAAAAGAATCTTAAAGGTGAAACCTAGCCTACGCGGCCAAGATGGTGAAACCTACCCAAGGGATTCAGATCCTTGTTAACACCTAAGAACGTGTTAGCACTCCGGACAAATGTGATTCGATAAAATCACAACAGTCATCCTTATATTGGATTCTTCCAATTTTCTTATCTAGCCTAGTGATTTAGAAATCATGGCTTGTGTCATCCTTTAAGATGATCATATTATAAACATCCGATAGTGATGAAGTGCCTACGGGCTAAACTTGTTGTCCGATAAGACAACGACAGTGGTGGTCTTTGACCTCCTGTCTAAAAATGTTGGACCAGGTCCAAGCATAATAGTCGGTAAGATCCATACGATCTCGACTAATAGCATCTGAGAAGATGATCATATTATAACCATCCCTCAGAAGGGAAATGCCCACGGGCTATATCTATTGTCCTAAAAGACAAAAGACAGTTGAAGTCTACAACTCCCTGTCAAGAGAAGGTAATGAACTTGATTCAAACCTTAATGCCTCGATTCTCTGAAATCATGGCTTATAAAATTTAGAACTGTCCTTGTGACTAGGCCTTTTGCGCCACTTCAATATCCTTAATGTTTAATAACTAGGATAAAATTATCATGGAAAATACTAATTAAATATAACTAACAAGTTAACCAATATGGTTTATATTACCATGGTTGATGAATCGTCAAAGATAATGATTCCATAAAAACCTCTGAATAAATCATTGTTAATATTTTTGTAGTAATCAAGCTACATGGCTGGACTAGATGAAGTTAACAGCCACATGAAGGAGAACAATGATACTACCAGAATTAATGTAACTGGAGAAGAACTGCAGGCAATAATAGATTATGCTGTTACTCGAGCTCTTGATAGACAGTATGACGAATCAAATGATACCCACCCTAAGACTCTATCTGTGGCTCGTAGTAAGCCCCCTCCTAAAATACATGAGTCAAGGGAGGACGATGTTCATGACTTGTCAAATCAAAGGAGTATTCCGTCTAGACAGGTTGTGTTCCATCAAGAGGCACTAGTTAAGACCTGTTCATATAAATATTTTGCCTCCTGCAAGCCTAGAGACTTTACAGGAGAAAAAGGGGCCATCGATTGCATGACATGGCTAGATGAGATGGACGCTGTTGTTGACATCAGCGGTTGTGCGGAGCAAGATGTTGTGAAATTTGTTTCACAATCATTCAAAGGAGAAGCGTTGGCATGGTGGAGATCATTGCTCCAAGCCACGGGAAAAGTTCTACTCTACAACTTATCTTGGGATCAATTTGTTACATTAGTCAAGGAAAACTATTGCCCCCAGCATGAGGTAGAAAATATAGAATCAGACTTCTTGACTCTAGTCATGGAGGATTTGGATTGTCAGGCGTATGTGACAAGTTTCAACACTATGTCCCGCCTAGTTCCTTATTTAGTCACCCCTGAACCTAAACGCATAGCGCGTTTCATTGGAGGCCTAGCACCAGAGATAAAAGGAAATGTTAAAGCATCTAGGCCAACCACATATAGGTCCGTGGTGGACTTATCCTTATCTCTCACCTTAGATGCAATTAGAATTAAGTCTGTTAAGGCTTCTGGCGAGGGAAGAAGAGAAAGAGAGGAGGAAAACTCTCATCGATATAACAAGAAGAAGAAGGGAAACTCTGAGCGCGGGAAGGATTCCGAGTTTAGGAAGAACTCGAGTCAGTCTGATAACAGACCCAAATGCAGTAACTGCAAAAAGCAACATTTTGGAAAATGTACAATCGACCCACGTGCTAAATTGTGTGGAATTTGCAAGACCAAGGGTCACAAAACCTTAGATTGCAAGGGGTTAAAGAACGCCACATGTTACAATTGTAACGAGGAAGGGCACATCAAAACCAACTGCCCAAAGCTTATAAAGAAGCTGGGAGAGGCCAGGAAAATAAACGCATGAGTCTTCCGGATGAACGCCAGGAGATGGTGCAGAAGGATAACTATATAGCAGGTACCTTTCCTTATCAAGCAGTTTATGCAGAAATTTACTTGATACTGGCACATATGATTCAATATTGAACAATAACTATAGAGAACTGTTGTCTCCGCCTGATTAGGACTTCGGTCATTTAATACGAGGTAGAAATTGGCCGATGATACTTTAGAAAATGCTCCAACAAACCTTAGATGGATATTTTATATCTAATAGGAATCACTCTTTTCTGATATTCCTATGGCAAGCTTTCAAGCTACCTAAATTCTTTAATATAATAAAGACAGATGTGACATTTTGATCCTCTGTCAGAAAAGTGATGGACTAGGTCCAAATCTTTAATGCCATTGATGGTCTTTTGCGACCTAGGCTAAGTAATATTAATATATTTTAAATAATGTTCATTAAGAATGTTAGTGCTATAATAGCCTGTATAGGTTATTGACACCATGGTTAGTATATATTAAGGCCATCAGAATGAAAAATAGCAGTTGTTGGATTTCAACTAAGAAATTGTTTTATTGGTGTTAGGAACCAATAGAAAGTATGGCAAACTCGGATAAGACAACAGTCGATCGCGCCATTGATGGCACGACGCATGCTAATGATGCTGAAATTGTGAACCTTAGAATTTCCAAAGATGTTCTTCAAACTATGATAGACGCAGCTGTTGGAAAAGCTGTGAAGAAGGCTGTGAAAAAAATTCAAGGAGCCCCATGCTGCTCGGTCCAAATTTTATCTAGGACCACACTTCCTTACTCTTAAGGAGGACCCCGTTCATGCCTCTGATGCAAAGGATGAACTAAAAAGGAAAAGGGAGGTAGATAACTCCCAGAATTCTAAGAAAAAGAATAAACAAAAGTCCAATCAGAAACCTGTATGCAAGATTTGCAAGAAGTGCCACTACGGGAAATGCAGATTTGAGCCTCGACCTCTACATTGTGGGATCTGCAAGTCTAAGGGACATAAAACGTTGGACTGCAAAGACATGAAGAATGCAGTCTGTTTCGACTGTAATGAGAAAGGCCACATCAAGACTACGTGCCCTAAATCTGTCAAAGGAAATGCGGCGGAGGAAATAAAGCCTAAAATTGAAAGCGCCTAAAATACTTGAGCTAGTCCATAAATAATGGCATCAGGTACATTCCTTGGCATTTTATCAGTAATTTAAATGCTAAGAGTTTTTATTTTGGTTCGGATACCAGTAAATCCTTCATAAACAATAAGTATAACAAGTTTTTAAAACTTTTCATAAGAACCCTATATATATTAAGTGTAAGGTAAAACTTACAGGTAGAAAATTCACCAGAACTATTCTTCTGTTCCTGTCAGAAATCTTCAGTCATCAAATTCCAATGTACTCTCTCTCCAGATAAATGCATTCAAATGAAATTGATATCTCTTTGATCTCTAAACGATTGCGAATACCAAATAGCATGATAAAAGCGCCATATGAGGATTGGTACATCTTAATATGTTCCATAGATTGCTTCCATGCCTGATCAGTATGGAGGTTTAATGCATGGGACCACAAAGATATTCCAATGGTTATAGAGTACTAAAGTCAGCTAATGGTATTCAAAGAAGATATCCATAATAGAATTGTCCAAATAATTATTCCCGATTAAGGAATCCGTGGACTTATAACATAAATATGTCACTTATTTGACACATGCAATGATGGATGAACTGGAGCTTGAGATATGGAAAAATCTCTGTAACCTCCTTATAACATAAATATGTCACTTATTTGCTGCAGGCCTACATGGCGCTCGATTATTGGTGACATGTGTCGTCCTTTCTGTCGGAAAGAGCATCTTTGGTGCCACCTTGACGTCTTCCAGAAGCTTCTAGAAGCTTCTGGATTTACTTGCTGATGTAGGCGCCATGTTGGACGGAAAAAGTGGTGTGGTCCTTGCCATGTGGGCATGGAATTGGGACCATACCTCTTCAAGTCCCCCTAGTCCAGTGTGCCTTCTAGTTGAGTTGATCATCTTGGAGGGATTCTAGACTTATAAGGGTAGTGACTGTTTCTTCTTCTTTTTTTTAAGCGCATGATGTATGGAGTGTGGTGGTAAGTTTACAGAGTTGAGCCAACTGGACGCGTGGCGCATGGCGTATGTTGGTGCCTTTGAAACGTTGAGCCATCTGGACACACGGCGCATGGCGTATGATGGCACTTTACAAAGTTGAGCCAAGTGGACGCGTGGCGCATGGCGTGTGATGGTATCCCTGCAAAGTTGAGCCAAGTGGACTCATGGCGCATGTCGTATGATGGTAACCTTGCAAAGTTGAGCCAAGTGGACGCATGGTGCATGGCGTATGATGGTTCCTTCTGAAGGAAGTTTCTTTTCTTGGGGTGGGGACAGCTGTCATGACTGATGTGTCATCTGATGTCGCTGTCTTTTCAGAGGTGAACAGTCTCCTTTTCAGATGTGTCAGTTACTTTATCACTAGTGTGTCAGTCGTGTGCCGCCCACATTCCCGAAAAGTAAGGCGACGGTTTATCTCTCCTATGACATGTCTTCTCCCCGTTGGTTGACTGTCTGTCTTCCTGACGACTCATTACCCATCGCATTAAATGCGATGGGTATAAATAGTTGGCGGTTTCCACATTTTCTTCACTTTTCGAAATTCAAACTCCATTTTCTCTTTGAACCACCTCTTTTTCCTCTCTTCATCTTTTGTCGAATTCTTTCTTTTCAATCTCTTTCTGCCTTTGCAACCATGTCTACCAGCGGCAATCCTACCAGAAAGAGGAAGTACAAACCAAAGAATCCTCCTGGTCCTGATCGTGCTGAGATAAGCTCGAAGGAGGAGGAGTTTCTAAATCTTGTCCGGGACATGGGTTTTCGATCTGAGTGGGGTGTTCAATTTCCGACTCAGAATTCAACTGCTTTGGACGCTCCTCCTGGGTTCATAACCTTGTATGCTGCTTTTTTCGCGAGGGTAACTTTCGTCTTCCCATGACGAAGTTCACTGGAGACGTGTTGACCAAGCTGTCTGGTAACTTTCGCGAGGGTAACTTTCGTCTTCCCTCCTGGATTATGTTGTTGTCTCTGACACGCTGTCTGGTTTAGACGCAGGGGATAGGCGTGGTGAACGCGATCCCGATGACAGTGCTACCTTAATAGAGATGATGAAGAAAAAAGCTCTTGAAGACAAGAAACGGAAGCTTGATGAGCAGGCTGCTGCTGTTCTTGCAGCGAAGAAGGCCAAAGTCCAGAAAGAGGCTCCCCCTGCTCTTTCAGAGTCGGAGATTGATTTGGGTGTTTTTACTGCAAAGCATGGTAATCTTCTGGAGAAGATCTTCGCAGCTTCTGGTTCACATGGTACAGTGTTCTTCGTTTGTCTGTCTTGTGTGTCACTTTTCTTTCTTTCTTCTGACTATCTTGTTTCCCTTGGAGCAGGTGCTAAACCGGGTAAGGGTGTTCACAAGGTTGATGTCTCCAAGATTACACCCCCCACTTCCCCTCCTTCTAGAATGTTTGGTTTATCTCCCCCTGACTCAAGGGGCAAGAAGAAGAAGGATGAAGTGGAACAGGTGGAGATTGTTACAGAGAATGTTGCTGGTGCAGGTGCCGTTGGTGGTGCTGGTGGTTACGGGGGTGGTGTGGACATTGAGGTGGAATCAAGTGAAGCTACCCCTCGTCACACTATTTACACCAAATGTCCACCGGGTTCTGGAGGAGGTGGTACATCGGGGGTTTGCCGGAGTCCTGAATATGAACAATTTCAAGGTGGATCCTGGGACACCCACAATCCAGCATGTGCTGATCTCCCCCACGCTCCTCGGCGGAATCTGACTCAAGGCTCCCGAATGACTGACCTGAAAAATTGTCGATAGTTCTTTTCCCTGTCCCTCCCCCTACTGAGAGATTATTTCAAAAAAGACGCAATCAGTTGGATCTCTTGGATGATCACATCCACGCTGGGGTCAACTTTTTCGCTACTTCCAAGAGATCGCCCGAGAGTGGCAGTTGATGGGGGAGGATACTCTGGAATTTGAGAATGCGAAGAAGGCGTTCACTGAAGAGAGAGAAAAATTCAAAACTGAGAAGAAGGGTTCGGCATGGAGGGTTGTTGATGCGGAGGAGAAACTTGCCAAGGAGAAGCAGTTAAATGCCGATAAGCAGAGAGACTGGGAAGCTGCTTGTGAACGGACAAACAAAGAGATGCAAACCCAGCTCGATGCCATTATTAGATTGTCGGGAGAGAAGAAGAAGATAAGTGATGAAGCTGAGGAGGAACGTGTTGCTCATCAGAAAAGGGAGTAGGAGTACTTCCAACGCATAGCCAAGTTAGAGAAATTTGCAGCTGAGAAGGTTGCCGAGAGCAAAGCTTCTGATATCTTGGTTGAGGAAGTTGCTGCTGATTGCAAGTGGCTACTGGCGCGTGTCGTGCCTCTGGTAACTTTCTTTTTGTTCCTTTGCTTTTAGTTCATCGCTTATTTCTTGTCTCATGTTTCTATTCCTTTCTGTAGATTGCTGAACGTATCGCTAAATCAGATGAACTTGCTAAGTATATGTTTGAACTGGGTCAAGCGGCATACAATAGCGGGCGGAAGGACGGTTATGGTGAAGGTAGGGCAGCGGCTGTGAACAATTAGAAGGACTACCACTTTGAGTTATTCAAAGAAGACTGTACTGCCAAGTATACCGCCAAGCGTCAGGAGTATGAATTCGTTGAGTTTGGCATTGTTAAAGCCGTTGAAAAGTTATCCCGGAAAGCTAACGCCATTGAAGTCTTGAAGAAGGCTCTCGGTGACCAGGGGACTGATGGTGGTGATGAAGGTCCCTGTCACCAAGGTTGACGGCTTCCGGCTTGCATGCCGTGTACAGGCCTGATGGCCTTGTAATTGTCTGACAATTTCTTTGAACAATTTACTTTATGCTTTCTACACAATTTACTCTTGGTTATTATGTCTGTTAACATTTTGGTATATTTGATATGTTTAACGCTAACTGTGGGCTTTGCTCTTTATTTGTTGTGAATTTTGCTATCGTTACAATATGTGCATGTGTAATTACTTTGATTATGTATCATGAATGAATGATGGCTGAGGCAGGTTATGCTGTGTTAGTTATCCTAGCGTTACACAGTGTTGTGTTATGCTTTGGAAAAACTCTACAACGTTTGTTCTGTCGTTAAGCGCATAGTTTGATTCGTGTATACAAAGTGATCGATTTACAGGTTATTGTGTTGACCTGGCTGTGTTCAACTTTGAGGGTCTTACAATGTTTTCTTTACCATGTTTACAATGCTTTCGTATTTATATGGGCACGAAGTGTTATTTGGCGTGATAGGCTTTAGTTGTGTTTTTTCACCCGACTGTGCACTTAGTTGTGACGAGCCTTGGAGGTCTACAACGTTTCCTATTTCTGAGCCATTGATGTTTTCGTGTATGCCTGAAGTAATATATGCAGTTGTAACAAAAATTCGCGTGAAATAAGATAGACAACACTTCTTGTATTTAAAGTAAAATGTGTCGGGCGCGCGGCCATTACAAGTAAAGATAAAAAACTGCGACCCTCTACATATAACATCTTCTTAGTTGCTGAGCATTCCAGGTTCTTGGGACTTCTTTGTTCTCAAGTGTGTGTAACTTGTACGCTCCCTTCCCGAGGACTTCATCTATAACGTAAGTCCCCTCCCACTTTGGAGCTAATTTTCCCGGTTTCTCGGCGTTAGACGCCTCGTTATCCCTTAGGACGTAGTCTCCGGGGTTGAACGTGCAAATTCGGACCTTACTGTTATAGTATTTTTCCAGCTTGGTTTTATATTTCGCCTCGTTGATCGCTGCCATTTCTCTCCTTTCTTCTAGAAGGTCCAGATCTAACCTTCTTTCTTCCTCATTGTTGATCATGTTCATGGATAGCATCCTTGGAGATGGCAGGCCAATCTCTGCCGGTATCACGGCTTCAGACCCATAGACTAGATTGAACGGTGTTTCTCCGTTGCTTGTCTTTGGCATCGTTCTATGGGCCCACAGTATGCTGGGTAACTCGTCAACCCAACCTCTCCGCTGCATTCCCAACCGTGCCTTAATACCGTCCACGACGCTTTTGTTCACTACTTCAACCTGACCATTTCCTTGCGGGTGCGCAACCGAGGAAAAGGTGTGCTCTATGTGCAACTCCTTGAACCAATTTTGGAGATCTTCTGCAGCAAAATTTGTTCCGTTATCGGTAATGATTCTTAGGGGCAACCCGAATCGACAAATTATTTGTTCCCAGATGAACCTTCGCACTATGGTAGATGTGGTTGATGCCAGCGCCTTTGCTTCCACCCATTTTGTGAAATAGTCTACCGCGACTATGATAAATTTCACTGCTCCCGGGACTTCTGGAAAAGGACCAACCATATCTATCCCCCATTGTTGGAACGGCCATGCCGTTGTTACGGGGACTAGTAGATTCTTTGGGCGCATCGTTTTCGGAGCGTGTCTCTGACAACCGCTGCATCTCCTCAAAACCTTGACTACATCTAGATGCATCCCGGGCCAGTAATACACGGCATTCATTACTTTGGCTACTACCATTCTTGGGCCAGCATAAATGCCGCAGATGCCCTCATGCACTTCATGAATTAGATAATTTGCATCTTCTAGATCGACACATCTTAGTAACGGCCCGAGGTACGATTTCCGGTACAGAATTCCATCAGCCATCTGGTAATGCTCGGATTTATACTGTATTTTCCTTGCTTCAGCTTTGTTTTCGGGTAGTATTCCAGACTGGAGGTACATGATGATCGGCGTCATCCAAGATGTTGTTCCCAGTTGGACAACGTTCACCTGCCTTAGTGGTACCGATGGATTGCTTAGAACTTCAATGCGCACGTCCTTGGCCAGGTGCTGGAAGCTGGTGGACGTGAGCTTACTCAGTGCATCTGCTGGTTTATTCTTGCTCCTGTTAATGTGATGCACCTTGTAGGAATTGAAGTTTTGTAGCAATGTTTTTGCTTGGTCCAGATATAACGCCATCACATCTCCTTTGGCGTCATACTGGCCGTTGATCTGCCCCGCAACGAGCATGGAGACTACATGCGCCTCTATGTGTTTGACTCCCATCTTGATCGCTAACCTCAGACCAGCAAGAAAAGCTTCATATTCGGCTTCATTATTTGTGCTCTTGAAGTCTAACCGGATGGCGTACGTAAACTCATGTTTTTCCGGACTTACCAGTCTAAGTCCTGCGCCTGCGCCATCTTCGTTAGACGCGCCGTCTGTATATAGTAGCCATGGTTCTTCCGAATGTTACCTCTCAGCCTTTTCCATTGCCTTGCACTCCCTGTCTTTGTCGTCTGGCACCTCTGTCATAAAGTCAGCCAATACTTGACCCTTGATTGCTGGCCTTGGCCTAAAAACCACATTGTTGCCTCCCAGTTCTATGGCCCATTTTTCCAATCTACCTGATATCTCGGGTCTTGCAAGGATGTTTCCGATATTGTAATTCGTTAAGACATGAATGACGTGGTTGGCGAAGTACCTGCGCAGTCGTCTGGATGCGTGAATCAATGCGAGGACCAGCTTTTCCATTATGGCGTATCTTGTTTCTGGGTCATTCAAGGTGCGAGACACATAATAGACTGGTGTTTGCACGCCTTGTCGGTCTACCAGTAAAACTGCTCCTAACGCTTTCTCTTATGCTGATAGGTACATCACTAGCGGTTCCCCTTTCATGGGTGCTGTCAATGTTGGCAGTCGTATGAGACAATCCTTCATTTCTCGGAATGCATGCTCGGCTTCCGGAGTCCATTGAAACTGACTCTTCTTCACACAGTTGCGGAGTGTTTTGATAAATGGGAAAGATTTTGCTGCGTGAATGGCGAGGAAACGGTTGAGGGCTGCTAACCGTCCGCCCAACTTCTGCATTTCCTTTATCGTAGTCGATGAAGGTATCCGTTCTATCGCTTGAACTTTTTCCGGATTGACCTTGAACCCGTCCTTTGTGACGATGAAGCCTAAAAATTTCCCTTCTTCCATTCCAAAGGAACATTTTGCTGGGTTCAGTTTAATGTTCACTCCGCGCAATGTGTCAAACGTTTTTTGGATGTTGACCAACATCATACTCTCTTCCTTGCTCATGATGACCAGGTCATCCATGTATACCTCGATGTATTTGCCGATTGCATCGCTGAATGTTTCGTTCATCAGTCTCTGATAAGTTGCGCCTGCATTCTTTAAGCCAAAGGGCATTTTAGTGTAACAATACAGCCCTGTTAGTGTGCGAAATGCAGTTTTGTCTTCGTCTTGGATAGCCATCTGCACCTGATGGTATCCTTTATAGCAATCGAGGAAACATTTCCACCTGAACGATGCTAGGGAGTCGATCTTTTCGTCAATTTCTGGTAAAGCATAACAATCGTGCGGGCATGCCTTGTTTAGATCTTTGTAATCCACGCACATTCTCCACCCACCGTTTCCTTTAGGAACCATGACTGGGCTTGCTACCCAAGTTTGATAATGAACCTCTCTAATGATGCCGACATTTAGTAACTCAGTGATCTGCTCTTGCATGGCATCATGCTTTATGTCTCCCAGATGACGCTTTGTATGTACCACTAGTTTGGCATTCTCAAAAACGTTCAGCCTGTGCTCTACTATGTGTAGTGGAATGCCAACCATATCAACCGGTGTCCAGGCGAACACGTCCATGTTCTCGAATAGCAACTTTTTTTGTCTTGCGCTTGAGATCTGACATTGCTGGCCCTAAAGTGACAGTTTGTTCTGGATATTTGCTGTTTAGTATCCACTATTCCGCTTCTGCACGTGGTGTGGATTTGCTTGCTTTTGCTGGCATGATTTCGTCAGTTGCCAGGACTTCTTTGCTTGCGTAAATTATTGCTATCCCTGTCTCTGTTGGGTACCCAAGAGCTGAGTGTGGTCCTAAGCAGATCATACTAAAATCTCCTTAGGACTCTCTTCCTAGGAGGATATCATGTCTTGAGTTTGTTGGCAACACCATGAATGTAATTTCTTCTGTTCTTGAGTTCCTTCCATCTGAGAGCAACACCGGGAACGATATTTGGCCAAGAGGAAAAACGGCTTGGTTGCAGAAACCAGTTAGTGGGTAGTCTACTGGCTCTAAGCGCGCTTTGTCTTATTGGTCGAATTGATTAAAGCATTGTTCGTAGATGATACATGCGGTGCTCCCTGGATCAATGAAAATGTAATCAGTCTGGTAATGACCGATTACGCCAGAAATGACTATAGGTCTTTGATGTGTGCAAAATGCAACATATAAATTACATCAATTGTGGCATAAAACTAACCCTTTTTTTGTACTAATGTTGGAAAAAGTGTGCTTTTGTCTTCCTTTTGTATAGTCAGGATTAAATGAGCTCAAATTAACAAAAGAAGCAAAAAGACAGCAAAATCTAACATAAATACAAGAAAAGGAACAAACGTGACATGCCCGACCCCACGACAGCATCTTCCCAAGCAAAACAAGAAGACAGAAGACTGAACACGCCCCGTGCTCAGCCAGCATGGGGGCGTGCCCAAGTGTCAGCAGAAAAGACAAAGTGGTAGAAGCTTCTATTGCCCATCATGGGGCCGTGCTCAGCGGGCACGGGGCCGTGGTCAACTATAAGATTCGCACAATCTAGGCAAATCTTCATAGTACAAAGATTCTTCTGCACACGGGGTCGTGCTCAGCGGACACGGGGGCGTGGTCAACTAATAAGACAAGCTGCATTAAATGAAGAAAGAGAAGGATGTGGACACGGGGCCGTGCCCACTGGACACGGGGCCGTGCCCGAGCTTCTATTCAGCCTATAAATAGGAGTGCTTGGCTCAAGCTCAAACCATCCCTTGGCACACCACCTCTCTCACACTTCACCCACCACCCACCACCACCATAACACCATCATCCACCACCATCATCCATTGTCCATCATAGAGTGTGTGAGTCGTCTCGGGATCCAAGATTGATCGTAAGAGTTCTTGACAATCAAGGCCATGTTTTCCTAAGTCTCTTACATCACTTGGTGAAGACAAGTGTCTAGTGTAATACTTTTTATTTCTAATCTTTTCGCACTTTTTACTTGGTTTTGTATTAATGACTTTAATAACTAGTTTCTTATGTTGAAGGTGATTCTTCCTTATCGTTTGTCCGTGGTGTCTTGACATTATTTTATTAGTCTATATAAAATAAAAGATTTTCACCATTCATATCTCCACGGTCTATATGGAGGTATGTTGGCTACCTGGTCGGGGGTTAAGGGAACGGTTTGGTAAGAGTCTTGCCATTGTTCAACGTTTAGAGGTCCTGCAATGGACCTGGGTCAAATTTAGTAGGACCTCCTTCAATACTTAACGGTATTGGATGGCGGGTGTGACACCTGGGTCACTGCGACCATCAAACAAATACCAAACCAATGAAATATTGTATTTCATACTTGGGATTTGTATAAATATGTGTATCATTTGCACATATCAATTCTTGTTCGATTTCAAGCTTTAAATCGCTTTCTGTAAGGTTATACGCGCACTGATGCGTAAATATAACTTGTTTAATGCAACGAACACTACGGAATAGTGAAATAGGCTTAACATACCTTAAATAACCATTACATAACTTAGAAATAAGTTTTAAAGGCTTTGGTATGGCAAAATCGAGTTTAATCGCTTACAGGGACTAAATTCGACAAACTGCGAAAGTATGCCGATTTGAACTGTAACAGACATTCCGGAACATGACCATACGTTAAAAACACCTTAAATACCCTTTATATATCTTAGAAATAGGCTATGAGGGGTTCGGTGTGCTAAAATAAACTTTTGGGTCATTTAGGGACTAAAAGCGTCAAAAAGTGCACAAGTTTGCACTTTCGCGCATAACTTACGTTCTGAATACATCCGGACATCCAAAAATTTATGTAAGCACTAAAATATTTTATTTTAGTGTTTGGCATGAGAAAAATCCATTCGTCGCGCAATTTGGATCGTTTTTCTTGCTTATGCGCATTCCGTCGTAATTAAGCGAACATCGCGATCGTACGACCAAACGAACCGACATCCGGGATATTTTTGAGCATGTTTCATGTCCACAATGTTTAGGCATCATTTTAGGGCCTTGAAAATGGTTTAACGAGCCTTAAACATGTCGGAAATGGCCTTAATACACAACGGGGACTGAAATGGAAACATTGGAAAGTGTTTGCTGATCAGGGGGACCTTAGCGTGACACCTAGCCCCCTTGGCGTCACGCGAGGCCCCTTCTGATCAGGAAAAGTCATTTTTCAGCTGTTAACAACCCTTAAACACCCCCAAAGGCCAATGCCACATGTCAAACTCTTGTGGTGGGGGCAAAATGAGTTACCATAACATTTCAACACTTGGACGACCTAGATCGAAGCACGTTTTTCAAGAAACGATCCTAACGGTCTTGGTTTTCCTATAAATACCCAACCCCCACTCCTTGCAAACCCACATTTGATCTGAGTTTTTCTCTAAGTGGTTGTGATTTCTCACTTCCTACCTGAGATTACTTGGAATCAAATCTTGCGGGGACCCTTTGTAAGTGTTCCTTCGTTCTTTTATCGCTTTTCGAGTCCGAAAGTCAAAATTTGTTTGACTTTCTGCATTGACCAGTTTATGGTCGATGCGAAGTTCGTTTGAACTTCATAACGTGAGCGTGATCACGATGGTTATAGTCCCTAGTGACTATACCTACTGATTACCACGTTACCTAGGCTCAGTGACGAGTCGTAGTTTCGGCCAAAATGCGCATTCTTGCGTATTTTGTAACCAAACTACTCTTAGGTATCAAAGCCGTTTGTTTTGATACCAAACCTATTTTCTAAACTTAGTTAAGCATGTTTTAACATGCTTAACTCGTCACTTTTAGTTTAGTGCTTATATAGGGTCGTAAGGTAAGCGATCTAAACAATCGCTTATACTTTCGAACCCGACCCGTTTGGTCGATCATTAGGATCCGACCAAGCACATTAGGTGACCATAGTATATAGGGAATAACCTTCCGAGGTTATACCTTATGGTCACTTCGTTTAAGTAGTTGTATGATAGGTAGTTTATATGCCTTAGGTAAATTACCAAAATGCCCTTTTTACGCCAAAATTCATTTTAAGCATATGTAACATAACTTTTGGTATCTAAACTGATTTGGTAACAATATTAGACATGTTAAGGCATATTTTACTTATCATAGGACTAGTTAGGCATTCCGAACGCGTTTCACGCGAACGACGCGTTAAAGTAGAATAAGCTACCTAAACGGGTCGTAATGGGTCGTAAGCACTTAGATTAGGTTTCATTTTAGTATGTAGGCTTTGTTAAACCACACTACATGAGTTCCCATACTCATTTGGTTTACGAACCCTCATTCTATCCGATTCTCCGATTTAGGTCCGGTATATTAACATAGTTACCTATATTAGGTGTCGTTTGATATCCGTGATCTTTAGCATTGTTTGGTTGTTACTCAAGGACTACTAAGCAATCTCAAGTGAGTACATAGACCCCTCTTTTACTGTTTTCCAAACATTTTGGGGTGGAACACATGTGCCTACTTGTTACTTTCATGCTTTCCTGTTTTCACATCATATACTTGTTATGTCCATTAGGACATTTATAGTACATGATTTCATTATGTTTTATGCTATGTATGCCCATTGTGTGCGTACTTAGTACATTATTTTACATTACATTCTATGCTATGTATGCCCATTGTGTGCGTACTTAGTACATTATTTTACATTACATTTTATGCTATGTATGCCCATTGTGTGCGTACTTAGTACATTATTTTACATTACATTTTATGCTATGTATGCCCATTGTGTGCGTACTTAGTACATTATTTTACATTACATTCTATGCTATGTATGCCCATTGTGTGCATACTTAGTACATTTATGATTCATCACATGCTTACATTTTTGTATGACATTTGGTTTGTTTTAAATGAGACAATGTACATTCATTAACACCGATCATGCCGCTCGGTAGTAGGTAGTGGTACCATAGGACTTGACAAATCCCATTCCTGTAATCTCGGGTTTGTTTGGATGGAAGGAATGACCGAATCCGAATACATTTTTTTATAACCTTTACTAAAAGGGTTATCCGACTGTCGCAAGGCTTGGATTTATGAATTTTCACAATACCGCATAGATGTTTATATCAGTATAGCATGCATTCATTACACAAAACATAACTTTGATTTAAACCATGTTTTACTTCAATACCTTGTTTTTGTGCATTTTACATATGGTTTAGTTGATATATTTCACTTACCATTGATGTGTTAAAAATGCAACATACAAATTTCATCAAATGAGGCATAAAACTAACCCTTTTTAGTACAAATGTTGGAAAAGTATGCTTTTTTCTTCCTTTTGTATTTTCAGGATTAAATGAGCTCAAATTAACAAAAGAAGCAAAAAGACATCAAAATCTAACATAAATACAAGAAAAGGAACAAGACGTGACATGCCCGACCCCACGACAGCATCTTCCCAAGCAAAACAAGAGATCAGAAGCCTGAACACGCCCCGTGCTCAGCCAGCACGGGGGCGTGCCCAAGTGTCAGCAGAAAAGACAAAGTGGTAGAAGCTTCTATTGCCCACCACGGGGCCGTGTTCAGCGGACACGGGGCCGTGGTCAACTATAAGATTCGCACAATCCAGCAAATTTGCATAGTACAAAGATTCTTCTGCACCACGGGGTCGTGCTCAGCGGACACGGGGGCGTGGTCAACTAAAAAGACAAAACTGCATTTAATGAAGAAAGAGAAGGACGTGTACACGTGGACACGGGGCCGTGCCCACTGGACACGGGGCCGTGCCCGAGCTTCTGTTCAGCCTATAAATAGAAGTGCTTGGCTAAAGCTCAAACCATCCCTTGGCACACCACCTCTCTCACACTTCACCCACCACCCACCACCACCATAACACCATCATCCACCACCATCATCCATTGTCCATCGTAGAGTGTGTGAGTCGTCTCGGGATCCAAGATTGATCGTAAGAGTTCTTGACAATCAAGGCCATGTTTTCCTAAGTCTCTTACATCACTTGGTGAAGACAAAGTGTCTAGTGTAATAAGTAATTTATCTTATGAAAAGTTTTAAATAAATCATGACGAATAGGATTGTAAATAAATAAAAATTAAATTAAATAAAGAATCATGGAAATCCCGACACTCTACGACAAGCCCAAAAACCTTTATTTCTAATCTTTTCGCACTTTTTACTTGGTTTTGTATTAATGACTTTAATAACTAGTTGCTTATGTTGAAGGTGATCTTTCCTTATCGTTTGTCCGTGGTGCCTTGGCATTATTTTACTGTCTATATAAAATAAAATATTTTCACCATTCATATCTCCACGGTCTATATAGAGGTATGTTGGCTACCTGGTCGGGGGTTAAGGGAACGGTTTGGTAAAGGTCTTGCCATTGTTCAGCGTTTAGAGGTCCTGCAATGGACCTGGGTCAAATTTAGTAGGACCTCCTTCAATACTTAACGGTATTGGATGGCGGGGGTCCAAACTCTTTGACCCCCTCATAAGTTAACTACTATTAATACTATAACCCGGCTATTTAGGACTGTATCCCTGCTGACTCAGACTACTTAGTCGAGGGTAACGTCACCTACAAAAGAGGGGCCTACCATAATTTGCATTAATAACTTAATTAATTATCTTCCAATAATCCACCCTTTAAGGATTGTATCCTTGCTGACTCAAACTACTGGGGTGAGGGTAACGTCACCTTCAAAAGAGGGGCCTACTACAATAACTAAGATAATCTCTTAAAATAGTGCAAAAGTGCGGAAATAATCAAAGGTTACACTAGATACGAGTCGGAACCAAGTGATTCATCTTGTCTATCTGTTTTCTTTTTATTTTTATTTTCAGCATTTTAGTTAGTTTTTATTTTTCTTAGTTTAAAACATTTTTCTAAACTTTTTGATTTGATTAGACGTTGAGGATAAACCGGTACTAAAAGCTCTTGTGTCCTTGGACGACCTCGGTATCTTACCAACACTATACTACGCTCACGATGGGTGCACTTGCCCATATGTGTGTCTAGTGTTAGTAAATATCGTGTTTTATAAATTTTAAACTTGACTAAAAAGTGTTAAAGGGGCTTAAAATATACACCTAATATATATAACACTTCACACGCATCAAGCTTTTGGCGCCGCTGCCGGGGACACAAGGATTTTAAGAAAGCTTAAAATCGACGGCCTAATCTGTTTTTCAAAATCTTTTTAAAACGCGCGCACATTTTTTTCTGCATTTTAGTTTAGATTTGCATTTACAGTAACCTGTACACGGGGCCGTGTTCACTGAACACGGGGCCGTGCTGCACATTTTCATAAAAACACCTAGTAACAGTAGCTTGAACACGGGCCATGCTCACTGAACACGCCCCGTGCTCAACGAAATCAGTAAATTTAATTAAAACGCCCAGATACAGATCCTGAACACGGGGCCATGTCAACTGAACACGGGGCCGTGTCCAGCCTCTGTTTCCGTTTTTATTTTTGTTTTCTGGTCTCGAGACTTGGTTGTGGTCTGCTGAGTGATTCTTATGGATCAATACTCAGGAGGTTACAACTACACCTATGAGGAGGATGATTATAGGGGTAATTATTGCACTAATTGTCGTAACTCACGCTCGGTTCAAAATAATCGCTCATATCTACCATCCAATTCATACACCTACTATGAGGAACCCAGGTACGAGCCATCGACTTCATACATATCCTATGAAGACCAAAGGTATGAACCTCCTCCCTCATACTCATATTTTGATGAACCAAGGTATGAGCCTTCTTACTCGTACTTTGAGGAACCAAGATATGAGCCACCACCTTCGTATGCTTATTATGAGGAACCATGGCGTGAACAACCCACCTCATATGAGTATTATGAAGAACAAAATTACGAACCTTATCCATCATATGCTTACAATGAAGAACAAAGGATCGAACAACCGGATTCAAGCTTAGAAAATCCCGATTCTTTTTCTATAACCGAAGTAACCGATAGGATATTAGAACACATAAGAGTTATCGATCGCTGTATAAGAGAATCTCGCGCAAGGGAAGAGGAGTCCCGCGCAAGAGAAGAATTAAAAAAGGAAGAGATAACTGAAAGTGTAAAAATGGAAGAACAAATAAGTGAAAACCGACACATGAGTTAAACAACGAAAAAGGTGAGTCCGACAAAGGTAAAATTCAAGAAGAGTCTAATTTTGAAGAAATTAATCTCTTGTCACCTTCTTTTGAAAATCATTGTTTAGTACCCACTCATGCTAAGTTTTTAAAAGAGTTAAACACTAACACTAAAATTGACGAAACGGTAAGTGTTAAGTTAACTAATGATCAAACTTCGCTAATAAAAGAAGACCCATTTGAAATTAACATTACACCGGTTCCATGTTTCTTTCAAAATTCGTTTATTAGTAATGTTACAATCGATAAAGATCTTTGTGTTAACATAATGCCTAACTACGTTTTCGAAAAATTAAGTATTAGTGATTTTTCTCCACTTCAAATACCCATTTTTCTATCCAATCGGAAAGTAATAAAATCAATCGGTATAGTTGAGGATGTATTGGTTCAAACAAATCAAATGGTAATCCCGACCGACTTTGTCATCTTCGATGACGCTCCTCTAATGTTGGGACGACCATTTGTAAAAACTCACGAAGCTTTGAAAAACCGGAAGTTCAACAATCTACCTCTTCAATTAGGGGCATTTAAAAGAAGTGTCGATCTCGAACGGTCAATGAAATATCCATTCGGAAATAATGACCCCCTAATTGAATATGAAGATGAACCACCCGATACAAGTGAAGAGATTGACCACTTTGTTGAAGAAGAGGTCGCCATAGAACAAACTTTTAAAGTTCTTGATCAAAATGAGCAACCAAATAAGGAGTCTCCTAAAGACCCACCACTTGAGCTCAAAGAACTTCCAAAAGGTTTGGAATATGCTTTTCTAGACAAAGAGGGTAATTTACCTGTAATTATTTCATCTAAATTAGATAGCTTAGAAAAAGAAAAATTAATTAGTCTTTTGAAAAAACATAAAAATGCAATAGGTTGGAAACTTGTAGACATAAAAGGAATTAGTCCTTCTATGTGCATACACAAAATTTTGATGAATGATGACTACAAATCGGTCATACAACCACAACGTCGAGTGAATCCAAATGTTCAAGAAGTGGTTAAAAACGAGGTCATCAAGTTACTTGACGCCGGACTTATCTATCCTATCTCCGATAGTCCTTGGGTAAGTCCCGTCCAAGTAGTTCCAAAGAAAGGAGGTATGACGGTAATAACTAATGAAAAGAATGAATTAATACCAACGAGAACCGTCACAGGATGGAGAGTATGTATAGATTATAGACGATTAAATGAAGCAACAAGAAAAGATCACTTTCCTTTGCCCTTCATTGATCAAATGTTAGAAAGATTATCCGGTCATAAATTTTATTGTTTCTTGGATGGTTTTTCAGGTTACTTTCAAATCCCGATAGCACCCGAAGACCAAGAAAAGACAACTTTCACATGTCCTTATGGAACTTTTGCTTATCGACGCATGCCGTTTGGTCTATGTGTTGGTGCACTGAATGTCTGCTGATTACGTCATAATCAAGTCTTGTGCTAGAATTGTGTGATTAAACACGCATTAGGATTAAATTAGGGTTTGTATGGTTTAATCTTGAAGATTTCGCTTGAAACATCTTCAAGCGAAATCAACAACATATGATTTCGCTTCAAGCATGCTCAAGCGAAATCATCAAGCCTATATATATGTGTGTTGTGTTGTTCATTAGAGAGAGAGGTCATTGTGTGAAACACGAAGTGCTGCCGGATTTGTATCAGAAAACGTTGTACAAGCACTCAAATTAATCAGAAAAGAAAGATTAAAAGGATTAGAGCTGTTATGACTTTGTTTACGTTGATTCCGCCTTCGTACACAAAGATGAACTACTTTTACTGACGTTTAGAGGTCGTAGAACGGTCCAACAAGTGGTATCAGAGCTCAGGACGAGGAGTTCATACCATAGCAGCGGATTCTCTTCTTTCTACTCATTTATTTTTACATTTTTCAGATCTGAACTAGTTCCAACGGTCAAAATGGTTTGATTTTCGAGTATATCGTGTAAAACGTAGTTTTAACAAAGCCTACAAAGTTTCGGACTTAAATTCAGATTAAAACTCATTAAAAATGACCTAAAACAGTATTTCCCTTGAAAGTGTTCGAAGATAATAGGTTGATTTCGCTTCAAATCAGACATTTTGGACTATTTCGCTTGAAACTTCTGAAGCGAAATTGATTCTGCTGGATTTCGCTTGAAAACATCTGAAGCGAAATAGTTGGTTTCGCTTGAAACTGATTGGATTGAAACTTGTATTGTTGAAGCGAAATAGAGGATTTCGCTTGAATCAGTTTTGCTGACAGATTTCGCTTGAACAGTTTAAAAGGATATTTCGCTTGAACAGTGTTATATTGAGCTGTTTTCGCTTGAAGCTGATTACTTCAAGTATTTCGCTTGAACTTAATAAATTTTCAAAACATAAAAATTTTCTAAGTGTTTGACTGATTTTTCAGGTACGTTCACAATGGATGATTTTTTCATGAACCCGTTTAGCAATATGTACGCATTCGCAGGAAACTCGGGAGATGATACTTCGTCAAGCAATGTCAATTATAACCCGCCAAAAGAGAAGAAAAAGGAAGCTTGGGAGTCGGAAAGTGCTTTCGGAACGTTCAATAAACCTCCAAAGCTAATGGCTATTGATGAGTATAGCCGATGGTCTAGAAAGTTTGAAGACTGGATGATGGCATTTGCATTTCCAAGTTGGAAAAGTCTGAAAAACGGTTATGAAAATGGAAATAAGTATGGTGAAGCCTTAACATCTTCTGATGAAGTTGAGTCTTTTGTAGCCGAACAAAAGTGTGTGGCATTATTATTTCAGTCTGTTCGGGAGGATATCATCTCATTGATAGACTATTCAAATGCTAAAGATCTTTGGGCAAAGTTAGAAAAGAAATGTTTAGGAAGTACTGATATCGTGAAAAACAAAAAGAAACTTCTTAGGAAAGAGTTTGATATGTTTGGTTGTCTTAAGAATGAGTCAGTATGTAAAATGATTGAAAGGTTCGGTCATCTGAAGCTGGAATTAGCAAGACATGATATCAGATATTCTGATGATGAGCAAGTAGACAAGTTGTTTGATTCGTTGCCAGACGAGATGGAGTGGAGATATTATGCTCTCATGCTTAAGAACACTATTCCTTCTGAATTGTTGAAACCAGACTTGGTGATTGAGAAACTTGAAAGTCATGAGTTGGAGTTAAAGAAGACGTACAAAGTTAATCATTCATCTTATCAACAGAATCTGGATCTATACTATCCAAAGAGCATGATGCCGAAAGCTACTTCTCCAAAAACTGCTTTTTCTGCTGAAAATGTGTTGACAGCCGGCAAAGAAAATCAAAGTGATCAAAGCAATGGAAGTCATAGTGGTTATCACAGTGGATCTTCATCTTCTGGAAGTCATTCTGATGCAAAGAATCGTTTTCAATGCAACATCGCAATAGACTTGAAGAATGCTCAGAACTTTGATGAAGAATCGGCCAAGCAGCAAATGATCTTTCTAGCATCGGTGTTGGAATCGTATGAAGGATTGGTAGCTGGGAAGATTGGCAATACAAATCTGACAAAAGAAGATTACGATCAGATTGATCCGGAGGAAATGGAACTGATCGATATTCGTTGGGCTATGGCAAGTGCTGTTCGTCGTGCACAAAGATTCATGGAAATTACTGGCAGAAAAACAATTGGTGGTGCTTCTACCAAGCTGGGGTTCGATAAATCGAAAGTGACATGTTTCAAGTGTAAGCAGAAGGGTCACTTCAAACGAGAATGCCGAAACGCTTATGCTGATGAATCAGAGAACCCTTTCAGAGATGATTACTACAAGAAGGCGATTTATCACCAGAATAAATCAGAGCCGCCTAGATTGAAGCAGGTTGAAGACAACAGAGAGAAATCTAGAGCTCTTGCAGTGATTTACGATGATGAGGGGTATGATTGGAGTCAAGAGGTTCTACCAGAAGAAGATGCGGTTGGTTACGCATTCATGGCGAAAAATGAACCTATTCCATGGAAAGATGAAAGAACTGAAGAGCAGAAGTATAGATACAGAAAGATGATTTCGGAAAACAAAATGATTAGACTTTCTGGTATCTATTTGGAAGCCAAAAGAGCAAACAGATGGGATCCAGACAGGGAGTGTTATCTTGATGAGTATGGAAATATTGCTATCGATCACAAAACTCTCGATCTGGAAGTCTTAATCAAGGAAATGAAAGATAATGATGAGTATTGGCAACACAAATGGTGGGGAACTCCAACAGAGAAAATGAAAGAGGAAGCGAAGAAAGAAAAAGAAGAGAAAGAGAGAAAAGAGAAAGAAGAGATCGAGAAAGTAAAGAAGATTGATACTGGAGTAATTAACACAACGCAGGAGTTGACTGCTGAAAACCTGGGAAAAATGGCTGACAAAGTGCTGGCAGCTAAGGCACTTGAGGTAGACTCTAACTCCGTGTCTGAGTCAAAAAGCCAGGTCAGTTCAGATGTGTCAACAAATGCGTCAGGTAAAAAGATCGAAGGAAATGCTGATTGCAAAAATTGCAACAAAGATTGCAAATTTTGTAGCACAGTCACGTATCTCAACATTAAGAAAGTTGAAGATCTGACAGCTAAGGTCAGAAATGTTGAGAATCAGATTCTTGGTCGTGACAAAACAGTTAAAGCCTCAACTGAACGGATAAAAGAATTAACTGCTAAAATTGAAAATGATAAAATTGATCATGATAAAGTTAAAATTGAAAATGAAAAGTTGATTCTTGAAAACCGTCAGATTTTTGAAAAATTTGAAAAACTCAAAAGCACAATGAAAGATTGTGATGATCGAAATGGTAAAACTTTTAAAGAAAATGAACATTTAAAAGCAGTGCTTAGAGTCAAAGAAGAATCAATCAATCAACAACTGGATGAAATCGCTAAATTGAAACTTGAAGTTCAAGAGGCTGTAATCGAAAACGAGCGAATCCAGTTGAAGCTTAACAGTTACAGCTCCGCAAGCTTTGTTTTGCAACATATCATTCCCAAACCCATCGGGAAAGACAAAGCGGGCGAAGATGTGTATTGTGATGGAACTGGGGTGGGGTTTCATCAAGTTCCACCACCTGTTCTTGATAACTACACGAAAAAGCAATCTGGGTTGGTTGAAATTGAGGAAGAAAAAGAAGTTAAACTTCCGGAGAACATTGATGTCACTTTTACATCATCAGATGATAGTGTTCAGACAGAGATTGTTAAGAGCACAGCTGAAAGTGTTTTGATGTCTGATTCAACTGAAGATGATGGGTGTTTATTGGATAAATACATTCAGAAATCAAAGTCCAAAAACAACTTAAGTGATGAACCGGGTCTTGTGATGTACAAGATGGCTGGATCTGATAAGTTGTATTCGGATTCTGAGTTTCCAATTGAGAATGTTAATGTGAAAAAGTTGACAAATGTTTTCAAATTGGTTGAAGTTGAGTTGTCGGAAGTGAACAGTTTGAAACAAACAAAAAGGCAAATGAATTTTGAGAAAGATAAAGCTTACTACAAAAAGTCTGTTGTTTCACCACGTTTTTATAATAACAATCGAAACAGTTGGTCAGGTGGTTATCGGGGTGGTAATAGTTATCAGAAGAAGAGTTTTCAAAACAAGAGATTTGCTGAAAAGAAGGTGTTTGTGAACAGTTCAAGTTCACTTTCTGATGAGGAAAATGAATTTTTTTCAAAATCAAACAAAGAGTTTTTTGAGAAAAGAGCTTCACATTATCAGTCTGAAGGCACAAGTCAAGTTGTTGATACTCGTACATGTTTTAGATGTAATCAAGTTGGTCACATGAGAAGGGTAAAGCACAAATGTGTACCAATGTGAAGCTTAAGACTGAAAATGTGAAGTTTCAACAGAAGAAAGTTGATGAGAAGGGTAAAGCACAAATCGTTGTTGAGAAAAAGAGTGTAAAAAATAACAACATTAAAGTGAAAAATGAACCTGTAAAGAAAGTGGTAACTAAAAACGACAAGTTTTATAAACAGGTTGCTTTATCTCAACAAGTTTGGAAACCAAAAACTGAAATGAAAATTTCAACTTCTGAAGAGAAAAAGGCTGAAGAATCAATTTCGGTTGATTATGATGAAAATTTTCCACTTTTGAAGGCTGAAAATTTCAAAATTCAAATTGCTAGAGTCAAGGTTACACCTAAGGCTGATGAAGCCTGGGTGGACACCATGTTTGAATAAGCAGTTTGAATTGCCGGAGCTTCCTGGATCGCGAAGCATGAATCGGCATCTTTATTGAAATGTTTTAAAATCAACTTGTGGTATATGCAGGATCTTCCAAGAGCCATTTCAAGATGGATCATGGATAGTGGCGCATCTTGACATATGACAGGAAAAACTGCATTGCTGTATGATGTAAGGAACATTAATGGTGGTTATGTGGGATTTGCTGGTCATGAAGGTGGTCGAATTGTTGGTGAAGGAACGTTATCCAATGGGATTGTGACGTTTGAGAGAGTTAACTACATCACTGAGCTGGAGAACAATCTGCTTAGTATCTCGCAGATTTGTGACAATCAGTATACTACTCACTTCACTGATAAAGAGTGTTTGATTTTGAAACCTGGTTTTGTTGTTTCTGAAGAATGGATTATTATGAGGGCACCTAGAGTGAATGATTTATATGTGTTAGATATGTCTGTAGCAACTACAACTACTGGTCAAGCACATTGTTTTGTGTCTAGAGCAACTGAGAAAGAATCAAGATTGTGGCACCGCAAGATGGGGCATATTCACCTAAGGAAGATGAATCACTTGGTGCACAATGATTTGGTATTGGGAGTTAATATCAAAGGTTTTCATCTGGAAGGGGAGTGCATTAGCTGCATCAAAGGCAAGCAGAAGAAAAAGTCACACCCTACAAAGCAAGTCAATTTAGTTTCGAGACCTCTGGAAAGACTTCATATGGATTTGTTTGGTCCGGTGAATGTCAAGAGTATTACAGGAGATTACTATTGTTTGGTCGTTACTGATGATTATTCCAGATTTTCGTGGGTTTCTTTCTTGAAGACGAAAGATGAAACATTTGACAGTTTGATGGGGCTGTTCAGGAACATTGAGAATTTGTACCAAAGGCGTATTAAGAGAATTCGAAGTGATAATGGTACTGAATTCAAGAACAGCAAGATGGAAGAATTTTGTGATGAGAGAGGTATTTTGCATGAGTTTAGTGCTCCATACACTCCGCAGCAGAATGGAGTCGCAGAACGCAAAAACCGGACACTAATCGAGACGGCTAGAACTATGCTCGCAGATTCAAAGTTACCGATTAATTTTTGGGCTGAAGCTGTTTCTGCCGCATGCTATACGCTCAACAGGGTTCTTACTGTCAAGAAGTTCAACAAAACATGTTTTGAGCTAATCAATAATCGCAAACCGAATTTGAAGTATCTAGAACCATTCGGGTCACCCTGTACGGTTATAGAGCCTCATGGAAAGTTTGGTCCGAAGAGCATTGAGGGAATATTTGTTGGTTATTCAAATCCGTTGAGACGTGTCTTCGTTCCAAGTGAGAAGCGGATTATTGAAGCTGCCAATGTTGAATGTCAAGGTTATACTATGCCGCCGCAGAATCCTGGTGATTCATGGCGTTATCATTATGACAAACTTTGGGATTCGTTTGACATGAGAGAAGAATCAGAGGATGATGAAGATTTCTTTGATGAGTTGGATATTTTGCGTGAATATGAGTCGCAGTTAAGGTTTCCAGCTGAGTATTCGATGAGACCACGGGAAACTTCAAATGATTATGAAGCAGGTCCAAGTAATGCTGGTGAACATGATGATGTCCAACAGAATGAAGTTGCTCAAGATAATCAGTCGGCTCAGAATGATAATCTAGAAGCTGAAAACATGCCAATATTTGATCACGGTGATTCAGATTCAAATTCTGAGGGGGAGAAAATTCAGATTTCAGGTCAAACAAACCAAGTTGGTGAACAAGATGCAGAGCAGAATGTTACTAATCTTGAGGGAAATGTAGAGGTTCCGAGTGAAGTGATGCCGCGAACTTTTTCATATCATCCAGAGGAGTTGATCATAGGAGAATTGCAAGCTGGAGTTCGCACTCGAAATCAGATTGATAAAGGGCTTACATGTTTTTATACAAAAGTTGCTCCTTTGCAAACTGAATTCTCATTAAGTTGTTTTATCTCGCAGATTGAACCAAGAACTTACAAAGAGGCGCTTACTGAAGACTCTTGGGTCAATGATATGCAGGAGGAACTTAGTCAATTCGAGAAATTGGGAGTGTGGAAGTTAGTTGATTTGCCGGATGGTCATAAGAAAATTAACACTAAGTGGGTGTTTAAGTGTAAGAGGGACGATAGAGGAGTTGTCGTAAGGAACAAAGCTCGACTCGTTGTTCAGGGATTTAGTCAACAGGAGGGAATTGATTTTACCGAAGTCTATGCTCCTGTAGCACGACTAGAGGCAATCAGAATTTTCCTAGCATTTGCGTCTTGGAAGAACTTTAAAGTTTATCAGTTGGATGTTAAATCGGCGTTTCTTTATGGGAAGGTTAAAGAGGAGGTTTATGTCGGTCAGCCGCCGGGCTTTACCGATCCAATCCACAAAAACAAGGTCTATTTATTGGACAAAGCGCTGTATGGTTTACACCAGGCCCCGAGAGCCTGGTACGAGACTTTGTCTCAACATCTACTAGCCAACAAGTTCATTCGTGGAAAAGTGGATGCCACTCTCTTCACTAAAGAGGTCGATGGTCATCTTCTGATAGTTCAGATTTATGTGGACGATATAATCTTTGGATCGACAAATGAAAATTTATGCAAAGATTTTGAATCAGTGATGAAGCAAAAGTTTGAAATGTCATCAATGGGGGAGATGAAATTCTTTCTGGGTTTACAAGTTGAACAACTTCCTGAGGGAATTTTCATTCATCAGTCAAAGTATGTTCATGATATTCTAGAGAAATTTGGGATGTCAAGTTCTACTCCAGCTGCTACTCCACTTGCAACAAATCATGGGATTCACCCAGATCTCACCGGAGACAGGGCTGATGAAACTTTTTACCGATCCATGATAGGTTCTTTAATGTACCTAACTGCTTCACGTCCTGATATCATGTACCCAACGTGCCTCGCAGCAAGATTTCAGTCTAACCCGAGAGCATCGCACATGATTATTGTGAAGAGGATATTGCGCTACCTGAAAGGAACTCCTTCATTGGGGTTGTGGTATCCTAGAAAAGGCGATTTTACGCTCGAAGGGTATTCCGATTCGGATTTCGGATGCTGCAAAGTCAATTCAAAATCAACAACTGCAGGATGCCAGTTCTTTGGTCCTTGATTGGTTACCTGGCAGTGTAAGAAACAAACGTCTGTGGCCTTATCTACTTGTGAAGCGGAGTACGTATCTGCTAGCAGTTGCTGCTCTCAGATCTTGTGGATACAGCAACAGATGCGCGACTACGGTTTGCAGTTTCTTAACACACCTCTTTTTGTTGATAATGAGGCCGCAATAAATATAACTAAAAATCCAGTACATCACGCTAAAACTAAACACATAGAAATTCGTCATCACTTTATTCGTGATTGCTTTGAGAAAAAGTTGATACGAATTGAGAAAATTCACACTGACGAACAGAAAGCTGATTTACATACCAAAGCTTTTGATAAAAATCGCTTTAAATATTTGTTAAAACTGAACGGTATGAAGCTTCTATCGGTGTCGGATGGCATAATTGGCGTTGATGAAAGTACTGTTGCGGATGAAGACGAGAAACAATCTGCAATGGTTTGTCGAATTTTTACTTGTTTTGGTATTTAGGGGGAGTAGATGTTTGTACATAGTTTATTTTCAGAAAATACAAAAACAGTAAAAAATGCAAAAATACAAAAACATGATAAAATCTGAAAAAGAGCTTGTGTATATAGGGAAAATGATAGTACATCAGCTAGACGATTACAGTATGCTAAAGATTTGAAAAGTATAAAAGAATTAAACAATCTTACTGATGATGTGTCGATAGGTTTTCGTACATTTAGTAGATTTATTCGGGATATAAACCTAAATTCAAACTTGTGAATTCGTGGGGAACACTACTTGGATATATAGATAACCCCTGAAATCTCGTTTGAAAGGTCTCTTAATCTGATATACTAGGTCTTTATACTCTATGATATCTGGGGTATTATTCCGGGACTTCTGCTGAACGATGGTTCTGACCTAGTCCCTGGCTAATACTTGCTACAATGCTTGAAACACAGCATTAAACCCTCAGCATGCTGAAACAATAAAATTGATAAATGTTGCTGTTGTAAGCAAAAAGATCCTCTAAAGGGGACACACCGAAAAGTCGAAGCTGATATCTCTCTGCGTATACGGAAGTATCGATCTGAGATCCCTCGTCCCTCGCATACCTAAATTATATACAGATATTATTGTAGTATTCTCACCTGTAAGACTGATTATTGAGATTCTGGATACGGGAGTATATTCAAGAGGTGGGACACATGAATGATCTAAGTTCTTAATTCATCTAAATCATATCCTGAGTAAATTGAAATTTGTGTGAGAATTTAAGATGGATCAATATATCGACAATCGAGGTAAATTGTTTAAGTCTGAGTATGAAATGTAGCTTAACGGTACTTGTGATTTGTCTGAAAAGCTGATATGATTCCCTGACACGCTCACAAAAATATGTTTGTAAATAGTTTACTTTGTTTAATTTCTGCAATTTAAGTTTTCTGTATTTCATTTCTTAGTTTAGATCACTTTGATAAAATTCAAAAAGATTTTATTTCTGCTTTATTTTCCGACAAACCAAAGTGGAGAGTTGATTGTTGGATTCTTAGATGTTTGAAGCAGATGTAGGAGATTCTGGACTGAAGATCGAGGAGAGCTTACATTGTTGGAAATATGTTTTGTTTTCAAAGTCAAAACAAGTTCATTAACTTGATACTTGTTATTTTCAGAAATTGTTTAAAATTATTGTTTTAAATCAGTTTGTTTCGTCAAATGATCAACCAAGGTCATTAAATTGGACTTGGTAGATTAATTGAGTAATCAGGGTCATTAACTTGGACCTGAATACTTGAGTGGATAGTTAAAACTGATTGAGTTTATGTTTTATTGTTGAAAAGATAGAATGGTTATGTTTGTTGGTTGAGTAACAGGTTTGGACTTTATCATTCCCATGGAAGCTAAATGTTAAAGCTTGAACCAGATTTCTCAGATTCTAGCATATCGAGAGGGGGAGTCTGTGAAAGGGGGAGTCTGGATTAACAGTCAAAGGGAAGATTGAAGTTTAAAGTTTAAAGCTTGAAGATAAAGATTGATGAGAGTTTTTACAATGTTTGAAGATTGTTAAAGACAAAGACTTGAAGCCAAAGACTTCATCAACATCCAAGGGGGAGTTTGTTGGTGCACTGAATGTCTGCTGATTACGTCATAATCAAGTCTTGTGTCTAGAATTGTGTGATTAAACACGCATTAGGATTAAATTAGGGTTTGTATGGTTTAATCTTGAAGATTTCGCTTGAAACATCTTCAAGCGAAATCAACAACATATGATTTCGCTTCAAGCATGCTCAAGCGAAATCATCAAGCCTATATATATGTGTGTTGTGTTGTTCATTAGAGAGAGAGGTCATTGTGTGAAACACGAAGTGCTGCCGGATTTGTATCAGAAAACGTTGTACAAGCACTCAAATTAATCAGAAAAGAAAGATTAAAAGGATTAGAGCTGTTATGACTTTGTTTATGTTGATTCCGCCTTCGTACACAAAGATGAACTACTTTTACTGACGTTTAGAGGTCGTAGAACGGTCCAACACTATGTAATACCCCCGCAACATTCCAACGTTGCATGGTAGCCATCTTCCATGACATGATAGAAAAGACAATGGAAGTCTTCATGGACGACTTTTCTATCTTTGGGGATTCATACGACCAATGCCTCGATAACCTTGAACGAATGCTATCCCGATGTGAGGAAACTAACCTCGCCCTTAATTAGGAAAAATGCCATTTCATGGTAACGGAGGGAATAGTACTCGGTCACAAGATCTCAAGCGAAGGAATGGAGGTGGATCAAGCCAAAATAGATACCATTTCTAGATTACCACCTCCATCCTCCGTAAGAGATATCAGAAGTTTCCTAGGGCATGCCGGATTTTATAGACGGTTTATCAAAGACTTTTAAAAAATCTCAAGGCCTCTAACAAAATTACTTGAAAAAGATGCCCCTTTCATCTTTGACAAGGATTGCAATCAAGCATTTCTAACCTTAAAAGAAATGTTAGTCAATGCACCTATCATGATAGCGCCTCATTGGAAATTTCCTTTCGAAATCATGTGTGATGCTAGTGACTTTGCAGTTGGAGCTGTCTTGGGACAAAGAAAAGAAAAGCATTTCCACCCAATTTATTATGCTAGTAAAACACTTAATGATGCACAAGAAAATTACACAACAACTGAAAAAGAATTACTAGCTGTGGTATTTGCTTTTGATAAATTTCGTTCTTATCTTGTTCTTTCTAAAACTATAGTCTATACAGATCATGCAGCCATTCGATATCTCTTCAAGAAGCAGGACGCAAAACCACGTTTGATTCGGTGGATTCTACTCCTCCAAGAATTTGACATTGAAATCAGAGACAAAAGAGGAGCAGAAAATACCGCAGCAGATCATCTTTCGCGCTTAGAAGACCCAGCTTTGGAGGTGACCAGGGACGAGTAAATCAACGAAAAATTTCCAACTGAGTCCCTGGAAATGGTGGAATACAAGGAAGAACCATGGTACGCCGACTATGCTAACTACCTAGCTAGCGGTATAGTCACAAAAGGATGGTCACATCATCAAAGAAAAAAATTCTTTGCCAATGTGAAACACTATTTTTGGGAAGATCCATATCTTTTCAAAATGTGTGCCGACCAACTCGTCCGACGATGCGTACATGGTAACGAAGCACGAAGAATTCTCCGCCATTGTCATGAAGGTCCATACGGAGGGCATCATGGTGCCGCTAGTACCGCACGAAAGGTATTTGATTCAGGATTTTATTGGCCAACCATTTACAAAGACGCCCAAAGTCTTGTCAAGACATGTGATGCTTGCCAAAGAACAGGTAATATTTCTTCCAAAAACGAAATGCCACAAAATGGCATTCTTGTTTGTGAAATTTTTGATGTATGGAGTCGACTTTATGGGACCTTTCCCACCATCGAAAGGAAACAAATATATACTTGTGGTAGTAGACTACTTGTCTAAATGGGCCGAGGCCGAGGCACTTCCAACAAATGATGGAAGAGTTGTGGTAAGATTTCTGAAAAATTTATTCTCTCATTTTGGCACACCTAAAGCCTTAATAAGTGATAGAGTTACCCATTTTTGCAACCATCAACTTGAAATTTTTTTAACAAGATATGGGGTCTATCACCGGGTCTCAACAGCATATCACCCTCAAACAAACGGACAAGCCGAAGTGACTAATAGAGGCTTAAAACGAATACTCGAAAAAACCGTAGGGTTAAATAAAAAGGAATGGGCAGATAAATTAGATGATGCTTTATGGGCTTTTCGAACTGCTTATAAAACAACAATAGGTACAACCCCATATAAGCTAGTCTATGGAAAAAGTTGTCACTTGCCAGTAGAAATTGCACACAAAGCCTACTGGGCAATTAAAAATGTAAACTTAGATTTAGAATTTGCTGGTAAAAATCGTTTTTGTCAATTAAATGAATTAGACGAGCTTAGGAATTATGCATACTCAAACTATGAAATTTATAAGGAAAAAATGAAAAATTTGCATGACAAACACATTAAACCTAATGAATTTCGGGTAGGAGATCTAGTTCTTTTGTTTAATTCACGACTTCGATTATTTCCTAGTAAATTAAAGTCTAGGTGGTTAGGACCTTTTTCCATCACCCATATTTTCCCACACGGTGCAGTAGAAATTAAATCTCGAAATGGGCCTCCATTTAAAGTCAATGGCCAACGGCTGAAACTCTATCAAGGATTCGTTGAGGATGAAGAAGAAGAGATCTCGCTTCAAACGGTGGAAGAATAAAACATCATACCTGGTAAGTTACGAACGATTGAGACGACATCTTAAGCGGTAAGTTTTCTAACCTAAGTTTTTGGGAAACAAGGGCACTCACACGAGCACTGAAAAAAAATTAAAACTTTGCTCGGCACGAGGCCGTGTCCGCGCTACAGTCGGGATAAATCCCCTTTTTCAAAACAGTTACTTCATTCCACACGCCCCGTTTCCCCGAAAACGCTCTGGTTCCAGGCGATTTTTCGCAAAATTTCGACGTCTCCTATCACTCTAACAACATCAAGGTATGATTTTATCACTTCTAGTAGTTAGATTAGTTACTTGCATGTAGTTAAAACTCCAAAAATTTGGGAAAATCTAGGGTTCTTGAAGTTCATCCGGATCGAACCTCAAATTTTTGTTTATATCTGTTTGCATTTAGTTAGATTAGTGTTATGGGAAGTAAATACACTTGTATTGTTCATAGATTCGTCCGATTTCGCACAAAAACCCCAAACCCTTGTTCTTGACCCGAAAAAGATAAAATTGAAGGGGTAAACGGGATATTTTGGGAAAAACGGCACTTAGGGTTTCATTTTCGGGGGAAACCGCACCTATTGGACCAAAAATTTTCAAGTTTTCGAAACCGGGTCGAAAAATGAAATTTTTGAGTAACAGACGCCTGGACACGGGGCCGTGTCCGCTGAACACGGGGTCGTGTCCAGCCCACTGTTTGCAGTTTTGTCCGAAAATACTTCTGTTTCGTGCTAACTTTTGGTGTATTCTTTCAGATGGCTAGGAAGTTCACAAGATTTAACGCCAATGAGCTCGATGCTAGAGCTCGATACGAGATACTTCAAACAAGGCCGGAGGAATACCCGAGGCAAGCATGCACGGAACTGTTAACTATGGTGAATCAAATCGACCGTTTCAACAACATTGTCACGGGACCACTCAGAGTCGCTCTAACAACTCGACTCCGTTCCGTCCACGAATGTACTTTGGAATTCTATAGCACCTTCACATTCAACTCAAGGTTTGACCCATTCGACAATGATGGGGTGGCATTCCGATGTGGCGGAACAAAGTATTCGATCTTTATGGCACAATTTGGGTCGATTGTCGGGTTGTATGCGGAAGAGGATGCGGGAAACGAGGAAAATACTGGAGGAATGCGAGAGATAGGTGAGAACGAACGCCAAGCCATTTGGGCTCAGATTGGTGAAGGGTACTACAATCCGAGCAGCACTAAGAGTATGAAGTTGAGGGATCCGCTATACAGATACATTCATAGGATCCTCGGCTATTCTCTTAGCCAAAGGCATGATAGTAGTGGCATCGTTGGGTTAAGAGATTTGGTTGTCCTCCACTGCATCCACAACCGCAGACCGCTCGATGTTCCGTTCCTCATGCTCCGAAACATGCATCACAACCGCCTTGCTAGTGCACCGACTCCTATCTTCTTTGGGGGATTGGTGTACCGTCTCTTCAAGCACTTCGCCCACATACCTAGGTCATTTGAGAGGAGCCCATGGTCGGGTATGGTGGATATACACATATGCCGCTCAATGAACCTGATTTATGAAGCGTAAGACGGGACGGTAAGCTTTCAAAGGATGCAAGGTCATGCATGGAACCCGCAAGAAGCGCTTGTCCTCCAAGCTCCGCAACATCATCAGTACCAATACCAACCCCATGGTGATCCGGGCCAATCATCCTCCTCGGGAGGCGGTTTTCTTAACTTTCAAAGTTTGCATGATTTGTTGCAGGAAAACCTTATGTGCACCAGGAACACCTATAACATGGCGAGCAACACCTACCACCGGGTCGGAGCTATCGAAAGAAACATATCCGATATCCAAGATGATATTGGATATATTCGAGACCACATTGCACGCCATGGAGGGGATGATGATGATGATGATGATGACGATGACGATGCCATGGAATAGGCGGGAGGAGTGGAGGAAGAGGAGGTTGTTTGATGGTTTCCCAGGTTAACCCTTTTTCACTCTTGAACAATTGATGGCCTGCGTGCCAAGTGTTGAACAATTTACTTTCCCTAACTTCTTTTATTTTTCTGCATTTATTTTTCTTTTAACTTTGACATGGATGTTAACTTTGGTAAAAGTAGGATGTTTGCTATGTTTTGGTGGAGTGTTTATTGATTAAACAGGCACAAACGAGGCTTAAAGTACTAAGCATTAGTACTCTTAAAGCCGGGACAGGAAAAACGAAGAAAGAAACCTGTTTTTCAACTTTGCAGACTGTCCACACGGGGTCGTGTCCAGCCGACACGCCCCCGTGCCCACTCCCCTGAACCTGGTGATTGTTTTAATTCTGCAGACCTTGACAGACACGGGGTCGTATCCAACCAACACGCCCCCGTGTTCACCTTCTGTAAGTTTTCGTTACTGGTACCTGAGCACGGGGTCGTGTCCACACAACACGGGGTCGTGCCCAGGTAACCAGTAACACAAAATTTTTGCCTTTTACACCTTTTTACACATTCAATCAACCTAAAAACTTATTTTTGGGACACATTGAGGACAATGTGTAATTTAAGTGTGGGTGGGATGCTAAAACCTTGAATCTTGCAAGTCCTAAATACAAGCCTTACACAAAACTCTATTGGAATCGCTAATCACCCCAAATTTTTAAAAAAAATTCATTTTTTTTCTTGTCTAGGTTTAACTCGGGAATTTCAAGTTCTAAAAACGTTATATTTTTACGAATTTACAACCGATAGCGTCGTGATAAAAAGAACCAACATAAGAAAATTATGAAAAGGCATGACAAGCTTAGTTAAAATTTGTTTATATATACTTGATCACATAAAAAAAACCATTCTCACAAAAGTGAGTTTTGAGCCTTTATTGAGCATACAATTACATATCATTAGACTAAATGCTCATTTTTCGTTTATTGTGTGAATAGCCGCTTGGTTCTTACGACTCTAGAACTTGCCATGACGATACATTCCCGGTCCTTACCAACTTAAACCCGAGTAAGTAAATGATGGAGGCATTAGGACTAACCCTTTTTACTTCTACACCATTATTTTTCTTTTTTTTACCACCTACCCAAAATCCCCCTAGTTAGCCCCATTGAGCCTAAACCTTTTCATTTCATAACCCAAACCAAACACCCTTTTACCCACCAAAACCTTTTTATTTTTAACCCTTTGTTTTAGTAACAAGTTCAGTTTTTCGTATGACTTTCAAAAAAAAAAAAAATAGTGTATTTTTGTTGATGACGAAGCAAAAAGAAAATAAACAAACAAGTTCATCAAAAATAACTTTGTTTGAATAATAGCTTCATCAAAAATAAAAGTTACAAAAATAGAAAGTCTTACGAAAACCGACACTTGTTACGCTTTTCGCCCTTTTTCTACTAACCACTAACCACCAACCCAACCACCTACCTTTAACCCAAGCCTAACCCTTCACCCACAAAGTCCTCTTGATATTTACAAAGGTATGTAAGTTAAAAAGGAGGAGGATTGATTGCTTGGCAAGCTTATGGTAGGAGTAAGTTCCATGCCGCTCTCGAGTGATCCACAAAAATACATTTTCGGCCGAGTGTTGAGTGATCCCCGTGAGGTATGTGAACTTGTATATAAATAGAATTTTAAAGAGGCATGTTATGCCCTAATAAGTAATTTATCTTATGAAAAGTTTTAAATAAATCATGACGAATAGGATTGTAAATAAATAAAAATTAAATTAAATAAAGAATCTTGGAAATCCCGACACTCTACGACAAGCCCAAAAACCTTTATTTCTAATCTTTTCGCACTTTTTACTTGGTTTTGTATTAATGACTTTAATAACTAGTTGCTTATGTTGAAGGTGATCTTTCCTTATCGTTTGTCCGTGGTGTCTTGGCATTATTTTACTGTCTATATAAAATAAAAGATTTTCACCATTCATATCTCCACGGTCTATATGGAGGTATGTTGGCTACCTGGTCGGTGGTTAAAGGAACGGTTTGGTAAAGGTCTTGCCATTGTTCAGCGTTTAGAGGTCCTGCAATGGACCTGGGTCAAATTTAGTAGGACCTCATTCAATACTTAACGGTATTGGATGGCGGGGGTCCAAACTCTTTGACCCCCTCATAAGTTAACTACTATTAATACTATAACCCGGCTATTTAGGACTGTATCCCTGCTGACTCAGACTACTTAGTCGAGGGTAACGTCACCTCCAAAAGAAGGGCCTACCATAATTTGCATTAATAACTTAATTAATTATCTTCCAATAATCCACCCTTTTAGGATTGTATCCTTGCTGACTCAAACTACTGGGGTGAGGGTAACGTCACCTTCAAAAGAGGGGCCTACTACAATAACTAAGATAATCTCTTAGAATAGTGCAAAAGTGTGGAAATAATCAAAGGTTACACTAGATACGAGTCGGAACCAAGTGATTCATCTTGTCTATCTGTTTTCTTTTTATTTTTATTTTCAGCATTTTAGTTAGTTTTTATTTTTCTTAGTTTAAAACATTTTTCTAAACTTTTTGATTTGATTAGACGTTGAGGATAAACCGGTACTAAAAGCTCTTGTGTCCTTGGACGACCTCGGTATCTTACCAACACTATACTACGCTCACGATGGGTGCACTTGCCCATATGTGTGTCTAGTGTTAGTAAATATCGTGTTTTATAAATTTAAAACTTGACTAAAAAGTGTTAAAGGGGCTTAAAATATACACTTAATATATATAACACTTCACACGCATCACCATACATAAACATTTTGACATTTACATACACAATTCATGATTTACATTAGACATAAACATTAGACATAGACATTAGACATGGCTTTCACATAAACATTTTGACATTTGATTATACATAAACATTTTACTTTGGTGGTTTGGTTTGGTTAAGGGATTTAAGTAACGAGGCGTGCGTAACGCGATACAAGTATGGTGGATACGCCGCTGGTACTTCCTATATATAAGTGCTTGTATGGTATTACATATCGTAGCGTTATTTGCATCATTTTAATTTAGACATATAACATTTTATACAAATAACATACTTTTCACAATACATTGTTTTACAAACAACTTATCTAATACAAACTCATTTTACTTGGTTATTCATTTAACCATACATTATTCTCTTATTTATACATATCATCTGAACTTATTGTTTTTCAAACGATTTACAAAACAAATCAATTTGCAAGGTTCATGACTGACTTTTGCTAAACAACTTTTTTTTCTAAACTTACAAGTCATGAATCCTATTTTCACAAAACCTATGTATCTCACATGCATTTTTATGCTGACGTACCTATTTTCACATGTGTTTCAGGATATGATGCATAGGATTTATCAAGATACACTTAGGCGGACTTGGGCCTTAGTGACAATAAAAGATGCAAGACTAGTTATTTATGTTATATTTCTTTGATAGTCAAGAGATTGTAACTCTTTTAATCAATAAAACAATATTTAAATTTCCATGTGTTATGAAACAATGATTCTGTTACAACACTCCCCGACGTTTCCGCCACGTTTTGTTGTTTTACGTGGTCGGGGTGTGACAGCGGGGGTCCAAACTCTTTGATCCCCTCATAAGTTAAACTACTATTAATACTATAACCCGGCTATTTAGGACTGTATCCCTGCTGACTCAGACTACTTAGTCGAGGGTAACGTCACCTCCAAAAGAGGGGCCTACCATAATTTGCATTAATAACTTAATTCATTATCTTTCAATAATCCGACCCTTTAGGATTGTATCCTTGCTGACTCAAACTACTGGGTTGAGGGTAACGCCACCTTCAAAAGAGGGGCCTACTACAATAACTAAGATAATCTCTTAAATAAGTGCAAAAGTGCGGAAATAATCAAAGGTTACACTAAACACGAGTCGGAGCCAAGTGATTCATCTTGTCTATCTGTTTTTCTTTTATTTTTATTTTCAGCATTTTAGGTAGTTTTTATTTTTCTTAGCTTAAAATCATTTTTCTAAACTTTTTGATTTGATTAGACGTTGAGGATAAACCGGTACTAAAAGCTCTTGTGTCCTTGGACGACCTCGGTATCTTACCAACACTATACTACGCTCACGATGGGTGCACTTGCCCATATGTGTGTTTAGTGTTAGTAAATATCGTGTTTTATAAATTTAAAATTTGGCTAAAGAAAGTGTAAAAGGGGCTTAAAATATACCTAAATTTATATACACACTTCACACGCATCAAGTTTTTGGCGCCGTTGCCGGGGACACAAGGATTTTAAGAAAGTTAGGAATCAACGGCCTAATCGTTTTTTCTTATTTTTCATTTTTTAGTATTTTTCTTAGTTTTTCAGCTTCTGCAGAACTAAGCACGGGCCGTGCCTGCTGAACACGCCTCGTGCCCAATCATTGGAACTGGCAATCCTGTTTTAAGTCAGACAGTAAGCTGAACACAAGGCCGTACCCACTCAACACGCCCCCGTGCCCAAGATTCAGTTACTGAAAACAGAACCGTAAGATCCGACGGTTGGTAATTTCTGACACAAACATGAGTGATACTGATAATTTTTACTTTCGGCACTCTTATGGTACTACGTGGTGTCAATTATGTGGTGGTAACCATAAGGAATTAGAATGTTATTTTCTAAATTATAAGCCCCACTATATAGACCCATCATTTCCTTGTATCCTTAAGAGGGGCGAAAGTAAAAATAATCCCTATCTCTCCCTCAAATGCTCCCAACCAGATTTTCTAGGAGAAATGCTTCTCGATGAATTATTTCAACTAGAAGATCTCATTGTTGATTGGTTAAAAGAACTTAGGAAAGATTTCGATGATCTTTTCCAGGACAATAGCCAAGAAGAAGGGTTGGAACCGCATTCAAACAACTTCGTTGTTTCCGACGATACTTCTAACTCTAGTGAGGACGTGAGCGATAGTCGTCCCTGTGTCGATTGTGCCGTGAAGGACTCCCCATCAACTTCGTTCGATGCATACATAGACCTGAGCGATTCGACATACACCTTCTTTAACGAGAGCCCGGAAAAGGGTTGGACTTGTCCACCTACATATAGCATAGAAATCACCCTCACCGACAACCTCTTGCGTTCTCGTCTTAATCTGGAGCAATTAAGGTATCTTAGGCACTTTGGGGTTGTTCCCTCCAGTAAGGAACCACCCGATCTAGAGAAGTTCCTTAAAAATAGACACACTTCATAAAACAGCCTTCCGACACGGGGCCGTGCCCAGGTCAACACGCCCCCGTGTCCACCGAAAGATTCCCTTCTGACTTTTGTCAGAATACGGACAAAACGTGTCAGGATCTTGCCTACACACGGGGCCGTGTCCAGCCGACACGGAGCCGTGTCCAGCATGCTGTCGTTTTCTATAAATGCAGCCAAGAATCCTGCACATTTGGACCATCCAGGGACAGAGATTTGAAAGGATTTTCTAACTTACCATCCTAGGTATAATCTAAAAGAAGGTTCTAACAAACATCTTGTCCTTTCCTCTTTTATCCATTACCTTCTTCTTCATCTTTCTTGAAAAAACAACTCCATTAAAGCTTGATTTCAAGCTTTATTGTGATGTTTGTTGAATTTTTGTTCAAGGAATCTTGTTAAAAATAAGTTACACAACATTGTTTTAAGTTATTTCTGCTCAAAAAAGCTTCATAAGTTGGGAAAATAATTTGAAACTCCAAGATTCCTTGTTCTAAAAATCTGCAGAAAGTTGAACACGGGGCCGTGCTCATTGAGCACGGGGCCGTGTCCGTGGTACTGTTTCATTAAAACAAACTATTTTTGGTGTGTTTTCGTAGAATGTCTAGCCAAAACAGTGGAACCTCTTTTGCGCATTCCAGAAACAGTCGAAGGGAAAGAAGGCCATCGATTGAAGCAACTCTCGTAAGATACGTGATGGCGCTACGTGAAGCCCTTGACGAGATGACTTCGGTAGAGGAAGTCCTCATACACCGTATAAATTATCTCTCGGTGGGGTTGGAAAACAGTTTTCAAGAAATAAACCTCTTGCACCAGAGGTTAAACATTCTTGTGACACCACCCATGGAACCAATCCTCCCTCAAGAGGATTGAAACCTAGCACTTGGAATCCATAATCCTACCGGTTGGGACGACATTCTGGCGGAACCTCCTCTTGAAGAACTCCAAGAAATCCCGGTGGAAGTTGCACCTCCTCAAACCAATGCTAATGAGCCCGCTTTTCTTCTCCCTAGGGAGATCGAAGAATGGCTCGCCGACGTGTGAGGAACCCATGCCCGGAGAAAGAAGTTTGTCAAGCCACATTTAACCGAAAGATTTACCTTTTCGGAAATTTTGCTAATAGAATAAGTAGTAGGCTAGAACTTCTTGGTTTAGATTTCTTGTGTTTCTTTGACCTAACTATCTAGTATTTTAATTTTTAGGACTATTATGTATTTCTCTCTATGACTTAATGAATGATGGTTTTAGTTAATTTGGTGTTTGGATGGTGTTGAAATGAATAAAACACACTTGAGATAGCAAAGGAAACAAGGGAAGCTTGAACCATCACCCCATGCAGGAAAATAGGACCATCCGACAAAATTCTTCGTTTACAGTAGGTTCGGCACGGGCCGTGTCCACCCAACACGGCCCTGTGCTGCACAGTCTACAGAAAAGACCCAGTTCTGGTAACTGGACACGGGCCGTGTTCACCCAACACGCCCCCGTGTCCAGGCTTCCGTTTCTTTTGTTTAATTTTTGTTACTGGCACTTGAACACGGGGCCGTGCCCGGACAACACGGGGTCGTGTTCAGCGCCCAGTAACACAAAATTTTTGTTTTTTCACACCTTTTTACACATTCAATCAACCTAAAAACTTATTTTTGGGACACATTGAGGACAATGTGTAATTTAAGTGTGGGGGGATGCTAAATACTTGAATCTTGCAAGTCCTAAATACAAGCCTTACACAAAACTCTATTGTAACCGCTAATCACCCCAAATTTTTTTCAAAAATTTTTCAATTTTTTTTACTTGTCTAGGTTTAACTTGGGAATTTCAAGTTCTAAAAAGGTTATATTTTTACGAATTTAAAACCGATAGCGTCGTGATAAAAAGAACCAACATAAGAAAATTATGAAAAGGCATGACAAACTTAGTTAAAATTTGATTATATATACTTGATCACATAAAAAACCCATTCCCACAAAAGTGAGTTTTGAGCCTTTATTGAGCATACAATTACATATCATTAAACTAAATGCTCATTTTTCGTTTCTTGTGTGAATAGCCGCTTGGTTCTTACGACTCTAGAACTTGCCACGACGATACATTCCCGGTCCTTACCAACTTAAACCCGAGTAAGTAAATGATGGAGGCATTAGGACTAACCCTTTTTATTTCTACACCATTATTTTTCTTTTTTTTTACCACCTACCCAAAATCCCCCTAGTTAGGCCCTTTGAGCCTAAACCTTTTCATTTCATAACCCAAACCAAACACCCTTTTACCCACCAAAACCTTTTTCATTTTTAACCCTTTGTTTTAGTAACAAGTTCGGTTTCTCATATGACTTTCAAAACAAAAAAAATATGTATGATGAAGCAAGTGAAACAAACAAACATGTTCTTCGAAAATAACTTTGTTTGAAATAATGGCTTCATCAAAATAAAAAGTTGAAAATAGAAAGTCTTACGAAAACCGACACTTTTTACGCTTTTTCGCCCTTTTCTACTAACCACTAACCCAACCACCTACCTTTAACCCAAGCCTAACCATTCACCCAAAAAGTCCTCTTGATATTTACAAAGGTATATAAGTTAAAAAGGAGGAGGATTGACTGCTTGGCAAGCATATGGTAGGAGTAAGTTCCATGCCGCTCTCGAGTGATCCACAAAAATACATTTTCGGCCGAGTGTTGAGTGATCCCCATGAGGTATGTGAACTTGTATATAAATAGAATTTTAAAGAGGCATGTTATGCCCTAATAAGTAATTTATCTTATGAAAAGTTTTAAATAAATCATGACGAATAGGATTGTAAATAAATAAAAATAAAACTAAATAAAGAATCTTGGAAATCCCGACACTCTATGACAAGCCCAAAAAACCTTCTTCTCTACCCATTCCATTTGGGAGTGTAAAGCCACATTATAAAGAGTTTTGCTTGAGGACAAGCAAAGATTCAAGTGTGGGGGTATTTGATGTGTGCAAAATGCAACATATAAATTACATCAATTGTGACATAAAACTAACCCTTTTTTAGTACTAATGTTGGAAAAAGTGTGCTTTTGTCTTCCTTTTGTATTTTCAGGATTAAATGAGCTCAAATTAACAAAAGAAGCAAAAAGACAGCAAAATCTAACATAAATACAAGAAAATGAACAAACGTGACATGCCCGACCCCACGACAGCATCTTCCCAAGCAAAACAAGAAGACAGAAGACTGAACACGCCCCGTGCTCAGCCAGCACGGGGGCGTGCCCAAGTGTCAGCAGAAAAGACAAAGTGGTAGAAGCTTTTATTGCCCACCACGGGGCCGTGCTCAGCGGGCACGGGGCCGTGGTCAACTATAAGATTCGCACAATCTAGGCAAATCTTCATAGTACAAAGATTCTTCTGCACACGGGGTCGTGCTCAGCGGACACGGGGGCGTGGTCAACTAATAAGACAAGCTGCATTAAATGAAGAAAGAGAAGGATGTGGACACGGGGCCGTGCCCGAGCTTCTGTTCAGCCTATAAATAGGAGTGCTTGGCTCAAGCTCAAACCATCCCTTGGCACACCACCTCTCTCACACTTCACCCACCACCCACCACCACCATAACACCATCATCCACCACCAGCATCCATTGTCCATCATAGAGTGTGTGAGTCGTCTCGGGATCCAAGATTGATCGTAAGAGTTCTTGACAATCAAGGCCATGTTTGCCTAAGTCTCTTACATCACTTTGTGAAGACAAGTGTCTAGTGTAATACTTTTTATTTCTAATCTTTTCGCACTTTTTACTTGGTTTTGTATTAATGACTTTAATAACTAGTTTCTTATGTTGAAGGTGATTCTTCCTTATCGTTTGTCCGTGGTGTCTTGACATTATTTTACTGTCTATATAAAATAAAAGATTTTCACCATTCATATCTCCACGGTCTATATGGAGGTATGTTGGCTACCTGGTCGGGGGTTAAGGGAACGGTTTGGTAAGAGTCTTGCCATTGTTCAGCGTTTAGAGGTCCTGCAATGGACCTGGGTCAAATTTAGTAGAACCTCCTTCAATACTTAACGGTGTTGGATGGCGGGGGTCCAAACTCTTTGATCCCCTCATAAGTTAAACTACTATTAATACTATAACCCGGTTATTTAGGACTGTATCCCTGCTGACTCAGACTACTTAGTCGAGGGTAACGTCACATCCAAAAGAGGGGCCTACCATAATTTGCATTAATAACTTAATTCATTATCTTTCAATAATCCGACCCTTTAGGATTGTATCCTTGCTGACTCAAACTACTGGGTTGAGTGTAACGTCACCTTCAAAAGAGGGGCCTACTACAATAACTAAGATAATCTCTTAAATAAGTGCAAAAGTGCGGAAATAATCAAAGGTTACACTAAACACGAGTCGGAGCCAAGTGATTCATCTTGTCTATCTGTTTTTCTTTTGTTTTTATTTTCAGCATTTTAGTTAGTTTTTATTTTTCTTAGCTTAAAATCATTTTTCTAAACTTTTTGATTTGATTAGACGTTGAGGATAAACCGTTACTAAAAGCTCTTGTGTCCTTGGACGACCTCGGTATCTTACCAACACTATACTACGCTTACGATGGGTGCACTTGCCCATATGTGTGTTTAGTGTTAGTAAATATCGTGTTTTATAAATTTAAAACTTGGCTAAAGAAAGTGTAAGAGGGGCTTAAAATATACCTAAATTTATATACACACTTCACACGCATCAGTCTTCTCTATCTTGCCCCCCCCCCCCCCACATCACGGGGAAAACAACTTGTTTTTCGCGCCAAGAATCATCTTGTGCGCGCTTGTTATAGTTCTTTCGTGATCTCCGTGGACCCCCTTGAATCATGTGAGTTTCTAATTTTCGAAGCTTTTTGTTGTCCGGGCCTTCTTCCCTTCTTTGAATTTGATGGTTATCACGCTTTCCACCTTTTACCAGATGGGTGAGCCTTCCGTCTCCCAGGGCTCTTTCTATCTCTTGCTTTAGGCTAAAGTAGTCGTCGGTCAGGTGACTTGTATCTTTGTGGAACTCGCAAAAAAGATTTGGGTCTTGGCCCCTTTTGTTTCGCATCTGTGGAGGAGGTTTGAATTGGTGGTTCTCGGTTGACAGGACCTCGGAAGGGGTTTTTGTCAAGGGTGTCCACTGCTTTTCTCTATTTTCTCTCTTCACCTCTTTGCGATGACTGATCTGGTTTATTGTATTGCGCGCATCTTCTCTTATCGGGCTTCTTTCTTTGTAGCCTGATGTTCTCCACGATTGGCCTTTGCCTTTCTTGTTGCGCCGATCATTTTGGCTGTAATTGTATTGACGGCTGTCATCGCCGGTCAATTGTTTATCAGTGCGCGCGATCGTCTTTGCTGCTTCGATGAAGGTGTCCCAATCTTTGGGGCCTCCATCTCTTCCTTTCAATCGTTTGATCAGGTCATCACACTTTACTGCCCTCATGAAGTGTGCGCGCATCATCTTCTCGCCTACGTCTCCGATTTCCAGACATTCCTTGTTATATCAGGTTATGAAATCTTCTATGCTTTCGTGATCTTTCCTCCATATATTTAAACAATCAGCTGGATCTCTAGTACGCCTGCGCTGTTGGGAGAAGTGCGCAAGGAACTTGTCTCGAAAATCGATCCATGATTTAATTCTTCCTGCTTGCAGGCTGTCAAAACAGACGCGCGCCGCGTCGACAAAGGTTTGTGCGAAAAGATGACACCAAGTTGGTAATGTCAAGCCACCTGTTAATCCTGCGCCGTTGAAGACTTGGAGGTGGTCGTCAGGATCTGTTAAGCCATTGTATTTGCCTACATTGTGTGGCAGTTTTGCCTTATCGATATCGGCCGTCGCAATCTCTCTGATGAATTTGGAATTCTCAGTTATACCATCTCGGCGATAGCTCAACGAGTAATCATGTTTTGCATTTGGATTGTACCCCGCGCGCTTGTGGGGTTTATATGCTTCATGTTCTGGTGGTAATCTGCTAAACACCGTGCTTTCTTTCTTGTATGTCGGGTCATCTTCTTCATTGTAGCTATTCCACTCGTCGTTTATGTTGCGCGGGCCTAAACGACTGTGCACTGGCTTTTTCTGCTGGTGAGTATGTTGCACGTAATTGCTTTCTGTTTCACCGTACGTGTCACGCGTATCGTGCTCACTTTGTCTTCTGACGTTGGGCGCTTTCTCATGGTTTAAGTTCCACGCATTGGTCTGTTGAAGCACGTGGGTGCTCGGAGGCCTTTGCGGTGGAGTAACAAAAGCGGATTGATTATCTTGTGCTTGTAGCAAAACTTGCTGTGCGCTGAGTTGTGTATAAACAAGGTTCAAAGACGCCATTTGTTCGGCATACCAGGAAGCCAGAGTTTTTTCTTCGGGTAGCCCTAAAAGTGCTGAGAAGTTCAATTGTGTTTGGTTCGATGGAGCTGAAGGACCAGCCCCATGGTTTGGTGTTAGAACTTCCGGAGGTGTTTGGTTAACTCCTACTGGTGGATTTTGGAAAGGTGCACCGTTTGTGGTCTGATTGATAACTTTGGAAGTGTATCCAAATATATCAGGGAACTTGTTGTTTCCTCGCCCTTCTCGGATGGTCTCGTTCCCTTGGACTCTTTGAACGTGAGCGGTGTTCGAAATCAGTGCAAAGGAAGAGACTTCTCCGTCCACTTGAGGGGAAGGGTTTGATTCAGTCATTTTAGAGTTTTTTGAAAAAAAAAATAGATAAAAGTGGTTTGCAAAAGTTGCGGTGGGCGCCAATGATGAAACACTGGTTAACACCGGAGGTCAACCAGTTGGGTCGTCTCTTGTATGGGTTCAATCTCCTTCTCCACTCGCCAATGACCGAGGTTCTGCAAAACAGCAACACTGTTAGCTCGTTAAGAGGGGAATATGGGGGTTTCCCTCTTAACCGGGCTCCGGCGTGAGAACAAGTACTGCTCTGAGGAAGAAAACAATGTGTGTTGTGGGTGAAAGTGAGGAGAACAGAATAGATAACCTGAATGATGAAGGTTCATATTTATAGCCGGAGGGTGAAGGAGGGAGGAGCGACCTAGCCAGCTGTTATCGGGCATCAGCTGTCCGACCAAGGGGAATATCCTCTTGGTCTCCCCTGCCGAGGTCAGGATAGTGGTCCACGTGGCGCGCCGACATTCCTCCATGCTGGAGAAATCGTACTGATGTTGTCGGTCTGCCCCCAGATTTGCTGCAGGCCTACATGGCGCTCGATTATTGGTGACATGTGTCGTCCTTTCTGTCGGAAAGAGCATCTTTGGTGCCACCTTGACGTCTTACAAAAGCTTCTAGGCGTCATGTTAGACGGAAAAAGTGGTGTGGTCCTTGCCATATGGGCATGGAATTGAGACCATACCACTTCAAAAGGTTTCGTCATCGTTCATACGTTGTTAAATTGGCATTGAAAGCAAGTTAGTTGTCATTTTCCAATTTAATTTCCATGTTATAGAAATAAATATGGCGAAGAATGGAAAAGAAAACACTTAGTCTTGCTTGTCACGATGATATAATTTTGTGATCATTGTTTTTTCTTAAAGAAGAGAAGGGTAAAATACTTTTTTTTAGTCCATGTATTTTAGGGGTTTTAACCAATTAAATCTAAAATCAAATTGTTTAACTCTGAGTCCATATAGCTATTTTTCTTAACTACGAGGGCAATTTAGTCATTTAGAAACAAGTACAACTCTTATATGCAAAGGAGTATAATGAACAAGTTTTTGATGCATAGTAATTTTAATATTATATATAAAATCAATTTCACAAACTGCACACATCCTGTCTCTAGACATCCTACCACTACCACCACCACCAGTCACCACCTCCACCATCGCATCATCCCCACCACCACCATCCCATTGCCGCCAACACCACCATCCCACTGAACCCCCAACACCTCCATCCAACTGCCATCACAAAGGGCGTAACTTTCAAGGGGCTAGGAGGGGCGCCCGACCCCCCGAACTTTTCGCTGAGTAGTGTTATGTATGTACGTTTCATGTAGAATTTTTTAGGTATATACGTTTTCGACCCCCCAGTTTTATAAAAAAAAACTTATATAGAATTCTTAGGTTCGGTGACTTCCGACCCCCCAATGGAAATTTTCAAACTTCGCCACTGGCCGCCACCTCTGAAGAACCACCAACACCACCATCCTCTCAAAACCACAACAACCACCATCCTCGTTGGCTTCACCACCACCCCCGCACCACCACTATCCCCACCACTGCAACTGCCATCATCCCCAAGTTGTCTAGTAGATAAAACAAAAAATTACCCAAATTCTAACTAAAAAATCAAACAAATCATGTAGACTGAGCTCACCTCCACCATTATCACCACCCTCCCCACCATCATCCCCACCACCGCACCACCCCCATACCCGTCACATTGGACGAATACCGGTAATGTGTCCGATGACACTAATGTCAGTATCGATGTTGTTGAGAAATCGACCCGGTTCTTCACAGCACTAGTATGAAATCAGCACTTTTTTTAACTGCAAATTTGGATTACTGACGGACCACTAGAGTATCATCATTCCACCAGCGGAACCACCCGATAATATTCATCTTCACTAGACTACAATGTCTATACATCAATTTAAGAGTAAATCGACACCTGTAATTGATGTGTTTAATCTTTGACAGCGTCAATAGAGTAGTATTGAATAATGTAATTGATGTGTTTATTCATTGCAAGAGTCAATAGAGTAGCATTGAATCGTATATTTTTTTAAATTCTGCTAAAAAGGTCTAGGAAAAAAAATTAGACCTAATGATAAATATAATTAAAGAGACATGGTAAAAACGGGTTGGCAAATTATTAAAGCCTACGAAACAAAAACGTGGAAAAAGAATACGAATATTAAAACTGAATCAATATAAATAAATAATGAAGAAAAGTGGCGTAGATCAGGCTGCAAAGGGCAGCGTATGGTTTTATGGTGGCAGAGGCTATATTGAGCCACGATAACGAGGAGTCTTTAATCTTTAGGATAAATTACACTTTTCGTCCTTTATGTTTATATCGGATTGCAATGGATGACCTTTAACTTCAATAATTACAGCCATAGTCCTTTATTTGACAAACTAATTACACCTTTCGTCCTTTACCACTAACCATGTTAAAATTTTTAGTTAAGACTGATCAGTTAAGGGTAACTTAGTCATTTTACCAACTTAATTAAAAATAATTTTATAAAAAAAAAGTCAACAAAAAATATCCCCTCATCAAGTCAACACCCTCTTTATCCCTAACTTGTAACCTAAAGCTTCACCAGTCACCACTGCCACTCCGGCCACCGTCCAACCACCATCCGGCCACAACCCTAGCCACCATCCAGCCACCACTAACTTTAAAATTCAACATAAATTCAAACACAGATCCTCAACATACTTACTTTAAAAATTATGCACACTTCCTAAATTAAAAAAAAAAATGTACAAGATCAAAGTCCAATACTTTCCATGCCCCTCACCCCAATGGCCCAGTCATGCGGCATAACAAAAAAAAACACCCTAATAAACAAACCCCCTTTGACAAGAAAATCAAAAACAAAACAATTGCATTAAATTAGGCATCCGTAACACATTTCAATAAAACAACTTACAAACAAATTACTCAACTAATATACTAATTCAACACCTGCATGTATCGAATTCAATTATGCAAAATCGACAAGAAATCCGTGCCGTATTTAGGGTTTATTCGTGGCTGGTAGTCAAATATGAGAGTGTTCTTCAGATCTAAGGGTTTCCAGGGTGTTTAGATCGGATTTCAGATCTGAGGTTTCAGAGGTTTAGGTTTTCAGAGGGTGGCCGGTGGTCGAATATGAGAGAAAGAGGGATTGAGACTTTGTGTGTGTGTTTAGAGAGAGAGAGGGGTCGGCGATCAGTGAGGTTGAGGGTGGCCGACGGTCTTTTTTTGTTGTTCTAGGTTTTGGTTGAGCAGAGAAGAGACAAAGTGAGAAGACAGGAGAGATGATATGAATTATTTATATATGTAATTTATCTTTTTAATTTTTTTAGATAAATGAGTAAAATTACCGATCTACCCTTATGTGCAACTCACATGGCAAGACTTAACTGAAAATTTTGACATGGTTAGTGCTAAAGGACGAAAGGTGTAACGAGTTTGTCAAATAAAGGACCATGACTGTAATTATTGAAGTTAAAGGTCATCCATTGCAATCCGATATAAACATAAAGGACGAAAAGTGTAATTTATCCAAATCTTTATTACCACTTCTCAATAGCTAGCATGGTATGAGAAAAAGTCTACCTCTTTTATATTCTCACTAATCGCAACCCTGATGTTTAATACTTCACACACACAAGATCTCGCTATTGTTTTTCTTTTGAACGGCAAATTTATTTTTATTCCTATTGTCTGTGGGACTTGAACCCAAGACCTCCCTCTCCCAAGTTATTTAAACGCTTCGCCTTTGCCAATGGACCAACAACCCATTGGTAGATCTCGCTATTGTTATCTATTGTTTTGGTTGGCATACATTAGACGGCGGGGGTGTGGTATCAGGGAGCTGGTCGGGGTGACTAGGTGTCAGTTGTCCCTGTCGAGGAACACCCCCCCCCCTCCTGGTACGTACTTCGGTGAGCTCGAGGACTCACCCCTGTCTTTCCCGACATGATTTTTGATGATGTTTGAATTTTGTGACCGTTGTTCAACGGCTATTTATTTAAAAAAATTAATTAATTTCTATTTTTAACACTATATAAACCTCATTTTTATATAAAAAAAATCACCACTCTCCATCTTTTATATATTCTTCTCCTTCATTTATATCTTTTAATAAATAGTCGCCATGAGTTCTTTATCGGATGAGGAAAATGTTGGAAACTTTTTGCTGCAAACTTATGTGCGGATTTAGTCGATCATATCTGGAATAACTTCCATGACGATCTCGTTGATGACAAGTAGTGGTGTGTGTAGATTTAGTCTATATTTATTTTATGATTTTAGTATGTAATTTTAGATGGTAATATGTGTTTATTTTTTTATTTGTAATTTTCTAGAACTTTTATGTAATTTTTTATTTTCTTAAAGATATTTGTATTCATTATAAATAAAATACATTAAACGAATAAAAAATATATAAAAATAAATTACATTAAATAAAAAAATATAAAAAATGGAAGAGAAAACCATACCCCTGTCTTGAGGAAACTAGTGGGGTGAAAGAAAGAGTGATGTGACCCCTATATGAACTTGGGGAAGAGAAAATCACACCCCATGCTCCATAGTCTCAGCACATTTTTCAAATTGAGGTAGAATATTATACAGAATGTAACAGTTAGAAACGGCAACAAGTTGTACACTCATAAATGATGGGTCATGCTAGCTGCACACGCCCAAAATTATTTTCACACCCCAAAGCGCCGCGCTTTGGTCAAAGCGCGGCGCTTCGATCGACAAAACGTACTTCGATTGACGTTTGAAACATTCGATACTGTTTGACAGACATAAAGCTGATTATGATGTTTTGTCGTTAACCCTAAGCGCCGCGCTTTGGCCATAGCGCGGCGCTTCGATCCAACTTTTCACTTTTAAAAGCAAACTACTGATTGAGGTTCTTCTTCAGCAAGCTCGTTCTTCTTCTTCACGTTGTTTACAAACATACGTGGGTATTCGAGTGTTTTGTTGTTTGTTGTTTACAAAAAACGATGTCGTGGTTAAACAACTATATTTTCGGTCAATATTCTGACGAGACAGTTGTTCCTGATTCTTACGAGGGGACCGTTATTTCTGACTCGTATGAGAAACCGGTCTCGTCCAACTTGAGGGAGGCAGAGGTTGTATCTGGCATTCGTTATCGTGATAACACGGTGACGCTGGATTTGAATACCCCTGTGGAGGACCCTTACGCACAACAAGGTTATTCGAATTTCGGTTACGGTGGCGAGTACAACTTTGTACAGCAGGAGTGTGGTCCAAACGACAGTTACGGTTGTCAACAGAGCTTACAAGGTTATTCGAATTTCGGTTACGGTGGCGAGCACAACTTTGAACATCAAGTATATTCGGACCTCGGTGACGATGGTGAGCCGGGGGATGTGTCTGTTGACGAGGAAGGCTGTTACCCGGTTACGTTTTCGTTTGATACGACGCAGACCTTTTCGTCACGTAAAGAGTTGGTGCGTTGGGTACAAGACACGGAAAAAGACAACGGTTACCTCATTGTGACTAAGAGGTCGAATAAAAGAGGAGAGAATTACAAGATTTGGTTTCAATGTACTTTTGGTGGGGAGCATAAGAGTATAGCTACACAGAGGAAAACGGGTAGCAAGAAAATAGGCTGCCCGTTCGAGATGATCGGGTTTTCGGAATCATCCGGAAGTGTTTGGAGGATCGAGGTGACGAAGGCGAAGCATAACCACACTCCTATTGAAAACTTAGAGGGTCACGCGTATGCGAGAAGGCTTTCTTCGGAGGATACAAAACTGGTTAAGGAGCTGGCAGAGCAAGACATTCCCAACCAAAGTATCTGGCGAACGCTGACAAAAAACAATCCGGCTAGAAAGCTTATTCCGAAAGATATACACAACGCTGTTCAGAAGATCAACGCCGAAAAAAATGTCGGTAAGTCTCCGATGCAAAAACTTGAAAGCATTCTTCTCGAAAAAAATTACACTTATTACATGCGCACGAATGAGATATCAAACGAAGTTGAAGATGTCTTCTTTGTTCACGAAAGATCATTCAAGATGTGGTGTGCCTTCCCGCATGTGCTAATTATTGACGCCACCTACAAAACAAAATTACATGACGATGCCTGACACGGGGTTTCTTATTGCCCAACGATACGGTGTGATTGTTCACAGCTTCGACATGCGTGGGAGCTGTACAATTTTCCCTCTGCTGGGTGGGCCAAACGAAGCTGAGGAACCTCACCTGGTGGTTGCGGTTGTGTTCGTCGACCATGGGCATTTCATACATGTAGAGCTTGGAGGTTGTTATCCAATGCCTCCCCCAAACCCACTCTGGACAGCACACAGAACAGAGCGCGCAGCAGCCTGGCATACATTATACAGGGATCAGATCAACACGTACGAAATGCTTACGTATCGTGCCCCTGACCTTAATGTAACCCCATATGTTCACGATGTATGTTAAATGTGTTTAATAATAATCAGATTCAATACACACTTGTACGACCCAAAATGACAATATACATCATAATACTACAATTAATGAAAAAATATGTCATGTTCAGTTACGGTAGGCGGCTGATACACATAACACCTCTCACAGGAGTACTTGTGCTTTCAAACCAAAATGATACGATATAACGGAATAAGACATCACACGTAACCGATTTGATCCGGAACTTGCAATATAGTCCATATATAATAAAAAATGATGTATAATGGAGAAAACGTAAAATTTAGACTATTATCGACGCGTTTGTGAATTAAAAACAATTTTAAAAAATTTAAAAAAGGCTCAAAGCGCCCCGCTATGAGCATAACGCGGCGTTTTGACCCCTAAGCGCCCCGCTATGGCCAAAGCGGGGCGCTTTGAACCCTCGCTTTAGCTGAAGCGGGGCAGCCTTCTCCCCCATTTCAACCCACACACACACACACACATTAAGGTGCGATTTACACACACATCAACGTTTTCAAGGTTTCAATCGCTAAAAGGTACGATTTACACACACATCAACGTTTTGGTTCAAGTTATGTGTTTCATTTTGTTTGAATTTTGTTTGATTTGGGCGGTATGATCGATCTTTGGGGGCTGTTCTTCAAAACGAAGAACTAAAGCGCCGCGCCGAGGCCAAAGCGCGGCGCTTTGGTTCATTTTAATTTTTTTTTTAATTATTTGTTTAATATTATTTGTTTTATATTTAATATTATTTGTTTATTATTTAAAATTTTATAAATAATATTATTTGTTTATTATTTTATATTTAATATTCAACGTGCAGGGATGAATTCCTCCGATGACGAGATTGAGCATATGGAGGCTGAGGTAGATGTGGGCGAGGAGGGAGAGCCGGCATGTCCGTACCTGCAGTTTCCGCCGGGGTCACGGGCGAGGGGGAGATGCGCGAGGTTGCGCACCATCCCCCTTGGGGAGCATGTAGGGATAGATTGGAGCCTGCTGGAGACCGTGGGAGAGGCCGCGCGGGCGCGTGAGATAGTTGGACTAGATACTCCTTGGTCGCGCCTATTTGAGTTAGCGATGGAGGACTCGTACCCTGAGCTGACGTGGGAGTTTCTTTCCACGTTTACATACGCGCCGCATCCGGCGGATTACGTGGAGGACCCGGATTTTCCTGTCCACGAGGTTACATTCCGTCTCGCCGGTCAGGAGTTTGAGATGAGTGTGCGGCAGTTTGCTGTCCATACAGGTTTGTTTAAATAATATTATTTATTATTATTATATTTAATATCATTTGTTTATTTAATGTTATTTGTTTATTTAATATTATTTGTTTATTATTATTATTTGTTTATTTAATGTTATTTGTTTATTTAATATTATTTGTTTATTATTATTATTTGTTTATTTAATATTATTTGTTTATTATTATTATTTGTTTATTTAATATTATTTGTTTATTATTATTATTTGTTTATTTAATATTATTTGTTTATACAGGTTTGTACACAGAGGCCGAGCTCGATACTGATTTATATACGCAGGCAGTTACGATGATGGACAGGCAGACGCTTATCAGTTTCTGGAGGGCCATTTCCAGGGTTCCCTTTGGGAGATCCTGGCAAAAGGCCACCACCATCAAAGACCCCTTGTTCCGATACCTTCACCATGTTATCGCGTCAACTATCGTGCCGCGGGAAAACAGCAGGGAGAAGGTCAACCTCAGTGACCTTTTCTTTCTATACTGTCTACTGCGACGACAGCCCTGCGATCTAGCAGCCAGCCTGGCAGATTACTTTGCCACAGCATACCACCGGCAGCTCCGCGGGTGGGTGCACACTGGCTCATACATCACCGCCATCGCACGCTCGCTCGGGATCGTGCCCGAGGGAGATCCGGTGCTGTCCGATCCGGTCCCGTCTACCAGGTTGGGCCGCGCGTCAGTTTCTAGCATGCAGATCACCCGTCGCTTTGATGTTGGTCTGAGGTTTAGGGGCCAAGACGGGCTGATTTGGCAGCCGGAGCCGGTGCCGGAGGTCATCCCGGTTGTTATTGAGTTGAGGCCTGGAGTGTTGGCCCCTCCTGCTGAGCAGGCGGCCGCTCGGCAGGCTCAGCTACAGGCTCTGGGACTCGATCAGTTCCCGGGCCAGCCTCAGGCTGAGGCTCAGGCTCAGGAGGAGCCTCAGGCTGAGGCTCAGGCTCAGGCTCAGCCTGTATTAGAGGATCCGGCTCAGGAGGAGCATATCGAGGAGATCCCGGTACCACCAGTTCAGCCAGCTCCTGAGCCGCCACAGTACCCGCAACACTTTTACGCTGACCTGCCTCCGGTAGCGCGTGAGGTGGCTCGGGACTTCGACCGGCGCCTCAGACGCCAGGCCGCACGCCAGGACTGGATCATCGAGACGCTCGTTTCTCTACGAGAGTTCGCTGGGTTGCCTCTACTTCCCCTCCCACCGTCCCCACCGCACGAGGATTAGTACCTTAGTTTGTTTGTATAGTGTTTTGTTATGTATTATGTAGTCAGTTGTACCTTTTTGTTTTGTATGTACAAACTGATATATATTTACATCACGTTGGTTTTGGATTGTTTACGTTTAATTCTTATGGCTTTCGGTACAATTTATTTAACGTGTTCGTTTAATTTAACAAAATAAACTAGGTTAACAGTTTATAAAGACGCACTTATATTATATACGTTCTATAAAAATAATGACGTAAAAAAACGTAATTATAAAACAACGTATTATAAAACTCAAATACAATTTTTTCCTTCAAAAAACACTACCAAACTAACCCACATCCCACCTATTTAAAAAAAAAAACAACACAACTTCCAGCCAACACTTTTTGTCTTTTTGCACACTCAAAGCGCCCCGCTTTGGCCATAGCGGGGCGCTTCGAGTGTGCAAATAGACTAACGCCGTGTGCGAATAGACCAGGCCTAAATGATTTAGGCACCTCAAATCGATAATGGAAATTTTCCTTTTATAAAAGAAAAAAAATCGTTGATGTAATATTAAAACATTACACGGACATGTTTAGATTAGAAATCATGTAGACAAAAAGCTCAATCATTGATCTCCCAAAATCAACGGTTCAAAACTAGTCAGTGACATTTCGTAAAATATAAGGTTAAAACAATTGAAGAAACAAACAGAGAAAGGGTATTATGGTCCTTTCTCAGTTAAACTTTCCCCATGATTTTCAAACGGCTATAACTTTTTCATACGTTAATATATTTTTTTAATTACACCGTATTAACGAGAATTTCATTCTCTTTAATTCTAACAGCCTATTGCTATAATTTTCTTTAAAAAATTACATGATTTTATTGAATTCTCATTACGTGATCATGTGATTTTAAATACCCAACACATGACTACGTGATTTCGAATACCGATTACATGATTTCATTATAGAATGTGAAACCAAACTAAGTGATTACGTAATTACGTAACAATAGTTGACTATGGATTATTAAATACCCATTTCGTGATTACGTGATTTCATTCTAATATTTTATGTGAAACACATTGAGTGATTACTTATAAGCATAATTGTAATAACATTAGTTATAACAAATCATATTGGATGTGTAATCAAGTAATAGATTTTTATTGAAAATGTAATCACGTAATGGTTTATATTGAATGTGTAATCACGTAATGTGTATTCAAAATCACGTAGTCGTGTGCTGAGTATTCAAAATCACGTAATGGACTAATGTGTATTTAAAATCCTGTAATTTTTTTAAGAAAATTATAGCAATAGGCTCCTCGAATTAAAGAGAATGAAATGCTCGTTAATACGGTATGGTTTTTTTCTAAATATTAACGTATGAATAGAAAAGTTATCTTGTATGAGATCCTTTCTCGAAATGTTTACTAGTTTAATAAATAAAATAAAAAATATTACTTTTTAGACTAAATGATTAGAGTTTTCCTTTTACCTTTTCAATAGAATTATTAATTATGGTAATATCATACAAACGCCACCTTTAAAAGTGTATGTTATCATAAGATACAGACCATCATACGACGATACAAACCATTTGATGTAACATGGTTATAATAGGGCGAAAAATGATTATAGGAGTCATATGATTTGCCCCTCATGCAACACATATACACTGTACGGCCCGTAGGCCTACATAACATGTATCAATCGTGTCTGAATGGTGCATTAGTATTGTAGTTTAGTTGTCCTCATTATTTATTATATTAAAAGAATAATTTTAACTTAATTAAAAAGAATAAAACTATATGGAGAATTGTCAAATCCAAACACCAACAATAAAAGTGATGTTCATGTTGGGGAATTCTCCCTCCCAAATCAAACCATTGATCCAGAAATCAAATCAAAGATGGCTTCGGAGCAAGCGGTGATGCCGCACAATAGCTGTGGTGTGAAATCTTGTGACAAGATTGATCGAATGGCGAATTGGTTAGGCAACCGAGTGGCATCCGCTTTCTTCGCCTCCTTGGAACGTTGTTGGTGCATCAACCTCACCACCTCCCACGACAATCTTGACGACGATGATGAAGAAGCGAAAGATCGCCCCCTCATGCTCACCAAATCCATAATGTTCGTTCATGAAAGCGCCTCATAACCTCATTACAAATTCATTTCATTTCCCATGCTTTTAATTTGATTTGGAATATGTTAATGTATATATAACAATTTTGGAGTAAAAAAATGGTTTAATATTTGTGATTCAAGTTTTGCGTTGTAATGTGTGTATGGATCTTGAGATTAGATTTTCAAGATCCATAGGTATATGGGTTTGAATTTAATATTTTCTTCTGTTGCATAATGTTTGCTTATGATATATTATTGTGAGTCCAAACGTCAAAATCTTCCATGAATTGCACTTGGCTCGGTTGGATCGTATGAACTCCATGTTGGACGACATTGATTTGTTCATCATGGTTTAAATATTATGGTTTCTTTGACGATTTTGCATTAGATTCAATGGGATGATTAGGATCATTGAGCAACGACTGTACAAACCAAAATCTACGTGTCTTGTTGTTAGAAGACATTTACACTTGTAGTCTTGATGAAGATGCTAAGGCTATGGGGTGTGGGACTAGGGGCTTTATCAGGACACGTTAGCGCCACCTATGATCCACATCAGCCAAGGGGCTTTATCACGCCTTCTCTTAGCTTGCAGGGTGTGGGATAACGCCCCATATTAAACAAAATTAAAAAAAAAAAATTATTGGATGAAATGATGTGAGCCCCACCTGCCCCCTCCCTTCTTCCTCGTTACCATGGTAAAGCCCCATCAATGGCGCCCCGGTTTAACTAGCAGGGTGTGGGTGGTGGCGCCGAGTGGGGCCCTATGGGCGGTGATGTGGCACGGTGGCGCCCTCCATACCCTCTGGCATAATGAGAACTATGTTAGATATTTTAGTGTAATCGGGATTGACTTGGTTATCAAAGCGAATAATAATACACATCAAGCAAGTTAGGAGATGCGGGCGTGCACGCTTGTTTGAGTTATTATAATTCGAACTGTACGGGCGAAGCCCGTATTCTACGGGGGTTCCAAGGGGGCAACGCCCCCTTGGCGGGGGTCCAGGGGTAGCGCCCCTGGTAGCAGGGTCCAAGGGGCGGCAACATCTAAAAAAAATTTATTTTGATTAAATTGCTTTAATAAAATTGCATCAGAAAATTTAATTTTCTGGAAATTGTCTCATTTCGAAATATTAAGACAATGGCAGTTTTGTCTTAAAAATTGAGATAACTGCCATTAGGCAGTTACACCCCCAAAAACAAAAATTCGTAGACAGTTTTTGATCTGCTTCTTCCTGGTTCAGACAATTCACAGACAAAACATACCCTGGTTCATTTTCTCAAAATCAGAGTTGAATCCGATTGAATTATTCGGGTGAACTACCGAAATAATTTGATCTGAGAGTGATTACACGCCTTTCTGATCATTCGGTTTTCTGAAATTCCCCAACAAACTAGTCATCATGTTAGACTAAAGGGTATGGTGAGGCCCATCCCCATGAGGATGGGCCGCCACGTAGGCGCCAAATCACCGGCTCGTGGAGGATGGACCTCCTTCACTTTTGAGGGGGGTGGAGGATGGGGCTACCCCACCTCAATATTTTATAATTTTCTAAGTATTTTTTTATTAACTTAATAAAAACTTTATAAAGGTTCAAAAATACAACATAAATAAAGTCATTTCATAACATAAAAAAATTACATTTCCTAAAAAAAAACCTACGACGTCCATTTTTTTTTCACCTCTTCCTTCATCCTCTCTGATACACCTCTCGTTCATCATCCGGAACCGAGTCGAGATCCAACCTCAATATCCTAAAATCCTCCGCTCGAGCATAGTCGGCCGACACGTTTTTCTTGTGACTATATTTTTCGGCCGCAAAGTCTTTAAACGAACGGAATTCGGAAATCAACTCGTCCATTTTCGAAGACGCCTTCCCGCCACCTCCACCCGAGCCGCCCCCTCCACTCGAGCCGGCCCCTTTGCGCTTTCCGGCCGCCTCTTTTTTTGCTTTGTCCCTTCCGCCGGGACGTTCGATCTCGTGAGCGGGCACCGCATCCTCGTCATATTCCGGTTCGTCGTTTATGTCGATTTGACAACGAGCGGTGGAGCCTCCCGCACTATAACTTCCGGACTCGGAAGTTTTAGTCCGTTTGGCGGTTGCGACCTCATTTGGAACCGGCGCCCATTTAGGTTCTTTCTTTAAAATGTTCCATGCTCGGATGTGCGGGAAAGGCAGAATTTTTGCTTCCCATTTAGCCGTCGCAAGGTTAAGAACGTCCTCGTCGCTACTCCCACTAGGACGATTGATGTAAAGTGAGTTATAAATCCCGATAAAATCATTCACGCACTTGTTCATTTTCCGCCACTTGGCCGATACGGAATCGAGATCACGGTAGGGGCCATCCCCCATAAGGTTATTAAATCTATCCGTACATGCCTTCCAAAAACTAGAATCCGTTTGATTGTTCCCTAAAATTAAAAAAAATTGCATTAGTAAAACTAAAAAATAAATATTTTTAAATTTAAATTAAAAAAAATTTAACTTTGGTTCATACCGACAATCGGGCAAGTTGAGGCCTTAACATACGCAATTGCTAGCGCCTCCTCCTCTACTTTTGTCCACTGTCTCGGCTTTGCTCTCGAACCGCTTTTTTTTTTGCGGTGTCGGGTTTGGTTTCAGCCGCCTTCCCCTTCCCCGTGTTTTTTTTGCGCTTGAGTTCTTTAGGTGGCGATTCGGGGACGACTTCATCATCATCGTCAAGCTCCACCGAGGGTTGCGGTTGGGAAGTTGGCGGTTGCGATTGGAATTAATCAAGTTGAACCGAGTTGCGTTGCATGAATTGTTGGAGTGCTTGGTATTGTTGCATTTGTTGAAGTTGGGACATTTGGGAGAAGGCGTTAGGTGATTGTTGGAAACCCGAAAACGTAAATTGTGGATTCCCCCAAGAAGGATCCATAGCCGGAGTGTAAGCGGGACTCGAAAAAAAGTTAGGATTGTTCGGGTTGGGGTTGTTTGGGTTGAAGGGATTCATGATTGTATAAAAAATGGGATTGTTTTTTATAAAAAAAGATGAGAGAATGGGAGAAGAATGGAAGAAATGGATGAGAATGGTATACAAAATGGTTGAAAGTGGTATATATTTAAAGTGGAAAAGTAAATTTTTTATTTATTTATTAAAACTAGCCGTTTGTAACGGCTATGAATTTGAAACAAGGCACGTCGAGATCGTCTGTGGGCTGCCGGGGACGACGGAACCGGGCGAGGGGGACGGTGTGGGGGACTGGCGCGGGGCCTCGCCGGGCCTAACCCGTCACCCATACCGCTTATTCTTATTGTTCTTGGGCTTTTAGCGTGTTTGTGTTGTATATCAACTGATTTTCTTGTTAAAAAGCAAGAGATATTCTGGGTGCATTAATGATTTTTGTACATGTTAATGATTATTTTATGACATAAATGTTCGTGATGATATGAAAATGTACGAATGTCTGTCGAATATATAACGGTTGCTTGCAAGGGTGTGAATTTAAATATTTCAACGAGTAAATTGCTACAATCCCCATTATGTTTAGGCCTATATGTCAGTTTCATCAAAAATGATTTTTTTTTTTTTTGCTAAATAGCCCTCTATCTTTGTCATTTTCATCCAAACTATTAACTTAGTTTACTTCTTCTGTTAAGATGAAGGATATTTTGATAAAACTGGCAAATATAAAACCCGAAGAACGTTTTCGGCAATTTACTTAAATTCTTTTTAATTTCTTTTATTTAATTAATTTTGTCACATATATATAAAACATAATATACATGTAGTTCTTATAAAAAATTAATATTTTTATCACATAATTTTTATAAATTTTTATCCAGCCACTAACTCAATTATTATTTTTTCGATTAAGGTGAAGGATCTTTTAAATTTTATAAAGTAAGACAAAAATTAATTTTCAATTTTTTTATATACATCAGTTTTATAAAAATAAAATCTACTTCAACCTCTAAATTTTATAAACTAAAATGCTAGTGACCTTATAGAAAAAGGTCAAATAAACAAATTTTATCATATGTACCAAGTTTGTAATTCATCTTCTACTCTTTTAAATTCGCTTCTAATAAAAAACAGAACACCCCCCCCCCCCAATCAAACAACTTATCGTGACCAAACCTTTAAATTACCCACCAAATAGTAAGTATAACCAAAAGTTTTTTTACTCAAACCACGCGGAATAAATATTAGTTAGTTACTCTCATAATCTTAATTAGATAAATATTTTATTTCTTTCAACATATTTCTTAAGTGCTCAGCACATTTAAAAATATGTAACGTTTTACAATTTTTTTCTATCTCTACACTTTATTAAATACTAAAAGTTGTAATTGATTGTTATGTGTTGCGCATCATTGATATTTATTTTATATATCATTTTTTTTACAACTGTTCTATATAAAAAACTGGATATTAATTTCTGTCTTCATTTATAAAAGGAAAAATTACAAGTTTTGTCCTTTATCTTAACACCATTTTGCAGGCGGTGTCCTTTTCAATGAATTTTGAGAGGTTTTGTCCTTTACAATGAATTTTGTTGCACGTCTTGTCCTTTAGCACTAACATGGTTAGTTTTTCTTGTTAAATCTGGTTACCCAAGGGTATTTTTGTCTTTTTACCCATTTATTTAATATTATTTAAAAAATAAGACAAAATATTTTTAAAATTATTATTATTATTATTATTATTATTATTATTATTATTATTATTATTATTATTATATATAACCCTCTTTCTCTCTCTTTACCACTATCTCTCAATCTCTCTCTCTCACCACACTCTTACAGATCCCACCATCACCTCCCACCTCTCACCACCAACATTAACCCACCTGCCATCACAACCGTCGTCAAACACCACCATTGTCCAACCCCACCATCGTCGGAACCCTAGAACCGCCGTCACCTAACATCCACAGCCGTCACAACCACTACAACCAACCATCAAACACCACCACCGCCACCACTACCACTACTGCCCTTTCTTCCCTCTCTCTCACCTGCCCCTCTCTATTCTCTCTCTCTCTCTCACCTGCCCCTCTCTCTTCTTTTTCTCTCACCTGTCGCCACTTCCCACCCCATAATCAGACATAGCCGGCGAGTGGACAGAGTGTGGATGATAACAGCGTTTGAAATCAGATCTGAAGAATAACAAGAGTGCCGTTGAAGATCCCGCTGGACACAAAATTGAAGGCGAAGATCGGAAGTTTTAAGATGAATAGGTTGTCGATTAAGGTTACGTGTGACGGAATTAAGACGGTGGCTCCTTCCGGAAAAACAACGACAACGACGGCAGCGACTACCGGTGCGAAATGTAAGGTGGATCTGAGGATTAAGATCTGGAAATGGACGCTTTGATTTTGTGACTGAGATCGGTATCTTGCGTCGTGATTTTGTTTGATAAAAGGTTTTTGATTCAGTATGTTAATTCTTGATTACAAAAGTTTAAGTTAGTATGTTCTGTACGTATTTACAAATTGATTTTGATTTTGAGATCGGCATGTTATGTTGGATATAAGATTTTGATTTGATTTGTTTGTGTACTTTCAACTTGAATCATTTCCCTGGAGATTTTTAAGTACAAATTAATTTAAAGTAGTTTAAATATGATTTGTTCATATTTACAATTTAATATGTGATTGGATTTGTTTGTGTTGTTTGAAATTATTTTGGAGTAAATTACAAATTTTGTGGTGGCTAGTGCTGGCAGTCACGGTGGTAGGAGGGTGGCAGGAGGGTTGCTGGTGGTGATGGTAGATTTAAGTTATTTACATATTTAGTCCTTTAAGGTGAAATGATAAAAATACCCTCACATGCAAGTCACATGATCAGATTTAATAAGAAAATCTAACCAGGTTAGTGCTAAAGGACAAGACGTGCAACAAAATTCCTTGTAAAGGACAAAACCTGTCAAAATTCGTTGAAAATGACACCGCCTGCAAAATGGTGTTAAGATAAAGGACAAAACGTGTAATTTTTCCTTTATAAAATTTAAAACATCATTCACCTTAACAGAAAAAATAAACTGAGTTAGTGGTTTGGATGAAAATTTATAAAAATTACGTGACAAAACTATTAATTTTTTTTATAAAAACTGCATGTATATTCTGTTTTATATATGTGTGAGAAAATTAATTAAATAAAAAATTAAAAAGAGTTTGAGTAAATTACCAAAATCGTCCCTGAGGTTTTATATTTGTCAGTTTCATCCAAATATCCTTCAACTTAACATAAAAAGTAAACTAAGTTAGTGATTTGAATGAAAATGACAAAAAATACCAAAGGTGAAGGGCTGTTTGGCCCAAAAAATGTCATTTTGAATGAATCTGGCAAACAGACCTAAACCTCAGGGATTATTTTAGCAATTTACTCTATTTCAAATAATGACCGTCATTAAAAGTAGCATATGTGTATTTTTTTTTAATTTCAGTTGATGTATTTTTTTTAATTTTTTTATGAATTTTTTTAGTATTATTTTATGTAAGTTTTTAATTTTAATGTTTGCTTTTAAGCAATATTCCGTATGAAGAAAATTAAACTGAGAAGAAAAAAAAAACTAATGGTATAATTGTAAAATATTAAATAGTTTTTCTCTTATGTAATTCATTATTATCTTTGATTAATTAATTAATCACAAAGACTATGATCCTTCACACTAAAAATTTTGCCTACACATATTAAAATTTATCCTACATCTTTTGAAATTCATCCTACACATATTGAAATGTATCCTACACAGCTTATAATTCATCATACACACCTCGTAATTTATCCTACTTTTTAAATTAAATTTTTTCTTCTTTGAAAAAATATATTTTTAAAAAATAAGTTATAGATTTAATACAGTTAGATATTAAAAAGGAAGACTATCAATTAATGATCTATCTAAGTTTTCCAATATACACTTACATTAATATTAAATACAAAAATTTAATAAAGTATTCTTATTGCTTAAAATTTCTTTTTTTTTATTCTTAAAAAAAAATCTACTTATTTGAACCCTCCACTATTCTATATTTATATATAAACAAAACATTAAAATAAACTATATTATAAATATTTTTATACAGTTAATTGTAAAAGTATGTGATGATGTGAAGAGTGGGGTGTAAGTTTCTTGATGTAGAAAAAGTGTGTGTGTGTGTGTGTGAGGGGGGGGGGGGGGGGGGTTGAAGTAAGTTTGAAATCTGATATAACATTGAGTTGGAGGTTTGTCGAAGTCTACCATTGCGGATGCTCCACTTGAGGTTGTGAAGGAGTAACATTTTCACTTGCCAATGGTTAGTGTTTGAAATTTGGAGGGATTCAAGTAGTTTAGTGATAACTTTTTGATTTGTAAGGGAATTAAATTAGATACTAAATGGTTGACAAAGATTTTTGTGGATGGATGACTAGAATGAAGGGGACCGAGAGTGTGGTAACGGGGAGGTGAGAAAAGGCGTAGGTGGGTTGCCGAGAAAGAGGAGAGGGATGGCGATGATGCGTATGAGAGCAACATATGGTTGTAATAAATGTGATAATTCTAGCTAAAGGGGGTGATGACGGTTCAAGGAAATGATAGTTGCATGATTGACTATCTTTTGGCTTTATGATTTTTTTTTTCAAAATCATGACTTTCTTTTTATAGGATCCTGGCACTTAAGAATATGAGGACACATATTTTTTGTATACAATTATTAAAAGGTATGTAATTACACATATTAGAGTTAGAGGGAGTTCTAGTGAAAAGAAATTTCTTCAATGAATACCGATTTTTTACGCTCCTTATAAAAATCTAAAAAATAAATGAAGTTAAACACTAAAATATCCATGACGTAATCGTCTATTAGAAAAATATTATATATGTGTAGAAATACAAGGATATAAAGTGTAAATAGCAGATTTATATAGTTGATGTATCTTAACAATTGTTATACAATAGTATTATGCTCCTTTCTGTTAACGTGGTATCAGAGCTAGGAAACCCTGGTTATTGCTGCCACTTTCTTTTTTCCCCTCCAATCGATAAACAACTTCCGACCCCAACAAACAACAACTGTTCTTAATAAGCAACAACAATCTTCTATCCAATATACAACAATTGACATACAACAGCAGTTATACAATCCATCCCAGTCTCCTATTCAAGCAGCTACCACTAGGAGTCTTCAATTGAACAACAAACAGTCTTCCATTGAACAACAAGGAGTCTTCAATTGAATTGGTTAGCAAATTCGACCCCCCACAGCAAGTATTCTTCTCTGTTTTTTTTTTTTCAGTTTATCATGGCCATGTTAGTTATATTCTCTCTGGTTGAGAAGACTTCCCACAACTCTCATAAATTTGCGTTCACCCCAAACCCTACCAACTATGGATTCTGGAAAACTATGATCCATTCGTTCCTTGTCACAAACAACTTGACAGGCTACATTGATGGCACCATACCTTTTCCTTCTATTGTGATAGAACATCCTGCTTCATCCGACAAAGATGCACCAAGAATATCTCAGCAGAACCCGAATTATGCGACATGGGTATCCAATGTTGCCCATGTTTGTATGTTGATTATTTCTACCATCTCAGGAGCTTCATTCATCCTTGCTCAGGGTAGTACTTCTCTAGAATTATGGTTATCCCTAGAATGTGCTTATGCATCACATACGTCATCTAGGGAATACACACTGAAGACTCAATTGTTAAAGATTCAGATGAAGGGTGATAAAACTGTCTCTGCTTATCTCAATCGGGCAAAAGAATATTCTGATGCCCTAGCTAATATTAGGGAAGCCTTTAAAGAAAAAGACCTCGTCATGCTGGTAATTTCAGATCTTCGTGACGAGTATAACGGGTTAAAATCCAATATCCTTGCCAGACATGTTCCAACAACCTTTTCGGAACTCCATGAGCTGCTTTCGGATCATGATTTTATGGTCAAACGGTTTGCACCTGTTCTTGCTTCACCACAAGCCTTTACAATTTCGGCCACGGGGACTCCGCCACCCACCAACTCGATACAACCTGATACATTGCAGGCATTGACTCAACTTGCTTCCTAATTGGGGTTTTAGTTATAACCCTCCAACCCACAGTCACATGCTTATTTTACCTCCTTCAATCAAAACAATCGTGGTCGGGGTCGCACCACAAACAACCATGGTCGTGGTCGAACTAGTTCTAACAAACCTCTTCACAAACCCAAACCCAAACCGAGCCCACAACCCAAATCCAAACCCAAACCGAGCCACAACCCAAACCCAAATTGATCCCACCCCTAACCCAAACTTGTAACACCTCGGAGAATTTTATCGAATTATATGGCGACACGTGTCCAATCAATTCTCAAATATGCCAAGTTATTTGGACGAGAGGGACTATATGTGTAAAAATTGTGGAGGGACTATTTATGTCAACATGCCAATTTTTGGCCTCTGAGTGGCCCTTATGGACCGCAAGGCTTAGGCCTTACGAACCGTAAGGTAAATAATGATATTGTAACTGGCAGTGCCTTACAGACCGCAAGACATTGGTCTTACGGGCCGTAAGAAATTTGAAACATGTGGGCGTGCAAGGTCCTTATGGACCGTAAGCTGCCACCCCTTACGGTGCGTAAGGGGTGCAGCTGGCAGAAATGGCAGACTCCGTTGGCAGCCTCCAACACATTACACCTCTCTCGCGAATTGCCACCTTCTTTCTTGTTTAAACACCTCACAAACTACTTGTAATCATATGAGGATCCATGTTAACACATGGCACGATCCTATGATCAATTAGCAACTACAAATAGCCTCCATGGTTGCACCATTTTCTTTGCTCATTCACATCTTTCTTTCTAATCCACTCTTAGAGTTGTTTCTGATCAAAAGGAAGCGTCCTACTGAGTTCAATATTCCCATAGAACACATGTACGTGTTCTTTCATAGCTTTTTTTCTTTTTCTAGGCTAAACTATTAGCTGAAAGTCAAGCAAATTGACTTTTGCTTTGACTTTCGGTTATGACTGATGCGTGTGAAGTGTGTATATAAGTTTAAGTATATTTTAAGCCCTTTTTACACTTTTTTTGGCCAAGTTTTAAATTTATAAAACACGATATTTACTAACACTAAACACACATATGGGCAAGTGCACCCATCGTGAGCGTAGTATAGTGTTGGTAAGATACCGCGGTCGTCCAAGGACACAAGAGCTTTTAGTACCGGTTTATCCTCAACGTCTAATCAAATCAAAAATTAGAAAAAATGTTTTTAAACTAGAAAAATAAAAACTAACTAAAATGCTGAAAATAAAAATAAAAACAGATAGACAAGATGAATCACTTGGCTCCGACTCGTGTATAGTGTAACATTTGATTATTTCCGCACTTTTGCACTTTTTAAGAGACTATCTTAGTTATTGTAGTAGGCCCCTCTTTTGAAGGTGACGTTACCCTCAACCCAGTAGTTTGAGTCAGCAAGGATACAATCCTAAAGGGTCGGATTATTTAAAGATAACTAATTAAGTTATTAATGCATATTATGGTAGGCCCCTCTTTTGAAGGTGACGTTACCCTCGGCTAAGTAGTCTGAGTCAGCAGGGATACGGTCCTAAGTAGCCGGGTTAAAGTATTAATAGTAGCTTACATATGAGGGGGTCAAAGAGTTTGGACCCCCGCCATCCAATACCGTTAAGTATTGAAGGAGGTCATACTAAATTTGACCCAGGTCCTTGCAGGATCTATACATTGAACAAGGGAAGACTCTTACCAAACCGTTCCCTTAACCCCCGACCAGGTAGCCAACATACCTCCATATAGACCGTGGAGATATGAATGGTGAAAATCTTTTATTTTATATAGACAGTAAAATAATGCCAAGACACCACGGACAAACGATAAGGAAAAATCACCTTCAACATAAGAAACTAGTTATTAAAGTCATTAATACAAAACCAAGTAAAAAGTGCGAAAAGATTAAAAATAAAAAGTATTACACTAGACACTTTGTCTTCACCAAGTGATGTAAGAGACTTAGGCAAACATGGCATTGATTGTCAAGAACTCTTACGATCAATCTTGGATCCCGAGACGACTCACACACTCTATGATGGACAATGGATGATGGTGGTGGATGATGGTGTTATGGTGGTGGTGGGTGGTGGGTGAAGTGTGAGAGAGGTGGTGTGCCAAGGGATGATTTGCACTTGAGCCAAGCACTCCTATTTATAGGCTGAACAGAAGCTCGGGCACGGCCCCGTGTCCATTGGGCACGGTGTAACAACCCTCGGTAAAACCAACGCCCTTATAATAATTCTAACACCCTAGTATATTTCAAAATATTTCTTTATGTCTTATAATACACCCCGTATGTGAAAACAGAGCCCGAAATAGGTTATAACATATAAAATAAATTAAAAATAAGAAAAATGGAGCTGAGGCGGGCCGCGACATCCTTTATCCTTAGTTTACGCGGGCGGTATCAGGGTTTAAACCTGATATCGTTGAAACCTTTAGTTCAAACGGGCCGCGTAAGAGTTCTAGATAGTTAACGCGGGCCGCGAGAGATCATGAAACGCGGAGACATCCGGTGCTGACACGTGTCGACATCGTGGCGAGTCTAGTAGCTGACCCAGCTAAGCTATAGTGTTGACCAAGGTTGACGCGGGCCGCGTAACCTTGACCTGTGCTTTACGCGGGCCGCGTGGAGACCAGAATCCAGCACTATATAAGAAGGCCCTCAGGTTTCGTTTTCCGTCGCTCACATTTCAATTCTAAATCTCAATTTCTGTAGAAGAGGCATTATAGTCGGGTACTATACCCCTAAATTAGCGAGGTTCTGCTCCGTTGTAAGTATTATAACCCCAGTTTCATAATAGTTACGCTGCCCGATTGATTTAGGGTTCCGTAATAACTGTCGTGGTTCTGCCCGACGTAGTTATTGGAATGCCGTCTCGGGGAGGGTATCATTAATAATTTCAAAGGGTTATGATACTAACCAATGTACATTTGTATAAATTATAGATTATATTCAGGAAACCCTTACGAGAAGCCTAAGATAGCAAAGTGAGTTTATCCTATTTTGTTAACCTTTTTGTAATGTTTTACAAAACCTTAAATGTTTTACAATGTGATTAAGCGGTGATTGAGTCTTTGTAGTTCTTCAATTAATGCCGGTATGTTGGGGTTTTGTATACAAAATTTACTACACTGTGAGTAGTAAGTCAAGGTTGACAGTACGTTACCATTGGACAATGAGTTAGCCAATGTGTAATATGACCCACAAGTTAGTGGATTGATAGTACCAAATGGAGTAATTGTGTAGACATAAACAATGTGATCGCTCTCAATACTGTTCACTGTGACTTTTTATTTAAACTTGATTAAACTGGGATTCACTCACCAGTATTTCCGACTGACAAATGTTTTTAAAACACGTTTCAGGTAACCCAATGTGACAGCCAATTAATAAAAAGCCAGCTGGAGAGCACTGAAGGCTTGGGAAAATGTGGCTATAAAAGTTACCAAATAAACGATGTTTTAAATTTAAATAAAATAGGGTTTATCCCTATAAATGTATTGTACTAAGAAACTTGGGTTTTACCCATGTGATTATTAATATTAAATGAGGTGGTTTTACTCTGATAAACAATTTCCTAACTACGGTCCTGATGTAAATTCCGCTGCAAGACTAAAATAACTGATACCACCGAAACTTTGAGATCGCGTCCGCCCGTTCCCGAGGATCAAGGATCGGGGGTTGCGACAGAAGGTGGTATCAGAGCCTAGCCACTGGTCTGAGCCAAAGAAGTGTTCTGCTGACACTTAAAATTTAAATGTTAGGAAATAAATTACAGAAATACGTGCATAACTGTAATTATTTGTTATGTGTTATTTGAGTATTTGTTAGTTTTCAGTATGAGTGATCAAGGACCATCAGACGTGAATCGTCAGTTAGCTGATTCACCTAGGAGTGAAGGTACATCATCACAGCCTGCCCTTTCAGGGTGTTCTGCTGATCAGGAGGAGGGAATATTTGCCTTTAAAGCTCAATCTGAAGAACCATTTCCTAATAAGAAACGGGGATGGTTCAGTAAAGAAGCTTTTGCTCGTAGGAAGAGAATGCGAAAATTGCAACAGCAAAGAGCGTTAGCAGCTATTAAGCGAGAGACAAATGCCCATACGCAGGACATGCTTAATAGAAGCTTAGCTAATTTTCATATCCTAGCTACAACTGCTGCTGACCCGAGTCTGGAACAACTAGTAGCCCCACAACCACAAAACCCAGAACAACCTATGGAGATAGAAAACCAGGAAAACCAAGTGGAGATGCATGACTTTAACCCAGAAGAAATCCCAAGGGTACCTGCACCAAACCCCCTAGATCCGAATTACGACCCCTGGTGGGACGACAATAGGGACTTTGTGCAACGTTACCCTATCCAGGATTATCCACCCATACAGAACATAGAAGTTTACCCAGGTATGGACCCTTTAGATCCCTATTACCAAAATGACTATATTAGGGAGATATTAGAGGATCCTTACCAATTTCAGGAACTTTCACCTCCATATCAGGAACCCGCACCCCAGATTCCAAACCCAGTCCGAGAACCTGCACCCCCAATGAGTGTAGAAAACGTTCAAGAACTTAGGACTTTCGGGGAGGAAATTTTAGAAAGCAGTGAGATGATGAGACAGGTGGGAGAGCGTCTCGTATGGAAATACGATGAGCGCAATATGGATTTTTGGATAAATCCATATCCATGAATGTGAGAATGGAGGAAACAGTAGTAGTAGTAGTAGTAGTAATAATAATAAAATAAAATAAAAATAAAATAAAATATGTGTGTACGGATGCATAGTACTATTAGTGTAATTTTCTTTCTGTTGGTATTGTAATCTTTATTTCAGTGCTAGTGTGTAATAGACGCATAGTATATGAAAATAGAGTACAAGTCGCAATGATCGACATTTTGGGCTAGATTGCGTGTCATATGAATTATGATATTACTTATTATCTTGTGATATTAATATGGGGTAAATGCTTAAAATTCAGATGGCCGACGAAGAAAATCAAGGAAATCTGAATAACGATAACCAGAGAAACATTAACGTGGTTAATGAAAATCCAAGCATCAATAACAATGGAAATCAAGTGGATAATAGTGCTATCCAACATATAGTGGCACAAGGAATTATAGATGCAATGCCATTTATTCTTCAAACGGTTCAAGAAGCGAATAATAAAAGTAAACATAGCAGTAAGCGACCAATTGAACCAGAACATAGCGTGAACAATGGACCATTACTTCAAATGCCCATTCCCAAAACAAGAAGAACCGTGCCTTACGGTTGTTCTTACAAAGAATTCTTGTCTTCTAAACCAATAGAATTCTCGGGCAATGAAGAACCTATTGCAGCTCTACGCTGGATAGAAAAGACCGAGGCTGTTATGAAAATAAGTAAATGTGCGGAAGAGGACAAGATAATGTTTACTTCCAATCTATTTAAGAATGCAGCCTTAGAATGGTGGAACACTATCCTTCAGTCTAGAGGAAGTGATAAGGTTTATAGTATGGATTGGGAAGAATTTAGGAATATGGTAGAAAGGAAATTCTGCCCTCCAAATGAAAAGGAGCAGATAGCAAACAAATTCCTAAACCTTAGGATGACTGGTGTGGATAGTAAGGGGTACACAAAGTTATTCTTTGAATATGCTAGAATAGTGCCAACTCTTGCTTCACCAGAACCAGTGTTAATCTCCCGTTATATCTGGGGATTAATTGGAGAGATTAGACATGTAGTCAAGGCAGCTAGACCTCAAACTATAGAAGAAGCTGTAGAACTAGCAAATACCTTGACAGATGAGTTAATTCGTACTAGAGAAGAAGATCAGAGGAGAAACCTAACCCAAAGGCTTACTCAAGAATTTCGTTCTGGAAATTTTAATCGTAGGAATATGGGTTCTACCTCTGCACAATACTGCAAGGTCTGCAAGAAAAAGCATTCGGGAAAATGCTCCACTCTCTGTAATTATTGCAAGATGCCAGGACACAAGGAAGAAAATTGCAGGAAGAAATCCAGCAATGGATTGTGCTACAACTGTGGAGAAAAAGGTCATATTAGGCCAAACTGTCCAAAATTGACCCCAGCTGCAAACAACAAGAATACTAAAAATGCTAGAGCATTTGTGCTGACTGCAGAAGAAGCCAAGATGATCCCAGACGTTATAGCTGGTACGTTTTTAGTTAATGATATATTTGCTAAAGTATTATTTGACTTTGGTGCAAACCAAAGTTTTATCAATACTTCGTTTTGCAAAATTCTAAATCAGTCATTAACTAAACTACCACAAGAATGTTTAGTAGAAACCGCCAATGGAGAAACTGTTAGGATTTCTGAAATCTTGCAGGGAGCAAGAATAGAAATTTTAAATCAAAAATTTATAGCAAACCTATATCCCATGAATCTGACAGGATTCGATGTTGGTTTAGGAATGGATTGGTTAATAGCCAATAAAGCCAATATTTTGTGTGATCAAAAGTCAATTCAAGTAAATTCACCAAAAGGTAAAACGATCACAATTAAAGGAGATAAATCTTCTAGGTCTACTAAATTCATATATGTGATGAAAACTGCAAGTTGTATAAGAAAAGGTTCTATAGTGTATTTGATTTCTATAATCACTAACACTAAAGGAAAAGAACTAAAAGACATTCCAGTAGTGTCACAATTTTCAGATATCTTTCCAGAAGAATTACCAGGACTACCTCCAGACAGAGAAGTTGAATTTAGAATTCACCTGCTACCAGGAACATCACCAATTGCCAAAGCACCTTATCGTTTGGCACCTGCAGAAATGCAAGAATTGAAGAAATAATTAGATGAATTGTTAGAGAAAGGATTTATACAGCCAAGTTCGTCACCATGGGGAGCGCCGATACTGTTTGTTAAAAAGAAGGACGGATCAATGCGTATGTGTATTGATTACCGTGAATTAAACAAGGTTACGATTAAGAATCGGTATCCATTACCGAGAATCGATGATCTGTTTGATCAATTACAAGGAGCTCGATTTTTCTCAAAAATCGATTTAAGGTCAGGATATCATCAATTAAAGGTACAGGAAGAGGACATTCCTAAAACCACATTCAGAACAAGATATGGCCATTATGAATTTATTGTCATGCCATTTGGTTTAACCAATGCCCCAGCTGCATTTATGGACATGATGAACCGAATATGTAAGCCATATTTGGATAAATTCATAATTGTTTTTATAGATGATATTCTCATTTACTCCAAGAGTAAAGAAGATCATGCAAAGCATTTGCACGCACTTTTAAGTTTATTAAGAAAGGAAAAGCTTTATGCTAAGTTTTCAAAGTGGGAATTTTGGTTAGAACGGGTACAATTCCTTGGACACCTAGTCAATCATGAAGGAATTCATGTAGATCCTACAAAGATTGAGGCAATTACTAAATGGAAAACCCCTGAATCACCAACCGAGGTTAGAAGTTTCTTAGGATTAGCTGGTTATTATAGAAGGTTTATTAAAGATTTCTCTAGAATAGCCATTCCCTTAACTAAGTTCACCTGTAAATCTGTTAAGTTTGAATGAGGATTAAAACAAGAAGAAGCATTTAGAATTCTTAAGCAAAGATTAACTCATACACCCATATTAGCGTTACCAGAAGGAAATGAAGATTTCGTAGTTTATTGTGATGCTTCTAAATTAGGTTATGGATGTGTATTGATGCAACGACAAAAGGTTATAGCTTACGCATCTAGACAACTTAAGAATCATGAAGAGAATTATTCAACGCATGATTTAGAATTAGGAGCTATAATTTTTGCTCTTAAGAATTGGAGACATTACCTTTATGGTAGTAAGTTTACCATATTCACTGATCATAAGAGTTTAAGGTATATCTTCAGGCAAAAGGAGTTGAATATGAGACAAAGATGCTGGATGGAGATGCTTAGTGACTATGATTGTGATATCCAGTATCATGAAGGAAAAGCAAATGTAGTGGCAGATGCTTTAAGCCGAAAATATCATGAAAAACCAAGAAGGGTACGTTCTCTTAAATTAAATATACAAGTAGATTTAAATGAACAAATAAGAGAAGCACAAGAATCAGTAATCAAGGATGATTCTGAAAAATTAAAAGGTATGTTGAAAGAATTAAAACGAGGAATAGATGGAATTTGGAGATTCCATGAAAAGAGAATGTGGATACCTAAATTAGGAAATTTACGTCATCGTATACTAGAAGAAGCTTATAAATCTAAATATACGATGCATCCAGGTAATGATAAAATGTACCAGGATTTAAGGAAAAATTTCTGGTGGATAGGAATGAAGAAAGACATAGCAACCTATGTTTCTAAATGTTTAACTTGTTCACAAGTCAAAGCTGAACACCAGAAACCCTCAGGTTTGTTACAACAATTAGAAATGCCAGTATGGAAGTGGGAATTAATAACAATGGATTTTGTTACTAAATTACCCAAAACAAAGAAAGGAAATGATACAATCTGGGTGATTGTAGATAGGCTAACTAAGTCAGCTCATTTTCTACCAATGAAGGAAAATGTATGGAACAATTAGCTAAATTATATGTAAATGAAATTGTTTCTTTACATGGTATTACTTTATCAATTGTTTCTGGTAGAGATAGCCGCTTTACATCTCATTTTTGGTCAAGTTTCCAAAAGGCAATGGGAACCAAGTTAAAATTGAGCACAGCTTATCATCCTCAAACAGATGGACAAAGTGAAAGGACAATTAAGACAATGGAAGACATGCTTAGAGCTTGTGTAATAGATTTTGGAGGTAATTGGGATGATCACTTACCTTTAATAGAATTTTATTATAATAATAGTTATCACACAAGTATCAATGCTGCACCATTCGAAGCACTTTATGGACGAAAGTGCCGAACCCCAGTCTGTTGGGCAGAAATTGGGGAAAAACAACTATCTGGACCTGAGATAGTGCAAAAAAACCGACAAGAACATTCAAGTCAAGGAACGACTGAAAGCAGCACGTGATAGACAGAAGAGCTATGCTAATAACCGACGCAAGCCGTTGGAATTCCAAGTAAGAGATAAAGTATTATTGAAAGTCTCTCCTTGGAAAGGAGTAGTAAGATTCATCAAACGGGGAAAGCTAAGTCCCAGGTATGTTGGACCTTTTGAGATTATTAAAAGAATAGGACCTGCAGCCTATCAGCTACAACTGCCAGAGGAAATGGCAGGAATACATGATGTGTTTCATGTATCTAATCTCAAAAATTGTTTAGCTGACAAATCAATGATAGTGCCTCTTAAGGATATAGAGGTAAATGAACAACTCAAGTTTGTAGAAAGACCTCTACAAATTGAAGATAGGAAAGTCAAGAATCTCAAACATAAGAGACTAGTTCTAGTCAAAGTAAAGTGGGACTCCAAAAGAGGACCTGAGTACACATGGGAACTCGAGTCAGAGATGCAAAGGAAATATCCTCATTTGTTCTAATAGATCTCGAGGACGAGCTCTAAAACAAGGTGGGGAGAATGTAGCAACCCTCGGCAAAACCAACGCCCTTATAATAATTCTAACACCCTAGTATATTTCAAAATATTTCTTTATGTCTTATAATACACCCCGTATGTGAAAACAGAGCCCGAAATAGGTTATAAAATATAAAATAAATTAAAAACAAGAAAAATGGAGCTGAGGCGGGCCGCGAAATCCTTTATCCTTAGTTTACGCGGGCGGTATCAGGGTTTAAACCTGATATCATTGAAACCTTTAGTTCAAACAGGCCGCGTAAGAGTTCTAGATAGTTAACGCGGGCCGCGAGAGATCATGAAACGCGGAGACATCCGGTGCTGACACGTGTCGACATCGTAGCGAGTCTAGTAGCTGACCCAGCTAAGCTATAGTGTTGACCTAGGTTCACGCGGGCCGCGTAACCTTGGCCTGTGCTTTACGCGGGCCGCGTGGAGACCAGAATCCAGCACTATATAAGAAGGCCCTCAGGTTTCGTTTTCCGTCGCTCACATTTCAATTCTAAATCTCAATTTCTGTAGAAGAGGCATTATAGTCGGGTACTATACCCCTAAATTAGCGAGGTTCTGCTCCGTTGTAACTATTATAACCCCAGTTTCATAATAGTTACGCTGCCCGATTGATTTAGGGTTCCGTAATAACTGTCGTGGTTCTGCCCGACGTAGTTATTGGAATGCCGTCTCGGGGAGGGTATCATTAATAATTTCAAAGGGTTATGATACTAACCAATGTACATTTGTATAAATTATAGATTATATTCAGGAAACCCTTACGAGAAGCCTAAGATAGCAAAGTGAGTTTATCCTATTTTGTTAACCTTTTTGTAATGTTTTACAAAACCTTAAATGTTTTACAATGTGATTAAGCGGTGATTGAGTCTTTGTAGTTCTTCAATTACTGCCGGTATGTTGGGGTTTTGTATACAAAATTTACTACACTGTGAGTAGTAAGTCAAGGTTGACAGTACGTTACCATTGGACAATGAGTTAGCCAATGTGTAATATGACCCACAAGTCAGTGGATTGATAGTACCAAATGGAGTAATTGTGTAGACATAAACAATGTGATCGCTCTCAATACTGTTCACTGTGACTTTTTATTTAAACTTGATTAAACTGGGATTCACTCACCAGTATTTCCGACTGACAAATGTTTTTAAAACACGTTTCAGGTAACCCAATGTGACAGCCAATTAATAAAAAGCCAGCTGGAGAGCACTGAAGGCTTGGGAAAATGTGGCTATAAAAGTTACCAAATAAACGATGTTTTAAATTTAAATAAAATAGGGTTTATCCCTATAAATGTATTGTACTAAGAAACTTGGGTTTTACCCATGTGATTATTAATATTAAATGAGGTGGTTTTACTCTGATAAACAATTTCCTAACTACGGTCCTGATGTAAATTCCGCCTCATGACTAAAATAACTGATACCACCGAAACTCTGAGATCGCGTCCGCCCGTTCCCGAGGATCAAGGATCGGGGGTTGCGACACACGGCCCCGTGTCCATCCTCTTCTCTGTCTTCATTAATTGCAGTTTGTCTGCATTAGTTGACCACGCCCCCGTGTCCGCTGGGCACGCCCCCGTGTGCAGAAGCATATCTGTACTATCAAGATTTGCCTGGATTCTGCGAATCTTATAGTTGACTACGGCCCCGTGTCCGCTGAGCACGGCCCCATGGTGGGCGATAGAAGCTTCTACAGCTTTGTCTTTTCTGCTGGGACTTGGGCACGCCCCCGTGTTCACTGAGCACGGGGCGTGTTCAGCATTCTGTTTTCTTGTTTTGCTTGGGAAGATGCTGTCGTGGGGTCGAGCATGTCACGTTTGTTCCTTTTCTTGTATTTATGTTAGATTTAGCTGTCTTTTTGCTTCTTTTATTAATTTGAGCTCATTTAATCCTGAAAATACAAAAAGGAAGACAAAAGCACACTTTTTCCAACATTAGTACTAAAAAAGGGTTAGTTTTATGCCACAATTAATGCAATTTATATGTTGCATTTTGCACATATCAAATACCCCCACACTTAAATCTTTGCTTGTCCTCAAGCAAAATTCTTTATAATGTGGCTTTACACTCCCAAATGGATTGGGTAGAAGAGAAGGTTTTTGGGCTTGTCATAGAGTGTCGGGATTTCCAAGATTCTTTATTAAGTTTTATTTTTTTAGTTATTTACAATCCTATTCGTCATGATTTATTTAAAACTTTTCATAAGATAAGTTACTTATTAGGGCATAACATGCCTCTTTAAAATTCCATTTATATACAAGTTCACATACCTCACGGAGATCACTGAACACTCGGCCGAAAATGTATTTTAGTGAATCACTCGAGAGCGGCATGGAACTTACTCCTACCATAGGCTTGCCAAGCAATCAATCATCCTCCTTTTTAACTATATATCTTTGTAAATATCAAGAGGACTTTTGGGGTGAAGGGTTAGGCTTCGGTTAAAGGTAGGTGGTTGGGTTTGTGGTTAGTGAAAGGGCGAAAACTTTTAATTTGATGAAGCTTTTATTTAAACAAAGTTATTTTTGATAAACTTGTTTGTTTATTTCTCTTTTGCTTCATCATCAACATTTTTTTTTTGAAAAGTCATACGAAAAACCGAGCTTGTTACTAAAACAAAAGGTTAAAAATAAAAAGGGTTTTGGTGGGTGAAAGGGTGTTTGGTTTGGGTTATGAAATGAAAAGGTTTAGGCTCAAAGGGGCTAACTAGGGGGATTTTGGGTAGATGGTAAAAAAAAGAAAAATAATGGTGTAGAAATAAAAAGGGTTAGTCCTAATGCCTCCATCATTTACTTACTCGGGTTTAAGTTGGTAAGGATTGGGAATGTATCCTCGTGGCAAGTTCTAGAGTCGTAAGAACCAAGCGGCTATTCACACAAGAAACGAAAATGAGCATTTAGTTTAAAGATATATATTGGTATGCTCAATAAAGGCTCAAAACTCACTTTTGTGGAAATGGGTTTTTATGTGATCAAGTATATATAATCAAATTTTAACTAAGCTTGTCATGCCGTTTCATAATTTTCTTATGTTGGTTCTTTTTATCACGATGCTATCGGTTGTAAATTTATAAAAATATAACCTTTTTAGAACTTGAAATTCCCAAGTTAAACCTAGACAAGTAAAAAAATGAAAATTTTTGAAAAACATTTAGGGTGATTAGCGGTTCCAATTGAGTTTTGTGTAAGGCTTGTAGTTAGGACTTGCAAGATTCAAGGTTTTAGCATCCCCCCACACTTAAATTACACATTGTCCTCAATGTGTCCCAAAAATAAGTTTTTAGGTTGATTGAATGTGTAAAAGGGTGTGAAAAAGCAAAAATTTGTGTTTCTGGGCGTCTGGACACGGCCCCGTGTTCAGTCGCCAGTAACAAAATTGAAAAAGAGAAACAAAAGCCTGGACACGGGGGCGTGTTGGGTGAACACGACCCGTGTCCAATTTACCTGAACTGGGTATTTTCTGCAGACTGTGCAGCACGGGGCCGTGTTGGGCGGACACGACCCGTGCTGAACTTGCTGTAACGAAGAAAATTTTGTCGGATGGCCTTGTTTTCCTGCATGGGGTGCTGGTTCAAGTTTCCCTTGTTTCCTTTGCCATCCCGGGTGTGTTTTATTCCTAAAAATTAAAACTAAACTAGAAAACATAAAAATTAATCTAAATTAAACTAAGGATAGTTCCACGGAATGCCTCCGTGGTGCGCCACGTTTATAAGGGTCCTTGGCTAGACCCAAAGCCTGGTCATATGTTACCCAAGTGGGATGTTTTGCATCCCATGCTACACCGTCGGGGAGCATCATCCAAACTTGAGTCAATGACCTTCATGTAGTTGACCGGGTCTTCGCCTTCTACTATTTTTCCGACTCCAAATTTTACTTCCTCGTCCCCAACCCTCAATGTTAGCGTCCCATCATTCATATCTACCACTGCTTGGGCCGTAGCTAGGAATGGCCTCCCTAGGATGAGTGGTACTTCGGTATCTTCCTCCATATCTAGTATGACAAAGTCGGCCGGAAAGACAAATTCGCCGACCTTGACCGATAGATTTTCAGCGACACCTTGTGGATACTTGACGGATCTATCGGCGAGTTGTATGCTTATTTTTGTAGGACTTGTTTTTCCTAAGCCGAGTCAATTGAACATCGATGAGGGCATGGGGTTGATGCTTGCCCCGAGATCGGCTAGTGCAATACGAATGGGGGATTCCCCAATCGAGCAAGGAATTGTGAAGCTTCCAGGGTCAAGCTTCTTTTGCGGGAGTTTGTTGAGTAGTAAGGCGGAGCATTCTTCACCTAAGTTAACTAATTGCAATGATTCAATTTTCCTTTTATGAGTGAGGAAGTCTCTCATAAATTTGAATATTTAGGCATTTGCGTAAGGACTTCGATAAATGGAACATTAACATGCAATTGTTTTAGTAAATTTTCGAACTTTGCGAATTGCTCATCGGTCTTTTGACGAATTAACCGACCGGGGTATGGAACCGGAGGAGTCTTAGTAGGCTCTTGAACTGGTGGAGAAGCCTTCTCTTGTTGGGGCGCGGGTGGAGTTTTGGTTTAGCTAGATTGGCTTCTTTCAGTTGGTGGGAGTGGAGCCTCTTCGGGACCCACGATACGGTTTCTCAATGTTATGAGATGTACTTGCACCTTTGGGTTGGTCTCGGTATTACTTGGTAACGCGCCTTGTGGTCTCTCGGAGAAATTTTGAGCTATTTGATTTAATTGTTTTTCAATGTTTTGAATGCTAGCTTGTTGATTTCTAAAATTCGATTCCAATTGCTGAAATCGATCCGAGTTTTTCTTTTCGGTGTCGGAGATGAGGCGAGATACAGTATCTTTAAGCCTTTCTCGTCCACCTTGTTATTGAGAAAAATTTTGTGGTTGTTGAAAGTTAGTTCCTTGGTTTTGTTGGTTACTACTATTGTCGGGATCTCTCCAACCAAGGTTAGTGTGGTTACGCCATCCTTGGTTGTAGGTACCTGATGCGTGTGAAGTGTTATATATATTAGGTGTATATTTTAAGCCCCTTTAACACTTATTTTTAGCCAAGTTTTAAATTTATAAAACACGATATTTTACTAACACTAAACACACATATGGGCAAGTGCACCCATCGTGAGCGTAGTATAGTGTTGGCAAGATACCGAGGTCGTCCAAGGACACAAGAGCTTTTAATACCGGTTTATCCTCAACGTCTAATCAAAATAAAAAGTTTAGAAAAAATGTTTTAAACTAAGAAAAATAAAAACTAACTAAAACGCTGAAAAAAAAAACAGATAGACAAGATGAATCACTTGGTTCCGACTCGTATCTAGTGTAACCTTTGATTATTTCCGCACTTTTGCACATAATTAAGAGATTATCTTAGTTATTGTAGTAGGCCCCTCTTTTGAAGGTGACGTTACCCTCACCCCAGTAGTTTGAGTCAGCAAGGATACAATCCTAAAAGGGTAGATTATTGGAAGATAATTAATTAAGTTATTAATGCAAATTATGGTAGGCCCCTCTTTTGGAGGTGACGTTACCCTCGACTAAGTAGTCTGAGTCAGCAGGGATACAGTCCTAAATAGCCGGGTTATAGTATTAATAGTAGTTAACTTATGAGGGGATCAAAGAGTTTGGACCCCCGCCATCCAATACCGTGAAGTATTGAAGGAGGTCCTACTAAATTTGACCCAGGTCCATTGCAGGACCTCTAAACGCTGAACAATGGCAAGACCTTTACCAAACCGTTCCCTTAACCCCCGACCAGGTAGCCAACATACCTCCATATAGACCGTGGAGATATGAATGGTGAAAATATTTTATTTTATATAGACAGTAAAATAATGCCAAGACACCACGGACAAACGATAAGGAAATATCACCTTCAACATAAGCAACTAGTTATTAAAGTCATTAATACAAAACCAAATAAAAAGTGCAAAAGATTAGAAATAAAAAGTATTACACTAGACACTGTGTCTTCACCAAGTGATGTAAGAGACTTAGGCAAACATGGCCTTGATTGTCAAGAACTCTTACGATCAATCTTGGATCCCGAGACGACTCACACACTCTACGATGGACAATGGATGATGGTGGTGGATGATGGTGTTATGGTGGTGGTGGGTGGTGGGTGAAGTGTGAGAGAGGTGGTGTTGCAAGGGATGGTTTGAGCTTGATCCAAGCACTTCTATTTATAGGCTGAACAGAAGCTCGTGCATGGCCCCGTGTCCAGTGGGCACGGCCCCGTGTCCACATCCTTCTCTTTCTTCATTAAATGCAGTTTTGTCTTTTTAGTTGACCACGCCTCCGTGTCCGCTGAGCACGACCCCGTGGTGCAGAAGAATCTTTGTACTATGCAGATTTGTTGGATTGTGCGAATCTTATAGTTGACCACGGCCCCGTGTCCGCTGAGCACGGCCCCGTGGTGGGCAATAGAAGCTTCTACCACTTTGTCTTTTCTGCTGACACTTGGGCACGCCCCCGTGCTGGCTGAGCACGGGGCGTGTTCAGGCTTCTGATCTCTTGTTTTGCTTGGGAAGATGCTGTCATGGGGTCGGGCATGTCACGTCTTGTTCCTTTTCTTTTATTTATGTTAGATTTTGATGTCTTTTTGCTTCTTTTGTTAATTTGAGCTCATTTAATCCTGAAAATACAAAAGGAAGACAAAAGCACACTTTTTCCAACATTAGTACTAAAAAAGGGTTAGTTTTATGCCTCATTTGATGAAATTTATATGTTGCATTTTTAACACATCAAATACCCCCACAATTGAATCTTTGCTTGTCCTCAAGCAAAACTCTTTAATATGTGGCTATTACACTCCCAAATGGAATGGGTAGAGAAGAAGGTTTTTGGGCTTGTCGTAGAGTGTCGGGATTTCCAAGATTCTTTATTTAATTTTATTTTTATATATTTACAATCCTATTCGTCATGATTTATTTAAAACTTTTCATAAGATAAATGACTTATTAGGGCATAACATGCCTCTTTAAAATTCTATTTATATACAAGTTCACATACCTCACGGGGATCACTCAACACTCAGCCGAAAATGTATTTTTGTGGATCACTCGAGAGCGGCATGGAATTACTCCTACCATAGGCTTGCCAAGCGATCAATCCTCCTCCTTTTTAACTTATATACCTTTGTAAACATCAAGAGGACTTTGTGGGTGAAGGGTTAGGCTTGGGTTAAAGGTAGGTGGTTGGGTTGGTGGTTAGTGGTTAGTAGAAAAAAGGCGAAAAACGTAACAAGTGTCGGTTTTCGTAAGACTTTTTATTTTTGTAACTTTTATTTTGATGAAGCTATTTATTCAAACAAAGTTATTTTTGATGAACTTGTTTGTTTATTTTCTTTTGCTTCATCATTAACACCAAAAAATTTTTTTATTTTTTATTTTTTTATTTTTTTTTTTGAAAAGTCATATGAAGAACCGAACTTGTTACTAAAACAAAGGGTTAAAAATGAAAAAGGTTTTGGTGGGTAAAAAGGGTGTTTGGTTTGGGTTATGAAATGAAAAGGTTTAGGCTCAAAGGGGCTAACTAGGGGGATTTTGGGTAGGTGGTAAAAAAAAAAGGAAAATAATGGTGTAGAAATAAAAAGGGTTAGTCCTAATGCCTCCATCATTTACTTACTCGGGTTTAAGTTGGTAAGGACCAGGAATGTATCGTCATGGCAAGTTCTAGAGTCGTAAGAACCAAGCGGCTATTCACACAAGAAACGAAAATGAGCATTTAGTCAAATGATATGTAAGTGTTTGCTCAATAAAGGCTCAAAACTCACTTTTGTGGGAATGGGTTTTTATGTGATCAAGTATATATAATTAAATTTTAACTAAGCTTGTCATGCCTTTTCATAATTTTCTTATGTTGGTTCTTTTTATCACGACGCTATCGGTTGTAAATTTGTAAAAATATAACCTTTTTAAGAACTTGAATTTCCCGAGTTAAACCTAGACAAGTAAAAAAAAAAATGAAAATTTTAGAAAAAATTTGGGGTGATTAGAGGTTCCAATAGAGTTTTGTGTAAGGCTTGTATTTAGGACTTGCAAGATTCAATGTTTTAGCATCCCCCCCACACTTAAATTACACATTGTCCTCAATGTGTCCCAAAAATAAGTTTTTAGGTTGATTGAATGCGTAAAAAGGTGTAAAAAGCAAAAATTTTGTGTTACTGGTTACCTGGACTCGACCCCGTGTTGAGTGAACACGACCCCGTGTTCAGGTGCCAGTATTGAAAACTTACAGAAGGTGAACACGGGGGCGTGTTGGCTGGACACGACCCCGTGTCTGTCAAGGTCTGCAGAAATAAAACAATCAGCAGGTTCAGGGGAGTGGGCACGGGGGCGTGTTGGCTGGACACGGCCCCGTGTGGACAGTCTGCAAAGTTGAAAAACAGGTTTCTTTCGTCGGTTTTTCTGTCCCGGCTTTAGTAGTACTAATGTTTAGCACTCTAAGCCTCGTATGTACCTGCTTATTCAATAGACACCATACCATACCATAGCAAACATCCTACGTTTACCAATATTCAACATCCATGTCAAATTTAAAAGAAAAAAAAAATGCAGAAAATAAAAGAAGTTAGGGAAAGTAAATTGTTCAACACTTGGCACGCAGGCCATCAATTGTTCAAGAGTGGAAAAGGGTTAACCTGGGAAACCATCAAACAACCTTCTCTTCCTCCGCTCCTCCCACCTACTCCATGGCATCGTCATCGTCATCATCATCACCATCCCCTCCATGGCGTGCAATGTGGTCTCGTATATATCCAACATCATCTTGGATATCGGATATGTTTCTTTCGATAGCTCCGACCCGGTGGTAGGTGTTGCTCGCCATGTTGTAAGTGTTCCTGGTGCACACAAGGTTTTCCTGCAACAAATCATGCAAACTTTGGAAATTAGGAAAACCGCCTCCGGAGGAGGATTGGCCCGGATCACCTTGGGGTTGGTATTGGTACTGATGATGTTGCGGAGCTTGGAGGACAAGTGCTTCTTGCGGGTTCCATGCATGACCTTGCATCCTTTGAAAGCTCACCGTCCCGTCTTCCGCCTCATAAATTAGGTTCATTGAGCGGCATATGTGTATATCCACCATACCCGACCATGGGCTCCTCTCAAATGACCTTGGTATGTGGGCGAAGTGCCTGAAGAGACGGTACACCCATCCCCCAAAGAAGATAGGAGTCGGTGCACTAGCAAGGCGCTTATGTGCATGTTTCGGAGCATGAGGAACGGAACATCGAGCGGCCTGCGGTTGTGGATGCAGTGGAGGACTACCAAATCTCTTAACCCAACGACGTCACTACTATCATGCCTTTGGCTAAGAGAGTAGCCAAGGAGCCTATGGATGTATCTGTAGAGCGGATCCCTCAGCTTCGTGCTCTTAGTGCTGCTCGGATTGTAGTACCCTTCACCAATCTGAGCCCAAATGGCTTGGCGTTCGTTTTCACCGATCTCTCTCATTCCTCCAGTATTTTCTTCGTTTCCCGCATCCTCTTCCGCATACAACCCGAAAATCGACCCAAATTGTGCCATAGAGATCGAATACCTCGTTCCGCCACATCGGAATGATACCCCGTCATTGTCGAACGGGTCGCACCTCGAGTTAAATGTGAAGGTGCTATAGAATTCCAACGTGTATTCGTGGACGGAACGGAGTCGAGTTGTTAAAGAGACTCTGAGTGGTCCCGTGACAATGTTGTTGAAACGGTCTATTTGATTCACCACAGTTAACAGTTCCGTGCAAGCTTGCCTCGGGTATTCCTCCGGCATTGTTTGAAGAATCTCGTATCGAGCTCTCGCATCGAGCTCATTGGCGTTAAATCTTGTGAACTTCCTGGCCATCTTGATGTTGTTAGAGTGATAGGAGACGTCGAAAATCTGTGAAAAATCGCCTAGAACCAGAGCTTTTTCGGGGAAACGGGGCGTGTGGAATGAAGTAACTGTTTTGAAAAAAGGGGATATATCCCGACTGCAGCGCGGACACGGCCTCGTGCCGAGCAAAGTTTTAAAATATATATATATATATATATATATATTTTAAGTGCTCGTGTGAGTGCCCTTGTTTCCCATAAGCTTTGGTTAGATAACTTACCGCTTATATGTCGTCTCAATCGTTCGTAACTTACCAGGTATGATGTTGGTTTCATTCTTCCATCGTTTGAAATGAAATCTCTTCCTCTTCATCCTCAATGAATCCTTGATAAAGTTTCAGCCGTTGGCCATTGACTTTGAATGGAGGCCTATTTCGAGATTTAATTTCTACTGCACCGTGTGGGAAAATATGGGTGACGGAAAAAGGTCCTGACCACCTAGACTTTAATTTACCAGGAAACAATCGAAGTCGTGAATTAAACAAAAGAACTAGATCTCCTACCCGAAATTCATTAGGTTTAATATGTTTATCATGCAAATTTTTCATTCTTTCCTTATAAATTTCGGAGTTTGAGTATGCTTAATTCCTAAGTTCGTCTAATTCATTTAATTGACAAAATCGATTTTTACCAGCAAATTCTAAATCTAAGTTTACATTTTTGATTGCCCAGTAGGCTTTGTGTGCAATTTCTACTGGCAAGTGACAACTTTTCCGTAGACTAGCTTATATGGGGTTGTGCCTATTGTTGTTTTATAAGCAGTTCGAAAAGCCCATAGCGCATCATCTACTTTATCCGCCCATTCCTTTTTATTTAATCCTACGGTTTTTTCGAGTATTCGTTTTAAACCTCTATTAGTCACTTCGGCTTGTCCGTTTGTTTGAGGGTGATATACTGTTGAGACCCGGTGATAGACCCCATATCTTGTTAAAAAAATTTCGAGTTGATGGTTGCAAAAATGGGTACCTCTATCACTTATTAGTGCTTTAGGTGTGCCAAAATGAGAGAATAGTTTTTTTCAGAAATCTTACCACGACTCTTCCATCATTTGTTGGAAGTGCCTCGGCCTCGGCCCATTTAGACAAGTAGTCTACTGCCTCAAGTATATATTTGTTTCATTTCGATGGTGGGAAAGGTCCCATAAAGTCGAGTCCCCACACATCAAAATTTCACAAACAAGAATGCCATTTTGTGGCATTTCGTTTTTGGAAGAAATATTACCTGTTCTTTGGCAAGCATCACATGTCTTGACAAGACTTTGGGCGTCTTTGTAAATGGTTGGCCAATAAAATCCTGAATCAAATACCTTTCGTGCGGTACTAGCGGCACCATGATGCCCTCCGTATGGACCTTCATGACAATGGCGGAGAATTCTTCGTGCTTCACTACCATGTACGCATCGTTGGACGACTTGGTCGGCACACATTTTGAAAAGATATGGTTCTTCCCAAAAATAGTGTTTCACATTGGCAAAGAACTTTTTCCTTTGATGATGTGGCCACCCTTTTGCGACTATACCGCTAGCTAGGTAGTTAGCATAGTCGGCGTACCATGGTTCTTCCTTATATTCCACCATTTCCAGGGACTCGGTTGGGAATTTTTCATTGATTTGCTCGTCCTTGGTCGCCTCCAAAGCTGCGTCTTCTAAGCGCGAAAGATGATCTGCTGCAGTGTTTTCTGCTCCTCTTTTGTCTCTGATTTCAATGTCGAATTCTTGGAGGAGTAGAATCCACCGAATCAAACGTGGTTTTGCGTCCTGCTTTTTGAAGAGATACCGAATGGCTGCATGATCTGTATAGACTATAGTTTTAGAAAGAACAAGATAAGAACGAAATTTATCAAAAGCAAATACCACAGCTAGTAATTCTTTTTCAGTTGTTGTGTAATTTTCTTGTGCATCATTAAGTGTTTTACTAGCATAATAAATTGGGTGGAAATGCTTTTCTTTTCTTTGTCCCAAGACAGCTCCAACTGCAAAGTCACTAGCATCACACATAATTTCGAAAGGAAATTTCCAATCAGGTGCTATCATGATAGGTGCATTGACTAACATTTCCTTTAGGGTTAGAAATGCCTGATTGCAATCTTTGTCAAAGATGAAAGGGGTATCTTTTTCAAGTAATTTTGTTAGAGGCCTTGAGATTTTAGAAAAGTCTTTGATAAATCGTCTATAGAATCCGGCATGCCCTAGGAAACTTCTGATAGCTCTTAAGGAGGATGGAGGTGGTAATCTAGAAATGGTATCTATTTTGGCTCGATCCACCTCCATTCCTTCGCTCGAGATCTTGTGACCGAGTACTATTCCCTCCGTTACCATGAAATGGCATTTTTCCCAATTAAGGGCGAGGTTAGTTTCCTCACATCGGGATAGCATTCGTTCAAGGTTATCGAGGCATTGGTCGTATGAATCCCCAAAGATAGAAAAGTCGTCCATGAAGACTTCCATTGTCTTTTCTATCATGTCATGGAAGATGGCTACCATGCAACGTTGGAATGTTGCGGGGGCATTACATAGACCAAACGGCATGCGTCGATAAGCAAAAGTTCCATAGGGACATGTGAAAGTTGTCTTTTCTTGGTCTTCGGGTGCTATCGGGATTTGAAAGTAACCTGAAAAACCATCCAAGAAACAGTAAAATTTATGACCGGATAATCTTTCTAACATTTGATCAATGAAGGGCAAAGGAAAGTGGTCTTTTCTTGTTGCTTCATTTAATCGTCTATAATCTATACATACTCTCCATCCTGTGACGGTTCTCGTTGGTATTAATTCATTCTTTTCGTTAGTTATTACCGTCATACCTCCTTTCTTTGGAACTACTTGTACGGGACTTACCCAAGGACTATCGGAGATAGGATAGATAAGTCCGGCGTCAAGTAACTTGATGACCTCGTTTTTAACCACTTCTTGAACATTTGGATTCACTCGACGTTGTGGTTGTATGACTGATTTGTAATCACCATTCATCAAAATTTTGTGCGTGCACATAGAAGGACTAATTCCTTTTATGTCTACAAGTTTCCAAGCTATTGCATTTTTATGTTTTTTCAAAAGACTAATTAATTTTTCTTTTTCTAAGCTATCTAATTTAGATGAAATAATTACAGGTAAATTACCCTCTTTGTCTAGAAAAGCATATTCCAAACCTTTTGGAAGTTCTTTGAGCTCAAGTGGTGGGTCTTTAGGAGACTCCTTATTTGGTTGCTCATTTCGATCAAAAACTTTAAAAGTTTGTTCTATGGCGACCTCTTCTTCAACAAAGTGGTCAATCTCTTCACTTGTATCGGGTGGTTCATCTTCATCTTCAATTAGGGGGTCATTATTGCCGAATGGATATTTCATTGACCGTTCGAGATCGACACTTCTTTTAAATGCCCCTAATTGAAGAGGTAGATTGTTGAACTTCCGGTTTTTCAAAGCTTCGTGAGTTTTTACAAATGGTCGCCCCAACACTAGAGGAGCGTCATCGAGGATGACAAAGTCGGTCGGGATTACCATTTGATTTGTTTGAACCAAGACATCCTCAACTATACCTCAACAAAGTCGGTCGGGATTACCATTTGATTTTTACAAAGCTTCGTGAGTTTTTACAAATGGGTATTTGAAGTGGAGAAAAATCACTAATACTTAATTTTTCGAAAATGTAATTAGGCATTATGTTAACACAAAGATCTTTATCAATTGTGACATTACTAATAAACGATTTTTGAAAGAAACATGGAACCGGTGTAATGTTAATTTCAAATGGGTCTTCTTTTATTAGTGACGTTTGATCATTAGTTAACTTAATACTTACCGTTTCGTCAATTTTAGTGTTAGTGTTTAATTCTTTTAAAAACTTAGCATGAGTGGGTACTAAACAATGATTTTCAAAAGAAGGTGACAAGAGATTAATTTCTTCAAAATTAGACTCTTCTTGAATTTTAACGTCGTTAGACTCACCTTTTTCGTTGTTTAACTCATGTGTTGGTTTTTCACTAATTTGTTCTTCCATTTTTACACTTTCAGTTATCTCTTCCTTTTTTAATTCTTCTCTTGCGCGGGACTCCTCTTCCCTTGCGCGAGATTCTTTTATACAGCGATCGATAACTCTAATATGTTCTAATATCCTCTCGGTTACTTCGGTTATAGAAAAAGAATCAGAATTTTCTAAGCTTGAATCCGGTTGTTCGACCCTTTGTTCCTCATAATATCCATATGAAGTAGATGGTTCGCACCATTGTTCTTCATTGTAAGCATATGATGGATAAGGTTCGTAGTTTTGTTCTTCATAATACTCATATGAGGTGGGTTGTTCACGCCATGGTTCCTCATAATAAGCATATGAAGGTGGTGGCTCATATCTTGGTTCCTCAAAGTATGAGTATGAAGGCTCATACCTTGGTTCATCAAAATATGAGTATGAGGGAGGAGGTTCATACCTTTGGTCTTCATAGGATGTGTATGAAGTTGATGGCTCGTACCTGGGCTCCTCATAGTAGGTGTATGAATTGGATGGTTGATATGAGTGATTGTATTGAACCGAGTGTGCGTTACGACAATTAGTGCAATAGTTACCCCTATAATCATCCTCCTCATAGGTGTAGTTGTAACCTCCTGAGTATTGATCCATAAGAATCACTCAGCAGACCACAACCGAGTCTCGAGATCAGAAAACAAAAATAAAAACGGAAACAGAGGCTGGACATGGCCCCGTGTTCAGTAGACACGGCCCCGTGTTCAGGAACTGTATCTGGGCGTTTTAATTAAATTTACTGATTTCGTTGAGCACGGGGCGTGTTCAGTGAGCACGGCCCGTGTTCAAGCTACTGTTACTGGGTGTTTTTATGAAAATGTGCAGCACGGCCCCGTGTTCAGTGAACACGGCCCCGTGTACAGGCTACTGTAAATGCAAAACTAAACTAAAATGCAGAAAAATGTGCGCGCGTTTAAAAAGGTTTTGAAAAACTGATTAGGCCGTCGATTTTAAGCTTTCTTAAAATCCTTGTGTCCCCGGCAGCGGCGCCAAAAACTTGATGCGTCTGAAGTGTTATATATATTAGGTGTATATTTTAAGCCCCTTTAACACTTATTTTTAGCCAAGTTTTAAATTTATAAAACACGATATTTTACTAACACTAAACACACATATGGGCAAGTGCACCCATCGTGAGCGTAGTATAGTGTTGGCAAGATACCGAGGTCGTCCAAGGACACAAGAGCTTTTAATACCGGTTTATCCTCAACGTCTAATCAAAATAAAAAGTTTAGAAAAAATGTTTTAAACTAAGAAAAATAAAAACTAACTAAAATGCTGAAAATAAAAATAAAAAAAGAAAAACTAATAGACAAGATGAATCACTTGGTTCCGACTCGTATCTAGTGTAACCTTTGATTATTTCCGCACTTTTGCACATAATTAAGAGATTATCTTAGTTATTGTAGTAGGCCCCTCTTTTAAAGGTGACGTTACCCTCACCCCAGTAGTTTGAGTCAGCAAGGATACAATCCTAAAAGGATGGATTATTGGAAGATAATTAATTAAGTTATTAATGCAAATTATGGTAGGCCCCTCTTTTTGAGGTGACGTTACCCTCGACTAAGTAGTCTGAGTCAGCAGGGATACAGTCCTAAATAGCCGGGTTATAGTATTAATAGTAGTTAACTTATGAGGAGATCAAAGAGTTTGGACCCCCGCCATCCAATACCGTGAAGTATTGAAGGAGGTCCTACTAAATTTGACCCAGGTCCATTGCAGGACCTCTAAACGTTGAACAATGGCAAGACCTTTACCAAACCGTTCCCTTAACCCCCGACCAGGTAGCCAACATACCTCCATATAGACCGTGGAGATATGAATGGTGAAAATCTTTTATTTTATATAGATAGTAAAATAATGCCAAGACACCCCGGACAAACGATAAGGAAAGATCACCTTCAACATAAGCAACTAGTTATTAAAGTCATTAATACAAAACCAAATAAAAAGTGCAAAAGATTAGAAATAAAAAGTATTACACTAGACACTGTGTCTTCACCAAGTGATGTAAGAGACTTAGGCAAACATGGCCTTGATTGTCAAGAACTCTTACGATCAATCTTGGATCCCGAGACGACTCACACACTCTACGATGGACAATGGATGATGGTGGTGGATGATGGTGTTATGGTGGTGGTGGGTGGTGGGTGAAGTGTGAGAGAGGTGGTGTGCCAAGGGATGGTTTGAGCTTGATCCAAGCACTTCTATTTATAGGCTGAACAGAAGCTCGGGCACGGCTCCGTGTCTAGTGGGCACGGCCCCGTGTCCACATCCTTCTCTTTCTTCATTAAATGCAGTTTTGTCTTTTTAGTTGACCACGCCCCCGTGTCCGCTGAGCACGACCCCGTGGTGCAGAAGAATCTTTGTACTATGCAGATTTGCTGGATTGTGCGAATCTTATAGTTGACCACGTCCCCGTGTCCGCTGAGCACGGCCCCGTGGTGGGCAATAGAAGCTTCTACCACTTTGTCTTTTCTGCTGACACTTGGGCACGCCCCCGTGCTGGCTGAGCACGGGGCGTGTTCAGGCTTCTGATCTCTTGTTTTGCTTGGGAAGATGTTGTCGTGGGGTCAGGCATGTCACGTCTTGTTCCTTTTCTTGTATTTATGTTAGATTTTGATGTCTTTTTGCTTCTTTTGTTAATTTGAGCTCATTTAATTCTGAAAATACAAAAGGAAGACAAAAGCACACTTTTTCCAACATTAGTACTAAAAAAGGGTTAGTTTTATGCCTCATTTGATGAAATTTATATGTTGCATTTTTAACACATCAGTACCCGTTGGAGGACCCGACGGCCTAGGTCTATTATCAATGTAGTTTACCGTTTCCGTTTGATCATCTAATTCTTTCATACAACTCCAATTTTCATGTGGCCCACCACATCTTTCATAAGCCATAACCGAGGCCGTTTTTCCATTTCTAACTTTTTGATTTTCGAAGAAAGGGCCTCGATTTGGGCTTGTAAAGAAGTGCTTTCATCAACCTTATGGGCGCCCGGGGCAATAGATTTATTGCCTCGGGGAGTGTGCCATTGAAAATTGGTTTGAGCAATTTCCTCAATTTGATTATATATTTCATTTGGGCGACGATTACCTAAAAGTCCCCCGGAGCTAGAATCAAGTGTTTGTCTTGTGTGTGGCAACAACCCATTGTAGAAAGTGGATACTTGTTGCCATACTGCAAGACCGTGATGAGGACACTTTCTTAGTAGCTCCTTGAACCTTTCCCAAGTTTCATACAAGGATTCCCCATCCTCTTGTAAATTTGTATTAATTTCAGTCATTAGTTTAGCCGATTTAGCAGGAGGGAAATACTTATATAGAAACTTTTGGGCTAGTTCATCCCAGGTGTTTACCGAGCCAACTGGGAGGGTGTTAAGCCAAGCCTTTGCTCGGTCTTTTAGTGAAAATGGAAACATCCGAAGGTGGATGGCGTCGTTTGATGCTCCATTGATCCGAAAGGTATCACATATTTCTAAGAAATTAGTAATATGTAGATGGGGATCCTCGTCTGCAAGCCCATGGAAGGTTGCGGAGTTTTGAAGCATTTGTATCAAATGTGGCCGAAGTTCGAAGTTATTGGCTTCGACATTCGGTGCATTTATAGCGGCACCGAGATTACCCACAGTGGGTCGTAGGTAATCCATAAGGGTACGTTGGTACGCCATTGGAAGTGGGTCCACCGAAGCTTTCTCTTGATTTTTAGCTTTAAGTCTTTTTCTGAGAAAGCGTTCGGGTTCTTATAGAGGTTCTTTTATGTCTCTACTAGAACTGGAGCTCATACACTACGTAGGAAGTTCAAATGTGGCGCCTGGGTTCCAAGTCATGCAATAAAAACAGAAAAGAACGTTGGTCAGAAGGTTCACCACGGCCCCGTGCTCAGGTGAACACGGCCCGTGGTCGGAGATACAGTGATTGTTTTCCGGATCCCTGTTACTGGGGAGTTGGACACGGCCCCGTGTTGCACCGACACGGCCCCGTGCTCAGCTCTCTGTAACTCAAAAAATAAAAACTGCCAGTAACAACGCTGGGCACGGCCCGTGCTGAGCTCTGCAGAAACTGAAAAACTAAGAAAAATCTAAAAAAAACAGAAAAAAAAACAATTAGGCCGTTGATTCCTAACTTTCTTAAAATCCTTGTGTCCCCGGCAACGGCGCCAAAAACTTGATGCGTGTGAAGTGTGTATATAAGTTTAAGTATATTTTAAGCCATTTTTACACTTTTTTAGCCAAGTTTTAAATTTATAAAACACGATATTTACTAACACTAAACACACATATGGGCAAGTGCACCCATCGTGAGCGTAGTATAGTGTTGGTAAGATACCGAGGTCGTCCAAGGACACAAGAGCTTTTAGTACCGGTTTATCCTCAACGTCTAATCAAATCAAAAATTAGAAAAAAGGTTTTTAAACTAGAAAAATAAAAACTAACTAAAATGCTGAAAATAAAATAAAAATAAAAACACATAGAAAAGATGAATCACTTGGCTCCGACTCGTGTATGGTGTAACCTTTGATTATTTCCGCACTTTTGCACTTTTTAAGAGATTATCTTAGTTATTGTAGTAGGCCCTCTTTTGAAGGTGACGTTACCCTCAACCCAGTAGTTTGAGTCAGCAAGGATACAATTCTAAAGGGTCGGATTATTGAAAGATAATTAATTAAGTTATTAATGCATATTATGGTAGGCCCCTCTTTTGAAGGTGACGTTACCCTCGGCTAAGTAGTCTGAGTCAGCAGGGATACAGTCCTAAGTAGCCGGGTTAAAGTATTAATAGTAGCTTACATATGAGGGGGTCAAAGAGTTTGGACCCCCGCCATCCAATACCGTTAAGTATTGAAGGAGGTCCTACTAAATTTGACCCAGGTCCTTGCAGGATCTATACACTGAACAAGGCAAGACTCTTACCAAACCGTTCCCTTAAGCCCCGACCAGGTAGCCAACATACCTCCATATAGACCGTGGAGATATGAATGGTGAAAATCTTTTATTTTATATAGACAGTAAAATAATGCCAAGACACCACGGACAAACGATAAGGAAAAATCACCTTCAACATAAGAAACTAGTTATTAAAGTCATTAATACAAAACCAAGTAAAAAGTGCGAAAAGATTAAAAATAAAAAGTATTACACTAGACACTTTGTCTTCACCAAGTGATGTAAGAGACTTAGGCAAACATGGCATTGATTGTCAAGAACTCTTACGATCAATCTTGGATCCCGAGACGACTCACACACTCTATGATGGACAATGGATGATGGTGGTGGATGATGGTGTTATGGTGGTGGTGGGTGGTGGGTGAAGTGTGAGAGAGGTGGTGTGCCAAGGGATGATTTGTACTTGAGCCTAGCACTCCTATTTATAGGCTGAACAGAAGCTCGGGCACGGCCCCGTGTCCATTGGGCACGGCCCCGTGTTCATTGGGCACGGCCCCATGTCCATCATCTTCTCTGTCTTCATTAATTGCAGTTTGTCTGCATTAGTTGACCACGCCCCCGTGTGCAGAAGCATATCTGTACTATCAAGATTTGCCTGGATTCTGCGAATCTTATAGTTGACCACGACCCCGTGTCCGTTGAGCACGGCCCCGTGGTGGGCGATAGAAACTTCTACAGCTTTGTCTTTTCTGCTGGGACTTGGGCACGCCCCCGTGTTCACTGAGCACGGGGTGTGTTCAGCCTTCTGTTTTCTTGTTTTGCTTGGGAAGATGCTGTCGTGGGGTCGGGCATGTCACGTTTGTTTCTTTTCTTGTATTTATGTTAGAGTTAGCTGTCTTTTTGCTTCTTTTGTTAATTTGAGCTCATTTAATCCTGAAAATACAACAGGAAGACAAAAGCACACTTTTTCCAACATTAGTACTACAAAAGGGTTAGTTTTATACCACAATTGATGTAATTTATATGTTGCATTTTGCACACATCAATGACAATTATGATCAAGCCTATGTTCGAATCGAACATGGCTACGTGATTGTAATAAGGTAGGTGATAATCTCCTATGATGGCACCTCCTGAAGATCACGTTAAGTTGGTCAAATGACGGGTCAAAGTTATGTTAAAATAAAAGTCAAAATGAAGTTTTACGGAAATTAAGTTAAATGAACTTCTAAACATCTAAATATATTTTTTTGACATTATATCAGTTAATATAACAAATTAGAACATGTTAGATCATGTTCAACCCGTCATTTCCTGCTTATAGCTCAGTTTGCAACCGAAAGTCAAACAATTTGACTTCTGCTTTGACTTTCAATTCTGACCCGTTTTAGCTAAGTTAGCTACTGATTTGAAGTTGTATTATGACATATTAATGTATGGAATAACCCCTCTGAGGTTATACCATTTGATCATAGTCGAGTTTTATGCAAGTTCATGTATTATGCCTAAATATTGACCAAAATGCCATTTTGAGCATAAAATAGTTTTAAACCATAATGAACTTATAATATGGAATACCTACTGATGTGGTAACATTATAAACATTTTTTAGTATAATGAACTTTACATTGACTCATCCGATCACCCGATGCCGCCTATGCGCGTACGGTTGACTTATGTAACTTAGTTTATATAAGTTAGCCGAATTAGGTCAAATTCTTTCATATTCACTTCTAATCAGAATATATTAATATTATACAAGTCATAGTACCTGTGAGGGTTCAAACCACATTCTATCCGGTCTCCGCTTAATCTAGTGAACCATACCATTTTTAATATTAGTTAACCGGTCCAAGTCATATGACTTGAATAAGACCCGTTAACATTCTAATGGATAATAACTCCATTCATTCCAGACTAAGGGCGTCCAGTAAATTGCAACCTTGCTAGTTGTTTTGTTTAATCAGTTGTGCTTATATTTATCTTTGGATTGTAAAGACTTAAGCTCAGGTAAATACTCTTAACATATTTTCCCTAAACGGGCTTGGGATACGGTAAATTATTACTGCTTGGTCGGGTATGGGATCAATGACCAATGTGTCCAAAATCCAAATAACCCGTTTTAATTCGTATTGCTTGATATCTTAAATATTGGGGGTTAATGTGACCGTGTCCTGGATATCCTTGGCTCATTTAATTGCAAATGGCCACGACCTAAGCACAGGGTGTAGGCATACACCTGATAGATGCTATGATAAAATATTTTATTATCCAATATGGGTTTACCTAATAAGAGGATTAAAGTGGTGTGTCACTTAATCATGTTCTCAGACATAGTTCTGGGCCCCATATGTATTTACAAGCATGTAATACTGATAACAAGAGATATAGTTTGTCCCAAGTTATTTATGAAAACAATATACCAAATGGTATATAAAATGATTTTGAAATATTTTCAAAATATGTCGGTTATTTGTATTTACCAGTGAAAACTGGCGTATCTTCAAAAGACTAAACACAAGTTGCAAAGAACGTAAATCGGCTGGAAACTGCACGGTTTGCTCAGTGGAATTTACAACCCCATGCAAGAAGCCTAGTGGTCTTACATAATCATTTGTTATTCGATCCGCCTGTGGATCTTTTATACACTTTGGTCTGTATATTATTTTGAACTTTCAGACAATTGTATTTTGTAATAATTATTTTATACTCCCAAGACTTCCGATGTGTTAATGTGAATATCTATATCAATTTATCACGCATAAACCCCAATTCCGGGCCCACCAGGAAATCAGGGTGTGACAGGTTGGTATCAGAGCCAACATTTGAGTGAATTAGACACTATCCTTTTGTGTCTAAACTCAAATATCACATTAACATAATCCTTAGACTTTTCCAAGTCTAGGCATTAACCTAGGACCATTTATATCTATTTAAGTTATATTGTTGTTGATTTTGATATTTAACAGGTAATATGCTGCCAAGAATTAGAGGTAGAGGATAAGATCCGATGAGAGGAGGACCATCTAGAAAAATACCATCTCAATCCCATAGTTCGGATTACACGCAATACTCGAACGAGTCTCACTCGTTGCAGTCAAGTAAGACCCTTAATTTATTTATCGAACTTTCATAAAGTTTCGCATATAAATGTGTGTATAGAAATACACATACATTTGAAATATAAGTTTCGTAAAACTACTTGGAATTTAAAACATTCAACATAATATTTTTGTTTAATTGCGTAATGACGAAACATAATGCGGAAGCTTAAATCTTTAATCGTGTTCGGTTCTTTGTTGAGCTTGATCGTCATCTAGTACTTCAAAATATTCCTACATTTTATAAATCATCAAATGCGTTAGTTATATGGCGTTTAAAACATGTCTAAACAAGTCCGTAAGACAAACAAGCAAAGAAAACAACTTTTGCCAGTTCCGATACCCGTCGCGGGCCGCGACAGGATGTAGCTCGGCCTCCGCGGGGCGCGACGGCTTGTGGCGGGGCGTGACGACAATTGATATCACCCGTCGCAGGGCGCAACGACCCTATTTTCACAGAAAGTTTGTTTCTGGAGCTGCATTTTTTCCCAGCTCAACCATTTTTCGCATGAAAGCTCATAACTTTCACAATTCTTATCCGTTTCGCATGAAACTTGTTTCTAAATGACCGTAAAACATTTTCCTACGTATTTAACCCAAAATCCTTAACCCGGATTCATAACTTTTATAAATTACGCAACCATTTCCTTCTTTTTGCGTATTTTTATTTTGACCTGTTATGAGATTTAAACACCTTAAGCTTAAATTATCTATAACCTATCATATCTTTTATTCCCGCTCAAAGATCTTTATTCATCCATTATCACAACGTCAATTGTGATGGATTATGATGGGAAAGTTCATTATATTCCCATTTTACCCTTGAGCTTGACACATTTGCAAAAAAGACCCATTATGTGTTTTTAAGCCAAAATGGTTAAGACTACCACCGTATCCTAACGAGAGGTTGTTACCAAATTATAAAAACTCATATTCAAACTACCCTTATGGGTCGTTTGCTTGGTTTATCATTCGTGGACATTTTAGTCAACTTTAGTAATTTATTAACTAAAGACATTTTAAAAGCTTGTTTCGAACAAGACTACTCTTTTAACCCGTTGTCGCAACCCCAGATCCTTGATCCTCGGGAACGGGCGGAAGCGATCTCAGAGTTTCGGTGGTATCAGTTATTTTAGTCTTGCAGCGGAATTTACATCAGGACCGTAGTTAGGAAATTGTTTATCAGAGTAAAACCACCTCATTTAATATTAAAAATCACATGGGAAAAACCCAAGTTTCTTAGTACAATACATTTATAGGGATAAACCCTATTTTATTTAAATTTAAAACATCGTTTATTTGGTAACTTTTATAGCCACATTTTCCCAAGCCTTCAGTGCTCTCCAGCTGGCTTTTTATTAATTGGCTGTCACATTGGGTTACCTGAAACGTGTTTTAAAAACATTTGTCAGTCGGAAATACTGGTGAGTGAATCCCAGTTTAATCAAGTTTAAATAAAAAGTCACAGTGAACAGTATTGAGAGCGATCACATTGTTTATGTCTACACAATTACTCCATTTGGTACTATCAATCCACTGACTTGTGGGTCATATTACACATTGGCTAACTCATTGTCCAATGGTAACGTACTGTCAACCTTGACTTACTACTCACAGTGTAGTAAATTTTGTATACAAAACCCCAACATACCGGCAGTAATTGAAGATCTACAAAGACTCAATCACCGCTTAATCACATTGTAAAACATTTAAGGTTTTGTAAAACATTACAAAAAGGTTAACAAAATAGGATAAACTCACTTTGCTATCTTAGGCTTCTCGTAAGGGTTTCCTGAATATAATCTATAATTTATACAAATGTACATTGGTTAGTATCATAACCCTTTGAAATTATTAATGATACCCTCCCCGAGACGGCATTCCAATAACTACGTCGGGCAGAACCACGACAGTTATTACGGAACCCTAAATCAATCGGGCAGCGTAACTATTATGAAACTGGGGTTATAATAGTTACAACGGAGCAGGACCTCGCTAATTTAGGGGTATAGTACCCGACTATAATGCCTCTTCTACAGAAATTGAGATTTAGAATTGAAATGTGAGCGACGGAAAACGAAACCTGAGGGCCTTCTTATATAGTGCTGGATTCTGGTCTCCACGCGGCCCGCGTAAAGCACAGGCCAAGGTTACGTGGCCCGCGTCAACCTTGGTTAACACTATAGCTTAGCTGGGTCAGCTACTAGACTCGCCACGATGTCGACACGTGTCAGCACCGGATGTCTCCGCGTTTCATGATCTCTCGCGGCCCGCGTTAACTATCTAGAACTCTTACGCGGCCCGTTTGAACTAAAGGTTTCAACGATATCAGGTTTAAACCCTGATACCGCCCGCGTAAACTAAGGATAAAGGATGTCGCGGCCCGCCTCAGCTCCATTTTTCTTGTTTTTAATTTATTTTATATGTTATAACCTATTTCGGGCTCTGTTTTCACATACGGGGTGTATTATAAGACATAAAGAAATATTTTGAAATATACTAGGGTGTTAGAATTATTATAAGGGCGTTGGTTTTACCGAGGGTTATTACATTCTCCCCACCTTGTTTTAGAGCTCGTCCTCGAGATCTATTGGAACAAATGAGGATATTTCCTTTGCATCTCTGACTCGAGTTCCCATGTGTACTCAGGTCCTCTTTTGGAGTCCCACTTTACTTTGACTAGAACTAGTCTCTTATGTTTGAGATTCTTGACTTTCCTGTCTTCAATTTGTAGAGGTCTTTCTACAAACTTGAGTTGTTCATTTACCTCTATATCCTTAAGAGGCACTATCATTGATTTATCAGCTAAACACTTTTTGAGATTAGATACATGAAACACATCATGTATTCCTGCCATTTCCTCTGGCATTTGTAGCTGATAGGCTAGAGGTCCTATTCTTTTAATAATCTCAAAAGGTCCAACATACCTGGGACTTAGCTTTCCCCGTTTGATGAATCTTACTACTCCTTTCCAAGGAGAGACTTTCAATAATACTTTATCTCTTACTTGGAATTCCAACGGCTTGCGTCGGTTATTAGCATAGATCTTCTGTTTATCACGTGCTGCTTTCAGTCGTTCCTTGACTTGAATGATCTTGTCGGTTGTTTCTTGCACTATCTCAGGTCCAGATAGTTGTTTTTCCCCAATTTCTGCCCAACAGACTGGGGTTCGACACTTTCGTCCATAAAGTGCTTCGAATGGTGCAGCATTGATACTTGTGTGATAACTATTATTATAAGAAAATTCTATTAAAGGTAAGTGATCGTTCCAATTACCTCCAAAATCAATTACACAATCTCTAAGCATGTCTTCCATTGTCTTAATTGTCCTTTCACTTTGTCCATCTGTTTGAGGATGATAAGCTGTGCTCAATTTTAACTTGGTTCCCATTGCCTTTTGGAAACTTGACCAAAAATGAGATGAAAGCAGCTATCTCTACCAGAAACAATTGATAAAGGAATACCATGTAAAGAAACAATTTCATTTACATATAATTTAGCTAATTGTTCCATACTAATTGTTTCCTTCATTGGTAGAAAATGAGCTGACTTAGTTAGCCTATCTACAATCACCCAGATTGTATCATTTCCTTTCTTTGTTTTGGGTAATTTAGTAACAAAATCCATTGTTATTAATTCCCACTTCCATACTGGCATTTCTAATTGTTGTAACAAACCTGAGGGTTTCTGGTGTTCAACTTTGACTTGTGAACAAGTTAAACATTTAGAAACATAGGTTGCTATGTCTTTCTTCACTCCTATCCACCAGAAATTTTTCCTTAAATCCTGGTACATTTTATCATTACCTGGATGCATCGTATATTTAGATTTATGAGCTTCTTCTAGTATACGATGACGTAAATTTCCTAATTTAGGTATCCACATTCTCTTTTCATGGAATCTCCAAATTCCATCTATTCCTTGTTTTAATTCTTTCAACATACCTTTTAATTTTCCAGAATCATCCTTGATTACTGATTCTTGTGCTTCTCTTATTTATTCATTTAAATCTACTTGTAGATTTAATTTAAGAGAACGTACCCTTTGTAGGACCGGGTTTCGTGACCGAAACCGTGATTCGTGTGATTATGTTCATACACGGGAAGATTAGAGATGATAAACAAACAACTTTGTATTAATCCGGTAGTAAAACGTTACAAGTCGGCCCGATTAACAAGCTAACCGAACCAATACCAAAGGAGTATACATTCCGGGGAGAGACCAAGTGGTGATCTCTCCCGGGTGAGGTCTCAAACCTCCTCCAACTTCCTTATTTTGCAAATGACAAAGTGTTGGTATTTATACCCAACACAGGTTGTATGGTCGAAGGATCTAACAGACCGATCGATAGATCATCTGTCGATCACAAAGCCATCGAAGGATCCACATATACTTCGAAGGATGGCATATCCTTCGAAGTCCATCTGTATCCATCGAATGATATCTTTCGAGCTCATCGAAGGAGATACACTATCCTTCGATGCCTTATCCTTCGACACAAAACATTTGTCTAGCAAAACCCACACGGTCAACCGAATAACCCTCTCGTTTGACCACTTCAAACGGGCGGGTCTATACACGTTCGATAGACCGTTTCACTAACTATTACAAATTCAGCGTAAAATAATAACTAATCTATTCGACAAGCATCGGACACAAAATCTGCATCAAAAAATTCCCCCTTGTCCGTTGCTGTCGAATGCTGAAAATGCAACTGCAATCGATCTTCAGTCAAGTATTCATCTTCTCTGTGTTAACAAATTCCCCCTTGACCGATGATCCAGGTAAGTAGTACCTTGACGCTCCTTGTAAAATATTTCCCCCTTAAAGTACGCGTATCCGTGTTGGGTGTTGTGCAATTTCCTCAATTGACCGATCTTCCGCTGATCTTCCAATACTCCAACCGGCATTTGATAAGGGTTCCAATCTTTAAGAACTGCATCAAGTCTTGATCTTGTCATAAGAACTCTATTTCATACAAGCATACTACATTGATAGAGAATTCTGGTGAACTGTCTTCTGTAAACCGTCTTTGTGGAATCGACCAAGTAATGCACTTTAATCTTCAGCATCAACACTCAGGAAAGTCAACTAGACCAAGTGTATCCCTTGCAAGCTCAACCAGCATGCTTAGTTGAACTACATCCAGATCTCATTGTCTCGCCTTTGTGAAGTTGACCACGTAATGCACTACGGATCTTCAGCATCAGTACTCAGGAAGTCAGCTAGACCAAGTACATCGTTTGCAAACTCAACGGATTGAGTTACCCCCAGATCCCTGTAAAATCCCAAAGAAACATCAAACCCAAAACCGAATCCTGCAGGCCTTCAGTCTTGAACTATCAGTTTTCATAAAGATTCCCCAGGTCTTCAGTGAACAGCGCTTTTGTAACTACTGTAGACTTTAGAAACCTGTATTTTTCCGTGCAAAACCCTTCACGCTGGCTGGAGAATTAATTAAAATCCTCAAATATGTGTATGTGCAAAACATTCCACGCCGAACCGATTGTATCACCAGAAAATCACAAACTCTACCACCTGTGATTGCGTTTAGAAATTTACCGAAGAAATTCAACATACGAAAATTTTTATCCCCCCATTTCTTTGGTAAAATCTCTAAACCTTAACAGATTCTTTCCACTTCAAAGAACCTGTCGTCAAATGTTCACCAATTCCCTCCACTAAGCGGAACTGTCGTCAATCTTTATTGAATGGTCTCGGTTCCGAAAAATCACGAAAACGACTTTCTTCTTTGCATATTCTAGTTGAATAAGAACGTCCCCTAGTATCCCGTAGGATCCGACTTGTATCCCTCCAAAGACTTTGTGAACTCGTTAGGACCGGTATTGACATTCTAGGTTCATTCATTCGTTACCAAATGCGAGAATATGACAATAAACAAAAACAATTTCTTCGTTGCATATTCTAGTTGATAAAGAAATTTCGCCTAGTACCCCGTAGGATCCGACTTGTATCCCTCCAAAGACTTTGTGAACTCGTTAGGACCGGTATTGACGTTCAAGATTCATACGTTCGTCTTCAAATGCGAGAATATGACAATAAACAAAATGCTTTCGAACATTTACGAATAACCGGTAACAATCATAAACATTGACGTGCGGAAGTGAACATACCATTTTGTTTTTGGCCCATAATAGTCGCGTCACCATTTTTGACATTTGCATCGGTAACCGTGACTACCCCACAATTTTCAAAATATCATCATCTTTTGTTTTCATCATGCCGCATCATCCCGAAAATTGCTGAAATCAAATATTCAGCCGACAACATCTTCTAATTTTCGAAATCCAGCAACAAGCCTGCGATACCCAGCAACAATCGAGTCGAAAGATATCCTTCGAGGATCAGACTTTTCGAAAGATGGATCAGGTCGAAAGATATCCTTCGAGCTGATCAGACTTTTAGAAAGAGGGATCAGGTCGAAAGATATCCTTCGAGGATCATCTTTCGAAATTGTTGAGGGTTCCCACAAATATCTGGTATCTTTCGATGTATTTGAGGGTTCCCACAAATATCTGGTATCTTTCGAAGGTGGATCAGGTCGAAAGATATCCTTCGAGGATCATCTTTCGAAGTTGTTGAGGGTTCCCACAAAAATCTGGTATCTTTCGATCCAGATCTGCATCCTTCGACCCAAGGTCTCATTTTTCGAGCACCTTTTTCATCTTTCGGGTCTTCAAGCAGCCACCAAGAACATCAAGAACACAGCGACTGTTCTTACGCAGATTTGACGAAAACACTTTGTATACCATTTTTTATGATGATAACTTGAATATTTAGGTGAAAAACATAAAACCCAACACTCGTTTCAGCACAAATCTGAATATTCGGGTCCAGATCTGAGTTTTTCTCATTTTCACCCAACTTTTCTTCTTGAACAAAAATCACGAAAATCACAGATCTAGAGCACATGTGATTTAGTAAACGGTTAGATTTACTAAATCGGGCACCATGGCTCTGATACCAATTGTAGGACCGGGTTTCGTGACCGAAACCGTGATTCGTGTGATTATGTTCATACACGGGAAGATTAGAGATGATAAACAAACAACTTTGTATTAATCCGGTAGTAAAACGTTACAAGTCGGCCCGATTAACAAGCTAACCGAACCAATACCAAAGGAGTATACATTCCGGGGAGAGACCAAGTGGTGATCTCTCCCGGGTGAGGTCTCAAACCTCCTCCAACTTCCTTATTTTGCATATGACAAAGTGTTGGTATTTATACCCAACACAGGTTGTATGGTCGAAGGATCTAACAGACCGATCGATAGATCATCTGTCGATCACAAAGCCATCGAAGGATCCACATATACTTCGAAGGATGGCATATCCTTCGAAGTCCATCTGTATCCATCGAATGATATCTTTCGAGCTCATCGAAGGAGATACACTATCCTTCGATGCCTTATCCTTCGACACAAAACATTTGTCTAGCAAAACCCACACGGTCAACCGAATAACCCTCTCGTTTGACCACTTCAAACGGGCGGGTCTATACACGTTCGATAGACCGTTTCACTAACTATTACAAATTCAGCGTAAAATAATAACTAATCTATTCGACAAGCATCGGACACAAAATTTGCATCAACACCCTTCTTGGTTTTTCAAGATATTTTCGGCTTAAAGCATCTGCCACTACATTTGCTTTTCCTTCATGATACTGGATATCACAATCATAGTCACTAAGCATCTCCATCCAGCGTCTTTGTCTCATATTCAACTCCTTTTGCCTGAAGATATACCTTAAACTCTTATGATCAGTGAATATGGTAAACTTACTACCATAAAGGTAATGTCTCCAATTCTTAAGAGCAAAAATTATAGCTCCTAATTCTAAATCATGGGTTGAATAATTCTCTTCATGATTCTTAAGTTGTCTAGATGCGTAAGCTATAACCTTTTGTCGTTGCATCAATAAACATCCATAACCTAATTTAGAAGCATCACAATAAACTACGAAATCTTCATTTCCTTCTGGTAACGCTAATATGGGTGTATGAGTTCTTAAGCAAAAATTAACCTATACACTCATACTAGCATTACCAGAAGGAGCTGAAGACTTTATAGTCTATTGTGATGCTTCTAAATTAGGTTATGGATATGTGTTGATACAACGACAAAAGGTTATAGCTTACGCATCTAGACAACTTAAGAATCATGAAGAGAATTATTCAACTTATGATTTAGAATTAGGAGCTATAATTTTTGCTCTTAAATTTGGAGACATTACCTTTATGGTAATAAGTTTACCATATTCACCGATCATAAGAATTTAAGGTATATTTACCAACAGAAGGAGTTGAATATGAGGCAAAGACGCTGGATAGAAATGCTTAGTGATTATGATTATGATATCTAGTATCATGAAGGAAAAGCGAATATAGTGGCAGATGTTCTAAGTAGAAAGTATCATAAAAAGCCAAGAAGGGTATGTTCTCTTAAAAATTAAATCTGCAAGTAGATTTAAATGATCACAAGAATCAGTAATCAAGGATGATTCTGAGAAAATAAAAAGATATACTAAAAGAATTGGAACAAGGAATAGATGAAATTTGGAGATTTCATAAAAAGAGAATATGGATACCTAAATTCGAAAACCTGCGTAATCGTATATTAGAAGAAGCCCATAAGTCTAAATATACGATGCATCTAGGAAGTGATAAAATGTACCAGGATTTAAGGGAAAATTTCTGGTGGATAGGAATGAAAAAGGACATAGCAGCCTATGTTTCTAAATGTTTAACTTGTTCACAAGTTAAAACTAAACACCAAAAACCCTCAGGTTTGTTACAGCAATTAGAAATGCCAGTGTAAAGTGGGAATTGATAACAATGGATTTTGTTACTAAATTACCCAAAACTAAGAAAGGAAATGATACAATCTGGGTGATTGTAGATAGGCTAACCAAGTCAGCTCATTTTCTCCAAATGAAAAGAAATATCCGCATTTATTCTAGTAGATCTCGAGGACGAGTTCTAAATTAAGGTGGGGAGAATGTAACAACCCTCGGTAAAACCGACACCCTCATAAAATTTCTGATACTCTAATATAGTTTATAATGTCCCAATATGTTTTATAATATACCCCGTATGTGAAAACCGAGCCCAAAATACATTATAGTTTATAAAAATAAAATAAAAAAATCTGAAATATAGGGTTGAGGCGGGCCGCGACATACTCTACCCCTAGTTTACGTGGGCCGTATGAGAGTGTGACCGGACTCCGCTGAAACCTTTAGTTGAAGCGGGCCGCATAAGGGTTATGCTTAGTTTACGCGGGCCGCGAGAGCTCGTGAAACGCGGATATACCCAGAGGCTGACACGTGTCATGATCGTGGCGGTCTAGTGAACGACTCAGCTAAACTACTGCGTTGACTGGTGTTGACGCGGGCCGCGTAAGGGTCCCTTGTCTTTTACGCGGGCCGCGACAGGACTCAGTATCACAACTATAAATAGCAGGCTTCGGATCTCATTTCAATTCGCTCACTTTTCAATTCTCAATCACAATTTCTGTAGGAAAGTTATTATACTCGGGTATTATACCCCTAATTAGCGAGGTTCTACTCCGTTGTAAGTATTATAACCCCGGTTTCATAATAGTTACGCTGCCCGATTGATTTAGGGTTCCGTAACAACTATCGTGGTTCTGCCCGACGTAGTTGTTGGAATACCGTCTAGGGGAGGGTATCATTTATATTCTTTAAAGGGTTATGATACTAACGAATATATATTTGTATAAATTATAGATTATATCCAGGAAACTCTCACGCGAAGTCTAAGATAGCAATGTGATTAATCCTTCTTTTTGTGTAAACCTTTTTGTGAGTTGATCCATTTTTTGTAAATCTTTTGTTAAATGTTTTTACAAAACCTTAAATACTTTTCCATCTGAATAAACAGTTATTGAGTATTTGTAAGCATACAATTATGATGAGTATGTTGGGGTTTTGTATACAAAATTTGTTACCACCTGGTCAAGGAGTAACATGTCCATAAGTCGGGTTCGACAGTACCATGGATGTTAATTGTGATGTCTTGTAAACAAATATAATTGCGGGATCGCCCTCAATACTGTTCACTGTGACTTTTTATTTAAACTTGATTAAAGTGGGATTCACTCACCAGTATTTCTTGCTGATAAAATGTTTTAAACACGTGTTACAGGTAACTTAGTGTGAAGCCAATAAAAGCCAGCTGGACAGCACTGAAGGCTTGGAAAAGTGGCAATAAAGTTACCTAAAATAAAATAGATGTTTTTATTAAATAAAATAGGATTTATTCCTATGAAAACGTGTGTACTATGAACTTGGGTTTCATCCCATTTGTTTAATATTATAAAATATGGTGGTTTTACTCTGATAAACATTTCCTAACTACGATCCTGATGTAAATTCCGCTGCAAGACTAAATAAAACTGATACCACCAAAACTCTGAGATCACGTCCGCCCGTTCCCGGGGATCAGGGATCGGGGGTTGTGACAGAAGGTGGTATCAGAGCCTAGCCACTGGCTCAAGCCAAAGAAGTGTTCAGCTGACACTTAAATTTTGAATTCTGTGTTAGGAAATAACATATGTGATTATGTGTTTTATATTAATTGACTATTTGTTAGTCTACAGTATGGGTAAGCAAAGAATTACGGACATCTATCGTCAACTAGATAAATCACCAAAAGATAACGGAACCTCATTTCAACTAAATCCCTCAGGATACTCATCAGATATTGAGGAAGGAATATTTGTTCGTAAGGCACAGTCTAAGAAACCATTTACCTCTAAGAAGAGAAGTTGGATTATTAGAAAAAGTCGAGAGAAAATAAAGAAATCACAACAAAAAGAAGCAATAATTAATAAGGAAACCCAGGAAACAGGTAGTAACCCACCCTGGGAAAATGAATTAGATAGCCAATGGGAAAATCTCTACATGTTAGCTACTACATCAGTAAATGTTAACTTATAGTTGAATCGTCAAACCAGTACCAGCACTCATGCCACCTACGAGCTAGAAACTTTAAAAGAACTTTGTTCATTTGATAAACAACCTAGTGAGAAGAAAGAGATAGAATAAACTTTACATAAAAATGCATGTTGAGCATAATACTCCTATAACCTAGTTAGACTAAAATAAGTTACGGATGTATAACCAATAATATATTTCGAATTTCAGTTCTAGTTTGTAATAAATATATAAATCGCAATATTTCATTTCAATCAATCTGTTCGTATAATTGTACTAGATATTCGTGTATGATAAATAAACATTCGGATGAACAACAAAGTGAACCAAGAAAACTAGAATAAGACCTAGAAGTGCAAGAGAATTTTTAATGCTATGCCTTAATATGAAACTTTGAAGTAAACCAATTGCTTGCATAAATAAAGTATGATGGTTATTGGTATCCTTTGAGGATTGTAGGATCGAATTTCGACCCGAACGAGTCGCGTAGAAGAGTTTTTCACAGAAACAAAAGGCGGAAACAAGTGTTTCGGTGTAATTCAGCGCGTATTCACTTTTAACTGTCGATATTATTAATCTGGAAGACGTTTACAACCTGTCGACACTTCGGCAGCACTTCGTGGCTCACCGGAAGACAACACCTAGAACTATCTATGTGGTTCGTTCATATGACCTATATATAGGTGATCAGGTCCGCTCTTACATACATGTTCATATAAGCGAACCTAGAATGATGACAAATAAACGGACCTACTTTGACATATGAGCGGACCCTTATCATGACACATAAGCGAACCTGACTTTTGACATATAAACGAAAACACATGAAAAACTTTGACCATATGTACGAAATCACTATCCAATTTCATGCAATCTCTTTTGTCTTCTTGTGTAATGATGTCATGATGATGTTGCTTTGGTGATGTCATCATGATATCATATTTGAACATTCTTCGCAACGAACCGAGACACGACTGAAGACGTAGACGACAGACGGATGCACCAACAAACTCCCCCTCGGATGTTGACGGAGTCTTCAGTGTCAAGTCTTTGCATCTTTAGTCTTTATCAGTCTTTGAGCTTCCTTCAGAATCTCTATCTGGCTCTATCCTGTCTCCAATTCTCTTTCAGGATCTCTGGCTCTTAGCTCTTGCATCTTCAGACTCTCTTTCTCTAACAGACTCCTCCTCAACTTGTACTGGAATCATAGTCTGACTTTCACAGGTTCAGGTATCGTAACCTGACTCACCTGCATATTCTCTACCCAAAACATAAGTTTCATAAAAGATAAGATATAACAAATTTAGAAACTTCACTAAACTCTTGAAGACACAATCCTGAATACATCATTTATCACGTCAATTTCTGATGAACCACATGAATATATATCATTTCCATTTCACACATTTTTAAACAAACTTTCCCAAACCTGTTCGTCATGTTCAGCACTCGGAAGTTTGAACATCAGCTTTTCAACATCAGTTGTCTAAAATCTTTTTGAATTTTTCAAAATTTATGCTAAAACACACCGAAAATCTTTTGGGATTTTTGAAATAATAGAAATGAAATGCAGCAAAGAAATATTTACATACAATATTTTTGTGAGTTTGTGTAAGAGGATCATATCAGTTCTTGAGACAAATCACCAACACTGTTAAGCTTCATTTCATTTTAAGTTCTAAACGATTCACCTAGATTGTCAGTATATTGATCCACTTAAATTTTCACACAAAGTTCAATTGATCCGAGATACGAGGTTAATGTTTTAAGCTCTTGAACTTATTCGTGTGTCCCACTACTTGAATATACTCCCGTATCCAGATCCCAATATTCAGTCTTACAGGTGAGTATACCACAGATGATATCTGTCAGGGGAATAAATTATAGTACGAGGGCCGTGAGAGCTCAGGTCGATCTTTCGATACGCAGAGAGATGACGGCTTCGACTTTTGGTGTGTCCCCTTTAGAGGATCTTTTGCATTACAACAGCAGCGACTATCAATTTTATTGTTTCATTAGCTTGCTGAGGGCGATGCTATGTTTCAAGCATTTGCAGAAAGCATTATCCGGGGACTAGGTCAGAAATTTCTTTCAGCAGAAGTCCCGGGATAATACCCCAGATATCACTGAGCATAAAGACCTAGTATCTCAGAATAAGGGACCTTTCAAACAAGATTTCAGGGGTTACCTATATATCCAAGTTTGTGTTAACCCACAGAACAAGCAAGTTTGAAATTTAGGTTTATATCTCGTCTCAATCTACTAAATGTGCAAAAACCTACTGGCACATCATCAGTGAGACCGTTTATCACTTTTTAACTTTCCATTTCTTTAGCATGTTGTGATCGTCCACTGATGTACTATCATTTCCTCTTTTTGACAACAAAACTCATTTTTGATTTTATCATGTTTTTGGCTTTTCAAATTTTCAAATGTTTTTGGATTTTCTGAAAATTTTTACTCCCCCTAAAATGCAAACACATTTTAGGAAATTTGAAAACAAACTATACAATAAAGTGACAACCGATATCAAATCACTTCAAATCGCCATCCACTCGGCATAAACAATCAGAACTCCCCCTCACAACAAACTATTTTCCCATTGTGATTTCAAAACACTTAAGTTTGTTTTAATCAAATGGTTTTTCCGGAAAATTAGTTTTGTTGATTTTCAAACCATTTGTAGGTTAGGGGTTCATCACATTGTTCTTCCAAAATACCAGTTGTAAATATGGTCCAATCAAGTTCAACTTAATGACCTTGATTAACCACTTGTCAATGAAAACCTCTTTCAACCACTTACAGGTTCATTTCACCAACCATAACCACTTGTAAATCAAAATATAACAATTTAAATATACCACCTGTACTTTACCAACTGTACCACCTGTTGGATCATTTGTTAAGAAAGATGCCGATTCCTGCTCCACTCTTACCAACCTGGGAGCTCCGGCAAGTCCGTAATTTATGGTGAAAAAGCTGTCACCCAAGCCTGACCAGCCTTGGGTGATTTTGGTGGCAAACATCTGTCCCACCAACATCTTGACTTGTAAAATTCTTTAGCATCCTTCACTTTCCTGTCAACCATCTTACCAAAAATATGTTTAACTTTGCCATTAAAAGCCTTCTCAACATCAAATTCTCCCTTATCAGCGAAGAATTGATTTGAAATCTCTACCTTTCCCACTTTTTTCATCAAATTTTCTTTTGTCAATGACGGAAAGTTTTCCTCGTTCATCTCAGGAACGGAATTATCAACCTTTTTCTCAACACATGACTCCTCTGATTTTATGGAATCAGATTCATTGTCAGAATTACCCTCAGATTTAACCACCCACTTTTGCTTGTTCATATCACATTTTCTTTTGTAAAAACGTTTTGAACTTTCTCCTTCCTCAGAAGTAGAATTTTCAAACTTTTTAACATTTTTAACAGGTTGTTCTTTCTTATCAACACAAGTCTTTCTCAAACCAAAGTTAGAAGAAACTTCCTGTTTTTGATAGTTGGTCTTGGGGCAATTCCAAGCTATATGTCCAACTTCTTGACATTTGAAACAGGTTCTTCTGTCAACTCTTTCAGCAAACCTTCTCACATTCTTCTTCACTTCAGCAAGAAACTCCTGGTTTGACTGTTTCCAGAAAGGTTTCTTCTGTTCCTCTTCACAACTTCCACCTGTAACAAATGTTGTTTTTGGTTTATAATTTTTCTCATTTTTATAGTTTTCCTGAGGAGTGAAACCTAATCCATTCTTTTTGTAATTACGGTTATGATTCAGTTTCTTTCGATAACCTGAACCAGAACTGTAACCTTTTTTCTTGTTCAATCTCTGTTGAACTCTTGAAGTGTACTTTTTAGGTTTTTCAGCAAGATTTAAATCTTTTATTTCAGAAATATTAATTTCTGTTAGTTTGAAAACCTGTTTGATCATTTCAGTTTTAACACTTCTTATTGGAAATTCCTCATCAGAATATAATTTGTCTGAATCATACAAAGTATAAGCCACTTTGATTGATCCATCATTCAAATTAGATTTTGATAGAAGAAATTCATTATCATAAACCCTTTTGACCGGCGAACTCGGACTCCTTTCTGACGAACTCTGACTTTCAGACTTAGACTCCGACTTTGACTCTTCATCCGTATCTAACACCTGATCGACAACTTTCTTTACTAACTCAGACTCATGATCAGTGTCAGACGCTGTGAACGTAACATCAATATTGTCTGGTAATTCATCAATGATTTCAGACTTTAACTTGATGTTGACTGCCTTTTTTAGACGCTCATCATTAGGATTCCTGGGAGAATAAGTTTCATGGATCGGGGGTGGACATCTGTTATACTTGACACTTGGTTTCTTACCAGTATCAGTATCTTCAGTCTTTTTATCCATGAACGCTTCAAGACCTGCAACAGTAGGATAAACACGATCAATCAAATAATCACAAGTAGTGTAACTCAACAATAATCGTTTAATCCTTTCACTCTCAATCTTCTCAAGTTCCACTTCTTTCTTTAGCTTTGCACAATCTTCGATGTACTCATTGATTACACTTTGCTTCGTCATTAACGTTCCACTCATCTTTTCATTTGCTTTCTCAATTTCAGCATTCGTTCTTTTCAACCCATCAACTGTCCTATTCAGTACATCGTATGACTCTTTCACATAATTCACATCAGACAGTAAATCTTCCTTAATCTTCTCTAAATCAGCAATCTTTTTATCTTTTTCTTCACAAACTTTGCAAGACTCAGAACATTTCTCACAAGGCTTCATGACTTCAACTATCTTTTCAACTTCGACAGTCTTTTCAACTTCAACAATCTTCTCGACTTCAAAAATCTTTTCTATTTCAACAATCTTTTCAACAATTTTCTCAACTTCGACTAATTTTTCAACTTCAACAATCTTTTCAACAATTTTCTCAACTTCGACTAATTTTTCAACTTCAACAATCTTTTCAACTTCAACAATCTTTTCTATTTCAACAATATTTTCAACAATTTTCTCAACTTCGACTAATTTTTCAACTTCAACAATCTTTTCAACAATTTTCTCAACTTCGACTAATTTTTCAACTTCAACAATCTTTTCAACTTCAACAAGTTTTTCCACCACTTTCTCCACTTCAATGATTTTCTCAACTACTTTCTCAGTCACTGGTTCAACATTTGCTTTTACAGATTCTGTCTTTGTCTTTTCATCAGCTTGCATTTTTGCTGCTTCCAGCTCTTTCCTCAATCTTGCCATCTTCTTCTGGTACAACATCTCCATTTTATCTGCAAAAAACAAATTAAAACTAGTTAGATCAATGCCTTTTCTAGCTTTGTTGAGATGTTCTTCCTCATCATCGGTATCCACATCGCTTCCAAGATCAGGAAATATCGGAATTCTTTTCTCACTAGACTCTTCACCTAGTATTCTAGCAACAAAGCCTGAATCAGATGGAATGTATTTATCCCAACTAAATCCCTCTGCAACTTTTTCATCATCTTGATGAATCAGTAAAGCTTTCTTCTTTCCATCATTAGTAGCATGAGCATGTGCAATTTGAGGTTGTTGAGCAGTCTGATGGAAGATTGATTTCTGATAATAATTGTTTCTATCTTGATTCCCGGTAGCTTCTTTACTTTTGCACTCTCGTTTAAAATGACCTTTTCCTTTACAACGGAAACAGGTAACCTTTGATTTATCAAATCCCAACGGAGAGGTAGCCATTCCTCGAAATTCATCCCTACCAGTAATCTCTTGAAACTTTTCAGCTCTCCTCCAAGCACTTGCTAAGCACCATTTGATATCCATCACTTCAAGTTCTTCAGCATCAATTTGGTCGTAATCTTCTTTGGTAAGCATTGGATTGCCAATCTTCCCATCGATCAAACTTTCGTAAGATTCTAACATAGTAACCAGTGATGCCATGTGTTGCTTGGCAACTTCTGGAGACAAATTCTGACCATTTTGAATGTTTAATGTAACATTGCACTGAAGATGTGTTGAATTTTGTCGTTGAGAAGTTGATGTTGCGCTATTTGGATCAAAACTTGAAAATGATGAAGAAAATCCACTACTTTGAGTCACATTGCTACTCTTTGTTCCAGACGCACTATCAGCACTGTAACCAGTTTGAATCTTCGGGCTAGGACTAGGAGTAGCTTCAAACTTGTTCCCTCGGTAATACAAACTGACATCTTGTTTGGCATTTGGATTCGTCATTATCGCAGTCTTTTGAATATCCAACTCTTGTTCCTCAATCTTCTGGATAAACTGTGCCAAGTTCATACTCTCAGTCTTCCTCATGAGTTTCACAATCATCAGATAAGTTCCCCACTTCTGTTGGGGTAATGCCTCTGCTAACTTATCAACCCACTCATCATCATCTTTCTGAATATCCAATCTCTTCATTTCAAGAACCAGATGACAGTATCTATCTATTGTCTCCTTTGTGGTTTCATGATCAAATGCAGTAAATATGTCAAACGACTTCTTCAATAAGGCCTTTTTGTTTTTGATCATATCAGCACTCCCTCGGAATTTCTGAAGTAAAGCTTCCCAGATTGATCTAGCAGTTCCATTATGTTGAAGTAAGACAAAGATGTCTTCTTTAACTGCTTGCTGTAAAATGCTGATCATCATCTTCTCACTAGTGTATTTCAACTTATCAGCTTCAGTAAAATCATTGAAACCCTTTTCCAAACCACGTTCATTCTTTGGTTTCTCGTAATCTTTCAGTAAAGAACACCAAGCATCGAATCTGTAAGCCTGAACCCAATTCTCAAAACGGTTTTTCCAACCCTGAAAATCTTCAATATACATGAGCTTTGGCGGCTTTTGATGAGTCCCCGTTTCATTCTCACTGTATAAATTTTCAGTAGCAGTAACCAGAGCGACTGGTGTGGCAAACGCATTGTAGAATTCTTCTTCCATGTCTTGGGCAAATACCTGTCGAAAACCTGTCGACACCAAACAACACACAATCAGTTTAAACGTTTATCAATAAACCCAAAGAAATTTGGTACTCGAACTGATGATTTTCAGTGTGGACTGAATGTTGACCAACGGACTGAATGATCCGGATCGAATTCAATTGATGACTCTTTTACAAACACACTGACAAACTTTCAAACGACTTGATGAACTTTTGATACGCGACTTGACTGACAAAACGACTGATCGAACCGTGTGAACCGACTGAACTTCAAACCTTTTGACCTTACTTTGATGCGTACTGAACAATTTTTGGTACGACCTGACAACTCACGCAACCTGGATACACTACTTATCACCACAAAACAATATCACTTTTAAGAAACAATCACAAGCAACACAAACAATTTATAACAAACCTACAATCACTAACAAACTCATGCTCAAACAAACACTATTTAATGATCACATGTAATATAATGCCATTTAATAAAAGCCTAAATCCAATTAATCTTCTATGTAAAGCTGACCGACAAATTCAATGAACAAACATATGAATTTTTTTTATTTCCGAGATACTTACAAACAAAATTCTGACTACACAATTAATATCACTGACACAACATATGCAAACATCATGAATCAAAATATCCAGATAATCAAATGACAAACAATTTTGACATTAGAATATTAACTGTCGACAAAGCACAATTATCAACTAAACTTTATTGGGTCGATATATGAGTCTCCGTTTCCAAAGAAAACACATGGGTCTTAGTCAACATAAAATGATCTGATACAATTTATTTTTATTGGACCTCTTATCTTTGCATGAATATCAATTGGACCTTAAAATCCACTAAATCGACAACTATATCTAATTTTCAACACTTTCATTTTATCAAAACTCACAAGCAGACAAGTTTATTACATATATTCATTGAACCTCACATGCAAACTGATTAACATACATGCAAAACGACAATTTAGATTTATGTATCACACAATTCAAAGCACATTTAAACAGTTCACACTACTCAATGTTCAAACACATGAATTAAACGGTGCACCAGATCACATGATTACACTGTTCTATGACCTTAATTGTCACAAAGTCGAAATCACTCTTGGTCACAAAAACGGAACCCAACTGTTCAAATGAGCGGACCAGATAATGTCCGGATAAGCGGACCAGAAAAACGGATCTCAAATGACTGTAACTACGAGCGGACCTCTCGAGCGGACCTATCGACTAACATGTCCTAATAAGCGGACCTAAAAAGCGAACCAGCTGATGACATCATCAAAATCACGAGTCCGTATGAGCGAATCTTCAAAAATTCGATGTTTTAGGTCGATTCAAGCTTTGAAACTTACAAGGATTTGCTTATCTATGATTACGAATGTTATGTGTGAATTTGAAGCGATTTTGACCATAAAAAGTTTTGATTTTCGAAAAAGAAAGATGTTGAAACAGAATTATCGGCTGAAATAACAAAAACTCTTCTTCACTGGCTCTGATACCAATTGTAGGATCGAATTTCGACCCGAACGAGTCGCGTAGAAGAGTTTTTCACAGAAACAAAAGGCGGAAACAAGTGTTTCGGTGTAATTCAGCGCGTATTCACTTTTAACTGTCGATATTATTAATCTGGAAGACGTTTACAACCTGTCGACACTTCGGCAGCACTTCGTGGCTCACCGGAAGACAACACCTAGAACTATCTATGTGGTTCGTTCATATGACCTATATATAGGTGATCAGGTCCGCTCTTACATACATGTTCATATAAGCGAACCTAGAATGATGACAAATAAACGGACCTACTTTGACATATGAGCGGACCCTTATCATGACACATAAGCGAACCTGACTTTTGACATATAAACGAAAACACATGAAAAACTTTGACCATATGTACGAAATCACTATCCAATTTCATGCAATCTCTTTTGTCTTCTTGTGTAATGATGTCATGATGATGTTGCTTTGGTGATGTCATCATGATATCATATTTGAACATTCTTCGCAACGAACCGAGACACGACTGAAGACGTAGACGACAGACGGATGCACCAACAAGGATAATGACTAGAACAGTGCTTGTATGATAAATAAGCAATAACACTTGGCCACTGTTATTTCTTGTTTATTGATACTACTCGGTTCTAGAATATGATTCCTCATGAGAATACTAATTTCGTTGTTTCTTGATGTAAACCATAATAAATGATGCCTTTTTAAGATCATGATTTGAAATAAGTTTATGGGTGGAAAATACTATGATGGTTACCTCTCCGGCAAGACCGGGTGAGATGAGATTACCTCTCCGGCAAGACCGGGTGAGATGAGATTACATCTCCGGCAAGACCGGGTGAGATGGGGTATATGTTATGATGATAGAATTATCTAAATAGTACCATGACCTGATATCTGACTCAGGAAATTGTTAAATACTTTGACCTTATGAATGGTCTGTATATTACAATATGTGAATTATATATACAAGGAAATCCAAAAGACCCTAATAATTGATAATGAGAAATAAATTACGAACAGAGGTGTCAATTATGAATTTAGATTTGTTAGAAATCTCTAGTGTGTAATAGACGCATAGTATATGAAAAGAGTATAGTCGCAATGATCGACGCTTTTGGCAAAAATGCATGTCATGTGATTAACTATAGTAAGATATTAATTGTGATATTAATATGGGATAAATGTTTAAAATTCAGATGGCCGACGAAGAAAATCAAGGAAATCTGAATAACGATAACCAGAGTAACATTAACGTAGTTAATGATAATCCGAGTATCAATAACAATGGAAACCAAGTGGATAATAGTGCTATTCAACACATAGTGGCACAGGGAATTATAGATGCTATGCCATTTATTCTTCAAACTGTTAAGGATGCTGATAATAAAAGTAAACATACCAGTAAGCGACCCGTTGAACCAGAAAACAGTGTAAACAATGGACCAGTATTTCAATTGCCTATTCCCAAAAGAAGAAGAACCATGCCTTATGGTTGTTCTTATAAAGAATTCTGGTCTTGTAAACCAATAGAATTCTCGGGCAATGAAGGGGCCATTACAACCTTACGCTGGATAGAGAAGACTGAGGCAGTCTTAAGGATAAGTAAGTGTGCTGAAGAAGACAAGATATTGTTTGCTTCTAATCTGTTTAAGAATGCAGCATTAGAATGGTGGAACACTATCCTCCAGACAAGAGGAAGTGATAAAACCTATAATATGGAATGGGAAGAATTTAAAGACAAGGTAGAAAGGAAGTTCCGCCCACCCAATGAAAAGGAACAGATAGCAAACAAGTTCCTCAACCTTAGGATGACTGGTGTAGATAGTAAAGGGTACACTACTACATTCTTTGAATATGCTAGGATAGTGCCAACCCTTGCATCACCAGAACCGGTATTAATCTCCCGTTACATCTGGGGATTAATTGGAGAAATTAGACATGTAGTCAAGGCAACCAGACCCCAAACCATAGAAGAAGCCGTAGAACTAGCCAATACCTTGACTGATGAACTAGTTCATACTAGAGAAGAAGATCAGAGGAGAAACTTAACCCAGAAGCTTACTCAAGAATTTCGTTCTGGGAATTTCAATCGTAGGAACGTAGATTATACCTTTGCACCGTATTGCGGGATCTGCAAAAAGAAGCATTCTGGAAAATGCTCCACCCACTGCAATTTCTGCAAAGCACCAGGACACGATGAAGAGAACTGCAGGAGGAAATCCAGTAATGGATTGTGTTTTAACTGTGGAGAAAAAGGTCATATCAAGCCAAACTGTCCAAAACTGGCTCCAGCTACGAACAACAAGAATACTAGAAATGCTAGAGCATTTGTTCTAACCGTAGATGAAGCCAAGATGATTCCAGATGTCATCACTGGTACGTTTCTAGTAAATGATGTCTTTGCTAAAGTATTATTTAACTCTGGTGCGAACCAAAGTTTTATTAATACATCATTTTGCAAAATTCTAAATCAGTCATTAACTAAACTACCACAAGAATGCTTAGTAGAGACAGCTAATGGAGAAATCATTAGGATTTCTGAAATCTTGCAGGAAGCAAGAATAGAAATTTTAAACCAAACATTTAGAACAAACCTTTATTCAATGAATATAGCCGGATTTGATATTGTTTTAGGAATGGATTGGTTAATAGCCAATAAAGTCAGTATTTTATGTGATCAAAAGTCAATTCAAGTAAATTCATCTAAAGGTAAAACAATCACAATTAAAGAAAATAAGCCATCTAGATCCTCAAAATTCATCTCTGTGATGAAAACTGCAAGTTCTATAAGAAAGGGTTCTATAGTGTATTTGATTTCTATAATCACTAACACTAAAGGAAAAGAACTAAAAGACATTCCAGTAGTATCTTAGTTTTCAGATGTCTTTCCAGAAAAATTACCAGGACTACCTCCAGACGGAAAAGTTAAATTTATAATTCACCTGCTACCAGGAACATCGCCAATTGCCAAAGCACCCTACCGTTTGGCACCCGTCGAAATGCATGAATTAAAGAAATAATTAGATGAGTTATTGGAGAAAGAAATTCATGTGGATCCAACGAAGAATGAGGCGATTATTAAATGGAAAACCCCTGAATAAGAATTAGCCGGTTATTATAAAAGATTTATTCGAGATTTTTCTAGAATAGCCATTCCCTTAACTAAGTTAACTTATAAATCTGTTAAGTTTGAATGGGGATTAAAATAAGAAGAATCCTTTAGAATTCTTAAGCAAAATTTAACCTATACACTCATACTAGCATTACCAGAAGGAGCTGAAGACTTTATAGTCTATTGTGATGCTTCTAAATTAGGTTATGGATATGTGTTGATACAACGACAAAATGTTATAGCTTACGCATCTAGACAACTTAAGAATCATGAAGAGAATTATTCAACTTATGATTTAGAATTAGGAGCTATAATTTTTGCTCTTAAATTTGGAGACATTACCTTTATGGTAATAAGTTTACCATATTCACCGATCATAAGAATTTAAGGTATATTTACCAACAGAAGGAGTTGAATATGAGGCAAAGACGCTGGATAGAAATGCTTAGTGATTATGATTATGATATCTAGTATCATGAAGGAAAAGCGAATATAGTGGCAGATGTTCTAAGTAGAAAGTATCATAAAAAGCCAAGAAGGGTATGTTCTCTTAAAAATTAAATCTGCAAGTAGATTTAAATGATCACAAGAATCAGTAATCAAGGATGATTCTGAGAAAATAAAAAGATATACTAAAAGAATTGGAACAAGGAATAGATGAAATTTGGAGATTTCATAAAAAGAGAATATGGATACCTAAATTCGAAAACTGCGTAATCGTATATTAGAAGAAGCCCATAAGTCTAAATATACGATGCATCTAGGAAGTGATAAAATGTACCAGGATTTAAGGGAAAATTTCTGGTGGATAGGAATGAAAAAGGACATAGCAGCCTATGTTTCTAAATGTTTAACTTGTTCACAAGTTAAAACTAAACACCAAAAACCCTCAGGTTTGTTACAGCAATTAGAAATGCCAGTGTAGAAGTGGGAATTGATAACAATGGATTTTGTTACTAAATTACCCAAAACTAAGAAAGGAAATGATACAATCTGGGTGATTGTAGATAGGCTAACCAAGTCAGCTCATTTTCTCCAAATGAAAAGAAATATCCGCATTTATTCCAGTAGATCTCGAGGACGAGTTCTAAATTAAGGTGGGGAGAATGTAACAACCCTCGGTAAAACCGACACCCTCATAAAATTTCTGATACTCTAATATAGTTTATAATGTCCCAATATGTTTTATAATATACCCCGTATGTGAAAACCGAGCCCAAAATACATTATAGTTTATAAAAATAAAATAAAAAAAATCTGAAATATAGGGTTGAGGCGGGCCGCGACATACTCTACCCCTAGTTTACGCGGGCCGTATGAGAGTGTGACCGGACTCCGCTGAAACCTTTAGTTGAAGCGGGCCGCATAAGGGTTATGCTTAGTTTACGCGGGCCGCGAGAGCTCGTGAAACGCGGATATACCCAGAGGCTGACAGGTGTCATGATCGTGGCGGTCTAGTGAACGAATCAGCTAAGCTACTGCGTTGACTGGTGTTGACGCGGGCCGCGTAAGGGTCCCTTGTCTTTTACGCGGGCCGCGACAGGACTCAGTATCACAACTATAAATAGCAGGCTTCGGATCTCATTTCAATTTGCTCACTTTTCAATTCTCAATCACAATTTCTGTAGGAAACTTATTATACTCGGGTATTATACCCCTAATTAGCGAGGTTCTGCTCCGTTGTAAGTATTATAACCCCGGTTTCATAATAGTTACGCTGCCCGATTGATTTAGGGTTCCGTAACAACTGTCGTGGTTCTGCCCGACGTAGTTGTTGGAATACCGTCTCGGGGAGGGTATCATTTATATTCTTTAAAGGGTTATGATACTAACCAATATATATTTGTATAAATTATAGATTATATCCAGGAAACCCTCACGCGAAGTCTAAGATAGCAATGTGAGTAATCCTTCTTTTTGTGTAAACCTTTTTGTGAGTTGATCCATTTTTTGTAAATCTTTTGTTAAATGTTTTTACAAAACCTTAAATACTTTTCCATGCGAATAAACAGTTATTGAGTATTTGTAAGCATAAAATTATGATGAGTATGTTGGGGTTTTGTATACAAAATTTGTTACCACCTGGTCAAGGAGTAACATGTCCACAAGTCGGGTTCGACAGTACCATGGATGTTAATTGTGATGTCTTGTAAACAAATATAATTGCGGGATCGCCCTCAATACTGTTCACTGTGACTTTTTATTTAAACTTGATTAAAGTGGGATTCACTCACCAGTATTTCTTGCTGATAAAATGTTTTAAACACGTGTTACAGGTAACTTAGTGTGAAGCCAATAAAAGCCAGCTGGACAGCACTGAAGGCTTGGAAAAGTGGCAATAAAGTTACCTAAAATAAAATAGATGTTTTTATTAAATAAAATAGGATTTATTCCTATGAAAACGTGTGTACTATGAACTTGGGTTTCATCCCATTTGTTTAATATTATAAAATATGGTGGTTTTACTCTGATAAACATTTCCTAACTACGGTCCTAATGTAAATTCCGCTGCAAGACTAAATAAAACTGATACCACCAAAACTCTGAGATCACGTCCGCCCGTTCCCGGGGATCAGGGATCGGGGGTTGTGACACCCGACCATAATGCCTTTTCTACAGAAATTGAGATTTAGAATTGAAATGTGAGCGACGAAAAACGAAACCTGAGGGCCTTCTTATATATTGCTGGATTCTGGTCTCCACGCGGCCCGCGTAAAGCACAGGCCAAGGTTATGCGGCCCGCGTCAACCTTGGTCAACACTATAGCTTAGCTGGGTCAGCTACTAGACTCGCCACGATGTCGACACGTGTCAGCACCGGATGTCTCCGCGTTTCATGATCTCTCGCGACCCGCGTTAACTATCTAGAACTCTTACGCGGCCCGTTTGAACTAAAGGTTTCAACGATATCAGGTTTAAACCCTGATACCGCCCGCGTAAACTAAGGATAAAGGATGTCGCGGCCCGCCTCAGCTCCATTTTTCTTGTTTTTAATTTATTTTATATGTTATAACCTATTTCGGGCTCTGTTTTCACATACGGGGTGTATTATAAGACATAAAGAAATATTTTGAAATATACTAGGGTGTTAGAATTATTATAAGGGCGTTGGTTTTACCGAGGGTTGTTACACCCGTATCCCATTATAATTTCATTACGTCTATAAGAACATAATATCAAAAATTCAATTCGCTTGATATACCTCACCTTGGGTAATCCGAAACCCACCCATGACTCGATTAACTCTTGTTGAACCTTACGTTCTCAATGAGAGTTGACCCATTTCACATACCTGATTCGGGTCATAACAATGGCCCGTTTTAATAGTTCTTCATATTAGTTGTTAATCAAATAACAATGAAATCTCAGTCGCTATTTGTTCCTGTGAGCATAATACTCGATAAACAACCATTAGTCATTAACGTCAAATGGTGATATCATCACCTTTTGACCCGTTTGGTCTAAGTGACCATTTTATCCTTGTGAGATGGTATTTATTTGCCATCTCATCCATGTAACCCGTTCTGGTTTACACCGTACTATCGTATTACTTAAAAATCATTTCTTAATTCTTTTGACCCATCATGGCTTACGCCATAGAGTGTCTTTTCAAAAACTGATGTTTATCAGTTAGCTCATAACCAATTACCATATTACCCTTTTTACTCATTATGGGTTATACCATAAGGTAACTTAAATCAAAACTCATTGTTTATTCGTCATTGCATAACCAAAATACCGTTTTACTCCTTTTTAACCATCAAACATGGTTTCTTATCATTTTCACTTGTTTTGACCCGTATTACTACACGTCGGAACATCATATTCCAAATGCTTATTTAACGTATTCATAATCAATACAATAAAGAGGTATTCTACAAAAGGGTGTATGTGTTGCTTACCTTGCATCCAAATACGCTTTTCCTTCGTACTTGATCTGTTTGACCCGCTTCTTCCCCAAGCTTCCACCTAGCTTGTCAAGTGTCAAATTATCATTTATAATTCGTGAGATGGTTAGATTAATCATCGTCTAACACGATTATCCCATCTTACGCATTTTCAATCAAAATTATCATTTAACCTTATTATAGGTCTGTTTGACTTTTAAAAGTCAACCACCTTTTTACATATGTAATTGCACAATTAAGTTCAACGAACTCATTTTGGCATTCCACCATTTACCCGGGTGGCATTATTTCTACGCAACCGCCTTAACTAAATTTCTCTACTAAGCCCACACAATCGTTAACATCAATTTTAACATGATTATAACATTCATTCCATCATATCATACAAAACCCATTCTACGACAAATATGAACATATACCCGAATTCATAGATTATTCAAGCATCTTCTTATCACTATCATATATGATGATTCTCAACATAATTATATCATCAATTTTATCATATTATTAAAACCCACTTATCTAAGTGTGGTAAATCATCTAAACACTCAAATCATAGAAATATATGTATAATTTTCACTTAGGGTTTTGTTCCTAAGCAAGTATACATCTCTAATCCAGCCATAACCTCTACAATTCATACATAAACCACATTTTATTAAGTATACGCTTAATCTAGCGAACCTATTCTTAAGTATCGGGTCATGTCTAAAGGAACTACCTTTGGCCCGTATACATTCTAACAGATAATAAATCTGTCATTCCAGACTATAGTACCCCCCAGATAATCGGACTTGGGTCAATATTACTTAGACTTGCGGCTCTTTGCCAAATATAGTCTTATTGATTGGAAGCTAGCAAAAAGGTAAATACTCTTGACTTATTTTAGCGTAAACTTGGGATGGCAAATATGGCTCTTGGGACGGTTATTACATAAGTATGTCGCCTATGATTGTGCAAAAATGTAAGAATACGGTTTAATCTGTTTACTTGATAATTATCATAATTAGGGGTTAATGATACCATGTCCGGACAACCCAATGGGTTAAATCAAGTATATAATCTCGTAACAAGAAAAATCCCAAGATGTATTTAAAAGATCACCTACGGGTTATCTATATGTATAAAACTCTTTTCGAAAAACTATTTTTACAAAGAGTCAGTTAATTGTATTTACCAGCTTTGGCTGACGTATTTTCAAAAGATTGAACAACAGGTACCGAACCTTATTATAGGCTGGGATTACGGGGGGCTAGAATGAAAGCTAAGGAATTTGCACTCCTGTTGCTTAAGGCCTATGATGTCTAAAGCTTCATTTATTTGGATCCTGCCTGTGGGCTTGTATCGAACACTTGTAATACTTTTATACATTCAAGCTTTATTTTAATAATTTTAATAATTTCAATCCAATACCTCCGCTGCAAATTATTATATTGTGATAAATGTTATCCAACCGTCACAATTGTGCCCATCCGGGCCCACCGGAGATCGGGGTGTGACAGAATTGCCGAAAATCAGAGCCAAACACAGCAGCTTGACTACCTTCAAACTGCTGTAAATCAGAAACAATCAAAGCAGATTATCAACTGATAATCTGTATCAAGTGATGAAAAAACGCTGCTGCAATTACTCCCGAACGAAAGGAATCAAAAACCTTCAGATGTTCTAGAGAAAAAGATGAAGCAGAGAAACAACAGGAACTTTTAAGAGATGCGACAAGAACTTTTGAGCAGAGAAAAGATGTTGTGAAGACAAAGAGAGATCATGCTTTCAAAGATCTGATGAGCAGCCCTTCGTATCTTTTAATATCTCCAAACACTTCAATCCCACGCCAACTTCAGCCCCATGCCAAGAGAGGCAGCCCAAAAAATAAGCCCAATACCTCAGACAAAACATAGAACATATATTAGAAATATTTTATAAAAATAACATATTGAATTGATCATAAAGATATTAAAATTTTAACACCCCCTCAATTCAATATGCAAAACAATCAAACATACCCAAACTTTTACAAACATTTTCATGAGAATGAACCAACAAGCCTTTGGTGAAAACATCATCCGTTTGATCCTCAGACGATACTCCCACAGTTTGGATTACATCCTTAGTAATTTTTCTCTTAAAAAGAAGATATCAATTTCATAGTGTTTTGTTCGTTCATGAAATACAGGATTAGCAGCAATAGACATAGCTATTGTATTATCACAATGAAGATTAATAGGCAGCTTTATGTCCACCTTTAACTCTTTTAAAACATTTAGAAGTCAAATAACTTCACATGTCGCAGCACACATAGAACGATATTCTGCTTCAGCAGAGGATCGTGATATAGTAGACTACTTTTTACTCTTCCATGAGACCAAAGAACCACCCAAAAAAAAACACGAAAACCAGTGATTGACTTCCTAGTGCTCATATATTTTCCCCAGTCTGAATCAGCAAAAACTTTTAAGTCTAACCCATTACCCTTTTTAAATAAAATACCCTTTCCAGGAGACCCTTTAAGATACCTTAAAAGTCTTAATGCAATCCTAAAAAGAGCACTAGTTAGAGAATGCATAAACTGACTCCAGTAATGAACAGAATAAGCTATATCAGGTCTTGTGTGAGAGAGATATATCAACTTGCCAACTAATTTCTGATAAACAGAAATGTTATACAACTGTTGATTATCTTTCTCACACAACTGGGTTAAAACATGATTAACTTCAATAGGATTGCTTATAGGTTTACATTCAGTCATCCCAAACTCAGAAAGTAAATCAAGACAATACTTTCTTTAAGACAAACACAATGCATCAGCAGTTTTCAAAACTTCAATACCAAGGAAATATTTTAATAAACCTAAATCTTTGATTAAGAATTTAGATTTAAGTAAAGATTTAATTTTAGCAATTTCTTTTGAACAACTACCAGTAATGACAATATCATCCACATATACAAACAGAACTATAAACACAGAGTCACTTGTTTTAACAAACATGGAATAGTCACACTTACTTTGTTCAAAACCTAGTTCAGTAAGCACATCAACAAGTTTTTCATTCCACATTCTAGGGGACTGTTTTAGCCCATAAAGAGACTTGTTAAGCTTACAAACCCTGTTTTCAGACTGAGCACTATAACCATCAGGTAATGTCATATAAACTTCTTCATTTAAATTACCATACAAGAAAGCATTATTTATATCAAGTTGAAACAAATCCCAACCATTATGCACAGCTAAAGTTAGAACACACCTGACAGTAACCATCTTAACTACAGGAGAAAAAGTATCAAAAAAATCTATACCCTTCTTTTAACTAAAACCCTTGGCTACAAGTCGAGCCTTATACCTTTCTATTTCTCCCGAAGCTTTATACTTAATTTTATAGACCCATTTGCATCCTATAGGTTTTCTATTTGGAGACAAATCAACAACGTCTCATGTATTATTTCTATGTAACACTTCCAATTCTTCATTCGTATCATTGACCCAATTAGTGTCAGTTTTAGCCTCTATATAATTATTTAGTTCAACACTTTTATTAAGCACAGAAGCAAAACACAAGTTATCAGGAGAAAGATTTGCATAATTCAACATATTTTCAAGACCATATTTAACTTTTCCTTCAATAACAAAATCATCAAGTTTAGAAGGGAATTTGGTATTTCTGGAAGATCCCCTAGGAACAGTATTGGTTTGACCAACATTATCTCCCTCAGAGTTATTAAAAATATCCTTAATTTCATTATCATGCTCAGCCCTGTCCAAACTTTCATCAGTGACACTTGGTTGCTGAGAATCAGCCTTACCTAAAGTGTCAATAGATCCAATATTGGACTGCTGAGACCCATGATCAGAAATAGGATTATTTATATTTTCATTATTGGGAGTTGGGTCAACATTAGGGCTTTGAGTAAATTTTAAATCAGATAGATCAAAGAAGTTTAAGGTATTAACTTCAGAAGGAGCATCAGGATCAAGAGACATTTCTTTTCTTTAAAAGGAAATATGGTTTCTGTCACACCCCGAATTTCCAACATAACTCGGTGGGCCCGGTGGGGAGTATCGTGTTGTAAGTTGATATTATCATAGTCAACAAACACATAATAGCACATAATTGGTGTAAACTTTGTAGTTTGTAGATGTCAACATGAGGTTTGACTCCTACCTTGTTTCGATTCTTAAACTTATTCCATCTTCTTATATAGAATCATGAGCGGACGAGGCCATGGACGTGGTCACATTGCGATGACTCAGGCTGAGTTGACGAACTTAATTAACACACGTGTGGCAGAGGCCTTGGCAGCCTACCAAGCTGGTACGATATGTGCCAAACACCCTTTATTCTTGTATCGCGTACCCAATTCTTACCCATGTGCTGTATTTTCTTTCGTCCTTAGGTCTCCAAGTGAATCCAAATCAGAACAATCCACCTGTGTGTACGTTCAAGACGTTCATGGATTGCAAGCCTCAAACTTTCAGTGGAGCTGAAGGCCCCGTCGGACTGCTCCGTTGGTTCGAGAAAGCCAAATTCGTTTTTGCTATGTGTAACTGTCCAGCTGGGGACAGGGTGAAGTTTGCTTCTGGCACCTTGGAGGATGGTGCTCTGACTTGGTGGAATACTCAGGTGTAGATGTTGGGCGTCGAGATGGCAAACACGACCACTTGGGATGATTTCAAAGAGTTGATTCGGGAGGAGTACTGCCCTCGGGATGAAATACAAAAGTTGGAAAACAAGTACTATAACCTGAAGATGGAAGGATTTGATATTGAGGCCTACATGAAACGGTCTCACGAGCTGGCAAACATGTGTCCTAATCTGTCCCGACCACCACTTCGCAGGATTGAGCTCTACACTAAGGGATTGGCACCATCAGTTAAGGGGTTAGTCACTGCAGCAAATCTCAACGACCTACCCCGGATTATCAGATTGGCTCACAAGATTACTGATCAGGAGGTGGAGCGTGGCTCGCTGCCACCCCGTATTGCTACCACTGCTACTGCTGCCACGATTACCACCACCACTGATAACAAGCGTAAGTGGAATGATGCGGATAAGGCGACAAACTTGAATCAGTCGCAAAAGAAGCCTGACAACAACGACACTCGCAGCTTCAGCCAGTCATCATCTGTCAATCAGAATCAGAACCACAGCCAGACTTCCGGTTACGCAGGAAAACAGCCGAAGTGCAATAAGTGTGGTTTTCATCACTATGGTCAGTGTAGTCGAGCATGTCAAAGGCGTGACAAGATGGGTCACATGGCGAAGGATTGTAGAGCTCCACACCCCAAGAAACAATAGCAACAACCTCAGCAACAACAGCAAAGGCAACAACCCCAGCAGAATCGGGGTAATCAGAGGGGATGCTATCAGTGAGGCAGTGAAGGGCATTTCAAGAAGGATTGCCCGCAATTGAATCAGAATGCCAACAATAACAATGGGGGTAACTACCAGAACAACAACAACAATGCGGGAAACAACAATGGGAATAACGGAGGGAATGGCGCTCGCGGTAGGGCGTTCACTATTGGGGCAGGCGACGCAAGGAACGATGGCAACGTCGTGACCGGTACGTTCTCTGTTAATGGTATTATTGCTTCTTTGTTATTCGACTCTGGTGCCGACTGGAGTTATGTGTCTTTGGGATTTAGTCGTCAGTTAGGGTTGACTCCCGCGCCTCTTGTAAACAAGCATGTAGTGGAATTAGCTGATGGCAAGTCGATAGAAGCCACCATGTATTCCTAGGGTGTAAACTCGACCTCATGGGTCAAGTGTTTGACATTGACCTTCTTCCTATCACTCTTGGTAGTTTTGATATAGTCGTTGGTATGGACTGCTTGTCCAAAAACAGAGCAGATATACTTTGCAAGGAGAAAATTGTGCGTGTACCCCTCCCTAGCGGGGAATCATTATCTGTCCAGGGTCATCGAAGAGGTGCAACCTTCAACATCATCTAATCCATGAAAGTCCATAAATGTTTACGAAAGGGCTACCCTGCTATTTTAGCACTCGTTACCGACACTTTGTCTGAAGAAAAGAGATTCAAAGATCTACCTGTTGTACGCGAATTTCCCGACGTATTTCCCGAAGAACTTCCAGGTCTACCTCCACATCATCAGGTGGAGTTCCACATTGATCTCACACTAGGAGCAGCTCCAATTGCTCGCGCACCATATCGTCTTGCACCTGGGGAGTTGCAAGAATTGTCCAATCAACTCCAAGAACTGGTGGATAAGGGCTTTATTCGACCCAGCTCTTCGCCTTGGGGAGCCCCGGTGTTGTTTGTAAAGAAGAAGGACGGATCCTTTCGCATGTGTATTGATTATCGCGAACTCAACAAGGTGACGGTCAAGAATCGTTATCCTTTACCTCGCATTGACGATCTGTTCGACCAGTTGCAAGGGTCGAGCTTCTATTCGAAGATTGATCTAAGATCGGGCTATCACCAGATGAGAGTCCGAGAGGAGGATGTCCCAAAAACAGCTTTTCGCACGCGGTATGGCCATTACGAGTTTCTGGTCATGCCATTCGGGTTAACCAACGCACCAGCGGTATTCATGGATCTCATGAATCACGTATGTAAACCACATCTTGACGATTTTGTCATCGTGTTCATCGATGACATTCTGATCTATTCTAAGAGCAAGGAGGATCACGAACGGCACCTGCGTCTTATCTTGGAGCTCCTGAGGAAGGAGCAGTTTTACGCGAAATTCTCTAACCTATCATTCAACCTTATAACATGCTAACCTATCAAATCTTAGCCGATTTCTTCAAACATTCACACATATACAATTTCAAACATCATTAACATGAGAATATGATCATTTTCATCATATTATACCAAACCCACTTCATAACTACTTTGTTAATCACTTACAAGTGATCTAGTCTCAATTACCTCATAATTTCATCACATACTTAGTGTGTATACTACCTCCTAAGAATAGTGGACAACTAATTTATGCATATTCTTCTAATCTCATACATAATTCCTCCAATTCCTCCTACTAATCAACATGCATCATTCACACATAAACATCAAACATATTAGCATCACATTTCTTTCAATTCTTCTAACAAGAATACATCATACATATCAAAATTCATCTATATTAAACAAGAATTGGACATGGGTGATTATTCAAGTCCTCATCCTTACCATAACTAATGGGTTTCACCTCTAAACATCAAATTAACCTAAACCATGCATAATCCATATTCTATATGATGATTCTAACACATGCTCATACTCAATTTCATACAAATTCACGGATTAGAACATAACCCACTTCGTGCAAGATCATCAATCTAGGTTTTAAGACATACCTTATGATCCCCTTGTGAAGGTGATCATTAATCCATGCTCGGTTATGAATTTAAGCTTCATTTAGCCTTCCAATTTAAGGATTTTAGTGAAACTAGGGTTTAAACCCTCTTTCTTCTTCCTGGATATCGATACACACACACACACACTGTGTGTGTGGTGTTTTAAGTTTAGTTTATAAAACTCATGTTTCCCACTTAACGGTTTTGGTCCCTCAAGTTTCATTTTGATTATATAAGAGACTAAAACTCATTTCTTTATATTAACCGGGTTCTAATTTACCAAACCCGTTTTTGGGGTGTTACATGTACGTCGGTGTTTCGGTTACTTGTAGATACTACTCATAACACGCTCTAAAAAAAATTACATTGAGTCAACCAATTAAAACAAAACACTACCATACTTTTGCTAAAAAAACTAAAACCATAGAAAAACAATAATTTTAAACTTAGGTCAAAATTGTAATTTTTCAGGACAAATGAGCGTGTGCCAGACAGCCGCTTAACACGAATAAAAATTACTTCGAGCCAACCAATTAAAACAAAACGCTACCATTTTTTTGTAAAAAAATACTTAAACTATGGCACTTCTGTAATTTTACACTGGGGCAAATTCGTAATTTGACAGGGAAAGAAAACAATGACAAAACAGTAAATTTGAACTGAGGGCAAAATCGTAATTTGACTGAGAAGAAAAAAAAACAAAATCAATGGTAAAACTGTAAATATAAACGGGACAAAGTCGTAAGTTGGCTGAACCAATGGAGAAATGCCAGACAGTTGGCTGACACTATTCTCTTATCTTATGTTTGTATGTATGGTAAATAAACTTAAAACCATCTGGAAAATAATTTTATTAAAAAAAGCCACGAAAGTAAGAAACGGTGCCAGGAAAGAAAAAAACAATCGTTGCAACTGGTTACAATTTACTTTTTTGAAAAAAATTCACATACGTTCATATTTAACAAGTTGAGTGACTTTAGTATGCAAAAATTTAAGGACAAAAAGAAAGTATCTGGTTATATTTTTTTAATATTTGCCCTATTTTTTAGCAAGAAAAGGGTAAACGATAATATTAAACGCATGTTCTAACTTATAATATGTGTTGATTATTACATTTTAACCACCTACATATTAAACCAATAATTTATATGAGGCTTGCTCATTTCATTTTGTAGAGATATTTGTTTTTTAGTGGAATGCTTTTTTTTCTTTCTAACCAAAGGATATACCCAAAGATTTTGTAGAGATATTTGTTTTTTAGTGGAATGCTTTTTTTTCTTTCTACCCAAAGGATATACCCAAAGGATATACATATAGGAGTTTGTTTAGGGGGGGGGGGGGGGGGGGGGGGGGGGTGTTTGTCTAGGGGATTCTTGAGTGGTGCCCTCCTTATCCTAGATTTTAGGGCTCTTGTTCGTGTTCATTGGATATAATGTCTTCACGAATGGTTTATAAACACTTATCGAACAAGATTTTATGTTTGTGTTCGTTCATTAATGAAAGGAACGTGTTCACGAACACAAACGAGCACTATATAAAATTAGGGAAGACGACGGTGGCTGGAGGTGGACGGTGAGAAGGAGCGACGCTAGATCCTGAAGCCTAATGGTTGAACGAAGGTCGATAGTATTTGTCGATGTAAATAATGATAAGAAAAGTCATAAACAAGGTGGAAATAGAGTTTCTTATCTTATTTGTTTGGATAATAAGATAAATAGTAAATTACAAAAATCATCCTTTATGTTAACAATAGATTGCAAAGTGTGCTCTGTATCTTCAAAAAGTATAAAAAACGTACTTGATGTTTGCAAACCACTACATGTTATATCGTTTAACTATAACTCAATTAGTTTTTATGGTTAAATCATTGTAGATTGGTAATTTTACTCATTTATTTAAAGTCTATTTAATAAATAAAACAAAAATAGAATCATAAAATATTAAAACTATAAATATAAAAAGATAAATCGGTCTCTCTTTCTAAACTCTCTTTCTCTCTCTCTCTCTCTCTTAACTCTCTCTCTGGTTCTTTGTTCACACCACCACCACCAACCCTACAACCACCACTACTACCACCCACCTACCACCACCATCTACCCCCACCTGCCATCACCGCCTTCCCCCACAACCACCAGCACCTTCCCCCACCGGCCATCACCACCTTGCCTCAAAACCAACACACATTTCCGTACACAAATATCATCAATCCACCATCAGATCTACCACGAATTCTACCAGATCAACCACCAATTATATTGTAAATCAAGTAACTGTACGTTTCCAATTCATTCAGACATATCAATCTCCTTCGTATATATAATTATCATGCGCACAAGTTGTTTGCGCTAGGGTTTCGTTTTCCGACCAATTTCACTGGACCGATGGTAACCATCGGAAGATATGGAGATGCAGCGGTGAAACGGTCAGCCGTTAGATCGGATGGAATCACCGTCGATTTCGAATGGTTCATCTGGTTTATCATCTGGTGGTGGTGGTTTGGGGTATATTGAACATATGGTTACGAAATTCGATACGCTTGTGTAGAGGTGGTGGTGGTCTAATTGGGTGTATGGAGGTGGTGGTTGTGATGGGAACAGGCGGTTGTGGTGAGAACAGGCAGTGGTAGTTAAAGAGAGAGAGGTGTTTATGTGTGTGTATAGAATTATAAATACATATAATAATTTAAAACAATTTTTTATTTATTATGTTAACTATTTATTTTCCGCCCGCGCGTTGCGGCGGGACCTAATGACTACAAAAGGCGTGTCAGCAACGGGAAACAGATACCGAATATCAAAACATAAATAAAATGACATGATAAGGATAGTCACTCCGTCATAAAAAAATGATTTGAAATAACCCAATATATAATAATAGGACTCACACGTCCTACACGTTGGAAATTCGGTTATTTTCAGTTCAGTTATTATGGTGCTAACACGTTAAAATATGGATGAGCTCGGTACCGGTAACGACAGTGAAAGTACCGATCCAGAAAATCATCGAAATTAGGTACCGGCATCGAAAATGGTCGGTACAATACGGTATGGTATTTGAAGGTAAAAATCAATAAATACAGGTATGGTGCTAGACCGGTGTCGAACCGAAAGTAACGATTCTGAAAACGCCAAAAGGTGGGTACCAAATTGGTATCGAAAATGATTTGGTATAGTAAATTTGGTACCGATACGATACCGGTTCGTTTACAGAATTTGATACGATTTGCTCATCAATATTCTAAATATCCAAGTTAATTTTACATGCTACAATTCATTCATTACAGAAAAAGACAAAAAAGAAAGCAAAATAAGTTGTTGTGTATATAAAACCTCATTCAAACGAAATACAGTTTACTTACTGTGTGTATGAAAAGTAATCTAAACGGTGCAATTACTTGCATTGCTGCGTTGCTACAGGATTTGATGAGCTCGTTACCAACCGGTACCGAAATCCCCAAAAGTGGGTACCGGTACCGAATATACCTAGTATGGACGGTTCGGTACAGGTCGGTATTGGTACGGCACCGGTATTTGAGAGTAAAAACCGGTGAATACCTGTGCGAAACCGGTAAAAAAAATACACCGGTTTGGTAAATTTGAGACCGGTACCTATACCCGATACCATTTGCTCATCTCTTAATCATGTTACTAATTTTAAATAATTCTAATCTAATTCTAATATTAATTTAATAATCTAATTGTAATATGAATTTAAAATATTAATTTAATAATCTAATCATAATATTAATTTAATAGTAAATCAACTGTTCATTGTGTTTATCTTTTATCATATATGAATGATTGTTTATTTTTATATTTAGATTAAAATAACCAAAATACCCTCATTTTGGTCAAATTTAACCATAAAAATTACTGAGTTAGGGCCAAAGGACATAACTTGTAAGGGTTTGCAATCATCTAGTACGTTTTTTGTACTTTTTGAAGACAAATAAATAAATAAATGATAAAAAATCTTTAATGAACAACATAAACAAACGGTCATTAACGAATGTTGACGAACACATTGCTGAACGTTCACGAACGTAACTGAACGAACGAGACATCTGTTTGTGTTCGTTCATTTAACTAACCGAACATAATTTCTTGTTCATGTTCATTCATTTAATAAACGAACGAACGTAAACAAACTTTCCACCGAACGATTCACGAACTGTTCATTAAACATTTGGTTTGTTTAGTTTAGAGCCCTACTAGATTCCCAGGGTCTTCAAATTGTTCCCACTAAAAGAAAAAAAAAGAGTACTAAATCAATAAACCCACATTAGGTATACTACCATCATTGATTTTGGATTTTCTGTTTCCTTTGCTATAACAAGTCCACTAAAACCGACTAAGCTTCCGTTAAGTTAACTCGGGAACAGTGTGTAAAACCTACTAATCTCCCGTTTATCACGGTCGGGATTAAAATGGTCGCATTAGGTGGGATTAATCCTGGTAAAATATATTAACATGAGGTTTTTTTTACGCTGATTCTAAACACACCCCCCTCTCCTGATTATACTCCCTTGTGAGAGGAAAACTGCCAGTCTCACGCGGGTCCCCACCTGTAAGTATGTGAGAGGAAGGGGTGTAAAAAGTAATTAGATGTGTAGAAAGTAGCACCCTTTTTTAATACACACATATATTTTTAATAGTATATATATGTATCGAAGAAAACAAGTTTGGAATCAAGTTAGATTCCGACATTTGCTTATATCTTCTTCAGCGCATCTTCTTGCTTCTGTTGTTCTTCGCAATTCTCAGGTATGAATATCTCTAATTCTTTTGGGATATGTAGGATGCATTCTAATTTGGTCTGATGGTGTTGATATTAGGGCTAGTTTTTTTTTTTTTTTGGACCTATAATTTAGGTTCATAAGTTTGTTAAACTGTGAGCATTGCTCGGAAATTGATCATGTTTGGTGGCAACTTCATGGTAAAATGCTTTGAAAATTGCTTTCACAAAATGGTTCTTGATGCAGAGTTTATCGAATTTGAACGGATTCTTTTACTGAACTTTTTAATCATAACTTCATGGTAAAATGCTTTGAAAATCCCCGGTCTGCTACGGGAGAAACTCATCTAATACTTACATTGAGGTTTCTTTTTTTCCTAAATCGACGTTTTTTGCAGCCAATTGAAACAGGAAAAAAAGAGTTTTGCTAACCGAAACATCAATGAATATTACACAAAGCATGACTGACCCTTTGTCAACCAAACCGTATCGTTCATGGGCTCTGTCAGCTATTCACACAGGTACAAATATACATCTTTTTTCACTTTGTTTACATGTTGCTCTTCTTCATTTCTTGGATTGATTCAAGTTTCGTGTTTGAGCAGCTTCTTCTCATGTTGGACAAGCTAATCCCACCAATCTGGTATAACTTTTTGCAATTATTTGCTTATCCTCTTGATGTATTTAAAATAATAAGTTAATAAACTGAATTTATTTGCATTTTTACTCAGGCCATTGATACAACCAAAGAAAGAATCCGGAAGCTGTTCAACAATGTGGACCTTTCGGTTTCTTCATACGACACGGCCTGGGTAGCCATGGTCCCTTCTCCAAGCTCACCCAAATCCCCTTGTTTCCCCGAGTGTCTTAACTGGTTAGTTGATAATCAGCTTGATGATGGTTCATGGGGTCTCGTTAATCACAGTCGTACTCATCCGTTACTTAAAGATTCCCTCTCTTCAACATTAGCATGTATTGTTGCATTAAAACGATGGAATGTTGGGGAAGACCAAATTAATAAAGGTAAGCGTTTTTTTGCTTGCTGTCTTTCAAGTGTTATTGTTCATTCATGAAATAGTCAACTCTTGTTGCAGGTCTACATTTTATTGAGTCGAATTTTGCTTCAGCTACTGACAAAAGTCACCCGTCTCCCTTTGGTTTTGACATCATATTTCCCGGTATGGTTGAGTATGCGGAACGGTTGAACATAAACCTCCGTTCAAAACAAACGGATTTTACTTTGATGCTACATGAGAGAGAATTGGAGCTAAAAAGGTTTTTTTTTTTCGGAAATTGGATTTAAATAATCCCAACTATTACCTATTGGCCGGCAACAGTCCCAACTAACGAAGTGTTATGTGACAGACCCATATTTTTAACCTATTTTCTCCCAATGAGCTTTTTCTAACTTAGGTCTAACCCCGTTGGTTTTTTGCTGATGTGGACTGCTTATGTGGCAAAAAGTTAAATTTTGATGATGTGGATTGCTTATGTGGCAAAGTTTTGATGATGTGGACTCTTGTGTGGTAGTCCACGCCAACAAAAACTAACTGGGTTAGACCTAAGTTAGAAAAAGTTTGTTGGGAGAAAATAGGTTAAAAGTTGGGACTGTCAAAACACATTTTGTTAGTTGGGATTGTTACTGGCCAACATGTAAGTTGGGATAATTTAAATTCAAGTTTTCTTTTTTACTGATTATGTGAGTTATAATGCAAAGAAAATAACTCTGGTTGTTATCATTATCATATAGATGTCATTCGAATGAGATGGAAGCATACCTGGCGTATATTTCAGAAGGACTCGGTAACTTATATGATTGGCATATGGTGAAGAAATATCAGCTGAAAAACGGTTCGGTTTTCAACTCACCGTCAGCGACAGCAGCTGCTTTTATTAATCATCAAGATACCGGTTGTCTTAATTATCTAACTTCGCTTTTGGACAAGTTTGGTAATGCAGGTACGCGTTTCTTACTTAGTTATTTATCGATATTTCGTATGAAGAAATCCTACATTGTGCTAACAAATCTAAGTGGTGAATCTCAGTCCCGACAGTTTATCCTCTTGATTTATATATCCGGCTTTCCATGGTTGATACGCTTGAAAGATTAGGAATCGCACACCATTTCAGCGTGGAAGTTAAAAATGTTTTAGACGAAACATACAGGTTAAATATTCATTTTATTAAATCAAAACATATGGAACGTTAATGCAAATCATTTGGTCGAATCTAGATGTTGGGTGGAGCGAGATGAGCAAATATTTATGGATGTTGTAACTTGTGCTTTGGCCTTTCGGTTATTAAGGATCAACGGGTATGAAGTATCCTCAGGTATATATCTTAAACAAAAAACATATTATAAGTCATTTATTTTATTTTATTATATTTTTGTTATATTTTTCATTTTGTGACTTGACATGTGGCGTAGATCCGTTGGCTGAAATTACTAACGAAGGAGCTTTCAAAGACGAATATGCAGCTGTTGAAGTGTATAATGCATCACAGGTTTTATACCCAGAGGAATTATCTTTCGGAGAACAAATCTTGAGGTCGGGTGATATTCTTAGACGGATAATATCCACTGATTCAAACCGGCTCTCTAAATTTATTCACAAAGAGGTTGTGATTTTGACTTTGACTTTGACTTTGACTCATAATTACGTATCTTTTTCCATGCAACATATCTGAATGGTTAATTTAATCAGGTGGAGAATGCTCTTAAGTTCCCATTCAATACTGGTTTAGAACGCATAAACACTAGACGAAATATAGATCGCTACAATGTTGATGATACAAGAATTTTGAAAACTACATATCGGTGAGTTTTTAATTTCACGTGTAAATATTTTAAAGCATTAAGAAGTGACAGGTCTGAGTATTTTTCTCTGATTAATGCCAGATCATCGAATATTAGCAACAAGGATTACTTAAGGTTCGCAGTTGAAGATTATAACTCCTGCCAATCTATTTACTGTGAAGAATTAAAAGGTCTTGAAAGGTTTGTATCAAAAGTTATATTTTTATATTTATATTTGAGTAAAATGCCATTTTCGTCCTGAGGTTTGACCAGTTTCACGACTTTCGTCCAAAGGTTTATTTTTTCGCAACTAGATCCAAAAGGTTTGAAATCTTGCCATTTTCATCCGGCTCGTTAACTCCATCCATTTTTCTCCATGAAGTCTGGGGTATTTCTGTCTTTTTTAATTTTTATTAACTATTCGTCTTTCTCAGGGGTATTCGGTCTTTTAACATAAAGTGAAAAATACCGAATTTCCCTTTAAGTTAGCAAAAAAAAGGAAATACACCTGACTTACTTAACGGACAAAATGGATGGAGTTAACGAGCCGGATGAAAATGGCAAGATTTCAAACCTTTTGGATCCAGATGTGGAAAAACAAACCTTTGGACGAAAGTTGCAAAACTGGCCAAACCTCAGGGACGAAAATGGCATTTTACTCTTTATATTTTGATTAACGAAGAAGTGATGACGTGGCACCAGGTGGGTGGTAGATAACAAATTGGACCAGCTCAAGTTTGCTAGGCAAAAGACACCCTACTGTTACTTCTCTGTTGCCGCAACACTTTTATCTCCTGAATTATCGGACGCGCGTATTTCATGGGCCAAAAACGGCATCCTTACTACAGTAGTTGATGACTTTTTTGACGTTGGTGGTACTATCGACGAATTGGCCAATCTGATTCAGTGTGTTGAAAAGTATAATCTTGTTCCATATTTACGTGATTTTCTTAATTATTTTGAATTTTAAAGGATTTTGTTTTATAAATTGCAGATGGAATGCAGACGTTGACAATGATTGCTGTTCGGAGCAAGTTCGAATTGTATTTTTAGCATTAAAAGATGCAATCTGTTGGATTGGAGACACAGCTTTCAAATGGCAAGAACGAGATGTAACGAGCCATGTTATTCAAACTGTAAGATATCTAATCTTTTCTGCTTTATATAAAGAGTATGATACACAGATGGTCCTTGTGGTTTGCCTAAATTTTGGATTTGGTCCTTAGCTTTCTAAAAGTACCTGGATGGTCCCTGTGGTTTGCACTTTGTAACGCTTTTAGTCGCCAGCCAATAAATCTAAAGGCAAGCATGTCCAAGTAAATGACTAAATGTGTTACAAAGTGCAAACCACAGGGACCATCCATGTACTTTTGGAAAAAGCTGGGGACTAAATGCGTTACAAAGTGCAAACCACAGGGACCATCTATGTACTTTTGAAAAGCTAGGGACCAAATCCAAAATTTTGGTAAACCACAGGGACCATCCAGTGTACTTTACTCTTATATAAAAAAAGGTGTTCCTTGGTCATTTATTTTTATATATTTTTTTTGTTTCTATAGTGGTTGGATCTGATGAATAGTATGTTGAGGGAGGCTGTATGGACAAGAGACGCGTATGTACCAACAATAAATGAATATATGGAAAATGCTTACGTGTCGTTTGCATTAGGCCCAATTGTACTGCCCGCTATTTACTTTGTGGGGCCCAAGTTGTCGGAGGAGATTGTCGAAAGCTCCGAGTATCATTATCTATACGAGCTAATGAGCACTTTGGGTCGGCTTCTGAATGATATACATAGCTTCAAGGTAATTTCTTTTTTATTTAAAAAAACAAAAGAGGGTAGTATAGTAATAATGGGTTTTGTTAACTATTAACGCAGAGAGAATATAAGGAAGGAAAACTAAATGCTGTAGCGTTGCAACTGAGTAATGAGGAAAGTGGGAATGTGGAAGATGAGGTGGTAAAGGAGATGATGACGACGATAAAGAACAAGAGGAGAGAGATGATGAAATTAGTTACGGAAGAAAAGGGAAGCATTGTTCCTAGAGCTTGTAAAGACGCGTTTTGGAACATGTGCAACGTGTTGAATCTTTTTTATGCGAAGGATGATGGGTTTACTGGAGACGCGATTCTTGGTATTGTGAAGGACGTCATTTACGAACCGTTGAGTTGATTGGAAGTGAAGAACAAATGTAAATCATGTTTGAAAATCATGCTTTTGATGGGGGTGCTGTACTAGTGTCTTATGTCAAGGCAGTAGATAAATAAATACAAAGCATGAGTAATGTTTTTGCTTTTTATTGTCATTTTGCTTTTCATTGTCAGACCGAGTGACTTAATCTGTGAGGTTTTGCTCAGATTTAAGTTTATGGTAGTGCACATCCTGAACATTGTTGATAGCAACTATAAAGCTTAGGCTCCATGTTGCATCCCTACTGAAGCAAGTCGGCCAGTTTGAGATCCAAACAGTTTGGTTCATGGTTTAGTTGTGCCGATTTTGTGGTTTGCCTTGTTTGGAACATGGAACCTGTGTGAATTGAACAAGCCTTTTTTTATTTTCATTTTTGGTAGTCATATACCATGTATCTAGCTCATACTATTTTTTAAGTAAAAATCAAAACCATGTTTATAATCGCCCTTGTTGCCTGTCAATTGTACTCATGGCCACTCTCTGTCCCTTACAATCAACGGTTAGCAAACATTACGAGCTAAAAGTCTCAACGACCAGAGTCCTAGCCTCAAGTTAGCGGATATGCGCTCATTCTCACATATGTGGGCTAGGTCTCGAGTATCAGCCCCATCCTCGCTGCAAAACCACCACAAATTACATGTATGGTTCACATGTTTATTCATCATGCATTTCTCCTCTTATTCTTCTTACATTATGTTCAGTTTTTGGGTTATTGGATTTTAATAATCTTAACTTTCACCTATTTGCCGACATTAATCCCAGCTTAAAAAATTCCCTCAGACAATCCCAACTTGTAAGAATTTGGCCCCATCGATCATTTTGTAACTGGGTTTTAACCCAATTAGTTTTTTTTTTTGCTGACGTGGTAGCTTACGTGACACAAATCTAGTTATCGGCTGATGTAGTTGCTTATGTGGCACAAACCTAGTAATTGAATTTTAATAATCATAACTTTCACAATCAACAACTACCATCAGCCGCCACCAAGACCACCTACAACCACCATTAACAACCACCCACCACCATCAACAACCACAACCATTAGCTGCCACCATCAGTCGCCACCACCACCATCACACACCACCACCACCATCAACAACCACCACCATCAGTCGCCGTCACCACCACCATCAACAATCACCACCATCAGCCGCCACCAACAACATCACACACCACCACCATCAACAACCCACCACCATCAGTCGCCACCACCGTCGCCATTAACAACCCCCACCACGGCGGCTGATGGTGGTGGCAGCTGATGGTGGTTGTTGATGGTGGTGGTGGGTGATGGTGGTGGCAGCTAATGGTAGTGGTGAAAGTTAGGATTATTAACACCAGCCGCCAATAACTAGGTTTGTGCCACGTAAACTACCACGTTAGCAAAAAACTATCTGGGTTACAACCCAATTAAAAAAGGATCTGTAGGTCCCGAAAACCGGATCTAATAATGATATCAAACAAACCTATTAATTGTGCGGAATCAAATCAATAGGTGATTCAAGACTATACACGAGATTACGGTTTCAATGCACACTTGTATTGATTCAACAAGTCGAGTACATAAACCCTAGATGGCCTCCTGCGATTTTCTCCAAGATATAACTATGATGCTTAAACCCTAGTTTATGAAATAAACTAATTTATATACCCTAGACAAGCCCATGCCCCCATGGGCTCTCCATGGGCCGGCTTGGCCCAAATAACCTTTTATGGTCCGATTCATAATACAAACTATCCCGATAAAGCCTAACACGTAACCATAGCTCGTTGTGTATATTTGATGCATTAGTCTCACACTTTTAGGCCCAACAATCTCCCTCTAGACTAATGCTATCAAATTGTCTTCATAACATGAATTAACAAAGTCTTCAATGAAGCTTATGGTTGTTGCTCTGCTGTAGTTGTTGTTGAAGTTCTTGACTTCTGAACTCTCAGCACTGGGTCTCTTCTTTCTTCTCTTGAAGTTAGCTTCATATTAGGATCGTTATCAACATTGCTTAAACATCTAGCTAAAAAGAATGCGAGAGGAGGATTCTGAGCAACTCTTTTCTTTTTCAATATTATTCTTTCAAGCACGTTTATAGGCACTTCTTCATATGTACGTTCACTGTCAGATAATGATTCGTACCTGGTTCTTCTGACTCAGGTACATCTTGTTGTTGTGATGCTTCGTGCTTGTCTGCTACTATCAACATCTCATTCTTCATCAACCCCTGTTTCTTGATTTAAATCATGTTCTACACATTCTTATAAATTTGTAAGCAAACATTTCTATGCAACAGAGGAAAGTACCACATGAACACCTAGTACATCCAAGTACTTGTACTCAAATTTCATAATTCAAATTTCTTTCAACTTTTGATGATCAGTCAAATCTTCAAGAATGGTTAATGTTTTTTTTAATTTTTAATAAAACAAATAAAACACTCTATTTTTGGATTTTTGGTTTTAAGAAAAACAAGACACTATTTTTGTATTTTCTCTATTTTCTTTTAAATTTCATAATTTTCAAGAACTAAAAACAAATAAAAACTCAAAACATAAACAAAGAAATTAACTCAACTGTTACACTATACAATTACAAGGAACATTTTTCGGCACAAACTTATTCAGACTAGTCTAAGTGATTGTCAATATATTGGTCCACTTAAACTTTAATGCTCAACTTACAATTTTCTCAACTTCGTGATATGCTTAAGGTATATTATACAATTTTCTTCACGTTGTGTTTTCTCAGTTACTAGGTTCATCACAATGTGTTTTAGCATTTACTGGTTTCAGTTACTGTTTCATCACAATGTGTTTTATCAGTTACTTACTGGGTGATATGATTTTTGGCATTCTTGATGTTGTGTTTTATCAGTTCCTGGTTCACGTTGTGTTTTACCAGTTGCTGGTTTCATCACAATATGTTTTGTCAGTTACTGTTTCATCACAATGTGTTCTATCATTTACTGGTTGATGTGATGATGTTGTGTTTTATTAGTTACTGGTTTAATCACAATGTGTTTTAATAGTTACTGGTTTCAGTTATTGTTTCATCACAATGTGTTTTATCAGTTACTGGTTGATATGATTTTTGGCATTCTTGATGTTGTGTTTTATCAATTACCAGTTTCATCACAATGTGTTATACCAGTTATGATTCATGAATGGCATGTTCTTTTGTATTTTATCTACTGTTTTATCACAATGTGTTTTATCAGTTACCGGTTGATGTGATTTTGGCATTCTTGATGTTGGGTTTTATCAGTTATTGGTTTCATCACAATGTGTTTTATCAGTTACCGGTCTCAGTTACTGATTCATCACAATGTGTTTTATCAGTTACTGGTTGATATGATTTTGGCATTCTTGATGTTGTGTTTTAGCAGTTAGTCATTAGTTCGTCATATTGTGTTTTATCGCTAAAACACACTACTATGAACACATCTAGATCTAATTTATCGTTCTTTTTTATATGATTTGGTGTTTTCAAATGTGAGGGATTAGAGAGAGAGAAAAAAATTGCGACATTTTTCCAGGTGGTTTTATGATTGGTAGTTATATCCTTATTTAAAACAACTTAAATGACACATTTACCCCCAATCAATTAAATTAGCATATTTTAAAGACACATATATTACCAAAATGCCATCAAAATGATCTCAACCATTAAACAAATTCATTTGATAGCCCAGATCGCTTCCTACACTTTCTAGGAAAAACACACTTTCCGCCTGATCCCCACACACACACACTCTCTCTCTCTCTCTATAAGACTATATAGGGTGAGGTTCCTGTAAAAAGGACCTTTTTCGTGAGAAGTGTGAGAAGGCATAGAAATTGACATATATGCATCATGTTTTGGACTTAGGCATGATGTTTTGGGTTGTTTTGGCAAGAAAAACACCAAACATAACAATTTAAAACACAACGCAACGTATTATGGGCGTGAAATTTAAAACACACTGCTTAACACTTAAAACACACTACTTAACGTTCTTGGCATAGTGTTTTAAGTTTTAAGCCTAGAATTCATTGCATTGTGTCTTAAATTGTTATGTTTGGTGTTTTTCTTGCTAAAACAACCCAAAACATTATGCCCAAGTCCAAAACATGATGCCTACATGTCAATTATTATGCCTTCTCACACTTCTCACGAAAAATGTCCTTTTTACAGGATCCTAAGACTATATATATATATATATATATATATATATATATATATATATATATATATAGGGGAAGGTTTAAATGAGAACTCTAAATATTGTGAGAACCGTGAGAACAAATAAAAAAACCGCGAGAACTTGGTTAAAAATAAGAGAAAATTACTAAATTCGTCCCTGAGGTTTTACACAAATTGCTAGATCAGTCCAAAATCAAGATTTGTTGCTAAAACAGTCCAAAATCAAGATTTGTTTTGCTAATACAATCCAAAAAACAAACGCCGTTAAATTAGCCTTGTTTTGTTTTGCTAAATTTGTCCCCGAGGTTTTACACAAATTGCTAGATCAGTCCAAAATCAAGATTAGTTAAATGAACGAACATGAACAGAGGTCTCGTTCGTTCGATTGTGTTCGTGAACGTTCGGTAAGGTGTTCGTGAACGTACCTTTCTGGTATTCCATCACCCCATCCATTCATCCTCATGTTCCAAATGCAAGCAACAACATGCCTACATGGCATGGCAGTTGATGTCACACCCCTATTTTCCACGTGTCACCGGTGGGCCCGGTGGGGAGTATCGTGACGTAGTTGGTATCATCATAGACAAACAACACAATATATAAATGCACAGCGGAAGCAAAGATAGATTCATTTCAACTTTAATAAAGTGTAATATCAAATATCACAAATAGTTGAAACGGATCCACAGGCGGATCAAAATAAAATAAGATATTGTTCAACAGTTTATTGTCATCCAAGCTTGCGAGACTTATTGTGGACGCTCTAGAAGACAGCTAGCCTAGTACGAGTAGTACCTGCACTTAACCTTTTGGGAAAAATACGTCAGTTTACACTGGTAAATACAATTTAACTGACTCATTTTGAAAAGGGTTGAAAATTGATTTGAATGCTCATGGCACAAAACATTTTTTTTTTATAACTTGGGATAATTATGTAATATAATCTTGTGAACGAATTACATGTTACTTGTGCGTTCAGTAGCCCGGATCTTGTCCGGGTTAAAGATCAATAGACACACCACATTATAGAGTTATACACTGACAGGTGTACGCCTACACCCCGTGCTCAGGTCGTGGCCATCTCGTAAGATGATGCCAAGGATATCCGGGACATGGTCATTAACCCCCCAAAGGCTTTAAGTGAACAAGACTGTTTAAACGAGCCGATCAAATTATTCAATTAACCACCCAAAGATGTAAGATTTGATGCTCGATCAAGCGGTATTCTATATACCGTAACCCAAGCCCGTATAGGGAAAATAAGTTAAAAGTATTTACCTGAGTAAAGTATAAATCACAACTAGCAAGTGAAGGTAGCTTTTACTGGTTCTTCTTATTCTGGAACAAAGGTTTATAATAACCTATTAGATTTCTAACGGGTCTTTATTTAAGCCTAAGCTTAGACCGGCTAGTTTTAAGGACGATACGGTTCAAACGCACGATTAAGCGAAGACCGGATAGAATGTGATTTAGACCCGACAAGTTTGAATACTTGTATAATATGGGTATACTAAATACATTCTGGATTTTGAGACAAAGATGATAAGGTTTGACCCGTTTCGGTCAATTTATGCAAACTAGTTACATAAAGCGACCCGAGCGCGAAAAGGCGTTACGGGTAACCATAAGAGTCATATGCAAGTTCCCTGAGGTAATATGGCTTAAATATGTTATAATATCAGTAAGATATCTTCTATTATGCCCCAAATGAATTTAAACACAATTTATGCCTCATAAGAGCATTTTGGTCATTTAAAAGATTATAAAAGAGTTAAATTAGAAATCTGAGTTACAGGTCTGGTTTGTACAGTAAATATACTTAATTTAACATATTATAACAGTAGGGTATGACCCATATGTGAAATTTATCATTTAAAACCAAACTATGCACCTTAGGGGTATTTTGGTAATTTCACAAGGGCTTAAAAGGCCAAAATTGAAAACCTGAGTTCAAAAACTTGTACTTACTGTTATTTTATAAAAACATACTAAAAACATCAGTAGGTATCAACCTTATATGTTTAATATGGTTCTAGTACATACTATGCGTTAAAAACGCTTAAAAAGGCGATTTGGAGCGATTTCCGGGTTTTTAAAAGAAAGCTGATATTTTTATATTTCCAGAATGCTCCAAATATTTTATTTATCAAATAAAATCAGTAGAAAAAGGTTTGGGGTCAAAAGGATTTGTAAAACTCATTTTATGGCTTAAAAGGGCAAAATCGGTATTAACCGGATTAAACTTAGAGACCTATGTTATGCTCAGCCAAAAATTAAATAAAAATCTTTAAAAATCCCAAAATATTATATAACATCAGTGGCTAAAAAGTTTGATATCAAAAAGTGGGTTTAAATAGGCTATTTGCTAATTACGCCATTTAATTAATATAAAGCTTTCAAATTACGATAATGAGCATAACTCTTAATCTAGACCTCAAACTGATATCAAATTTTTGGTGCAAATTTCTAAATCAGTAACAAATGTTTCTACTCTTTCACTTTTTCAAAAATCACGTTTTATAGTCAAAAGGGCATAATAGTCAACTTTTAAGCATAAATCGGAAACATGCATATGAATCGGAAAAGTATTGAACCAAGTTGTAAAATCTCAGAGAGTTATACTTATATGAAACTTGGTCCAAAATAAGCTCTAAGACAGATCTCAAACATGCATGAATGGATCAGAACTGATAGTCAAAGCAAAAGTCAATTTATGCGACTTTCGGTTCCGATTCGGGTTTAAACTGAAAATTTTCGAGATGAACATGTTGAGACATGTTCTTACATTAATTACCAAGTTATTTTATGATCAAACAGGTTGCATGTACCCTACATTGCTAATCATGCTTAAATTTGCAAATAATCACTCTGTTGACTTTTTAAGATAAGCTTTGACTCGACAATAATCATACTTAGAGTGGGAATCTGAAAATACCCTTTTAAGGGTTTGTTACCCACATAAATACCAACTTGTAGGTACTTTCAATTCGAGAAATGACTGAGCAAAATTCGTTTAATTTCAAAGTCAAACTTAAATTACGACGGTTTGACTATTGGTTAATTAACTAAGCTAGAACGAATTTGAAAGGGTTATGAACACTTACAAGAGTCCTAATTAAGCTTAGAGAGCACTAGAAAGTTGGCTTGATGTCCAGAGAGCTCCAGAGATGATCTTGTGAATTTTTGTAAATGCAAGTGTTGAAAGTTGCAAGCTTCAAGACCCTTTTATGCCAATTTTGATCTCATTTGATGCTGCCACAATAGCCTAGGGATGTTGTAAGATGAGTCCAAGTGCCCCTAAATGCATGTACATCCATTGGTGAGGCTCTGGGATCGGATACAGCTGGTTACAACTCGAAAACAGACCTGAACTGGCACCTGTTCGCTGTTTTGTCGCTGGCAGCTTGTAGGCGGGCCGCGACAGGCCCCTCGCGGGCCGCGTACATGTGTTCAGCAGGTTACAAGTTTTCCAACATTTACATTTTGGTCCTTGGTCCTTTGGAACGTGGTTTTGGCTATTTATCTTGCACATTAGACCCTAAAACCTGATGTTTAAGGACCTTGGGACATTTACAAACATGGTAAAGTCCTTGGTTAACTTTGTGCTTACCCGAAAAGTCACGAAATTCAACGTTAACGTATTTAACCCTTCGTGCACGGTTTTGATCATAACTTTCTCATACGATAACGAAACTTGATGAAATTTTTACCACATATTCTAGTGAGTATATTTTACCATTACAAAGCTTCGGGTTTGCCAAAAGGTCACTCAGAGGTATACTTTCAACATGTTGACACGTTTAGCCCCTGTAGTTTGTAATTCCTCACTTTCTTTCATTTTCCGCTTCGTATGATGCATGATTTATCCGTTTAAGATTATAAACACGATGTAGGGTTATTGTAGAGCCTATTTATCCATTGTTGACACTTTGGACCCTTATATTCACATAGTTTCACTGTTTGTCAACTTTAGTCCTCTAAAGTATGTTTTCACACATTCAAAGCCTATGACACGTGTCAATACTTTATTGGACGTAAATTTTCGAGGTGTTACATCCTCACCCCCTTAAAAGAAATCTCGACCTCGAGATTTACTGAAACAAGTGAGGGTATTTTTCTTTCATCGTGGATTCTACCTCCCATGTGTATTCGGGACCTCTACGGGCATCCCATTTGACTTTCACAATAGGCACATGCTTCCTTCGAAGCTTCTTCACCTGTCGATCCTCAATCGACAATGGTTTCTCCACAAATTTCAAGCTCTCATCTATATGTACATCCGTATGCGGTATGACCAGTGATTCATCAGCGAAACACTTCTTCAGATTACAGATGTGAAAAACATTATGTATAGCACTAAGCTCTTCAGGCAAGTTTAACTTATAAGCAACTGACCCGACACGTTCGATAACCTCGAAAGGTCCTATGTATCTCGGGCTTAGCTTGCCTTTCTTACCAAATCGCATCACTCCCTTCCAGGGTGATACTTTAAGCAATACTTTGTCACCTACTTCGAAGTGAAAAGATTTACGCTTTGGATCCGCATAACTTTTCTGCCTATCCCTGGCAGCTTTCAAACGATCGCGAATCTGGACAATCTTGTCCGTTGTTTCAAAGACCAAATCTGGTCCTGATAATTGAACGTCTCCTACTTCCGCCCAACAAATGGGTGTTCTGCATTTTCTACCATATAATGCCTCAAAAGGCGCAGCCTTAATACTAGTATGGTAGCTATTGTTATAGGAGAACTCGACTAATGGCAGATGCTTATCCCAACTGCCACCTAAATCAATCACACATGCATGAAGCATGTCTTCCAATGTTTGAATGGTACGCTCACTCTGTCCGTCTGTCTGTGGGTGGTAAGCCGTACTAAAATTCAAGCGCGTGCCCAAAGACTGTTGGAAACTTTTCCAAAAATGAGAGGTGTATCTCGTATCTCTATCAGAGATAATTGACAATGGTACACCATGTAGAGCTACGATCTTATCTACATATAATTGAGCTAACATGTCGGAGCTGTAAGTTTCCTTAATGGGTAGGAAATGTGCTGACTTCGTCAGTCTATCCACTATGACCCATATAGTATCGTTTTCCTTTCTTGTCTTTGGCAATTTGGTGATGAAATCCATCGTCAACATCTCCCACTTCCACGTGGGAATTTCAGGTTGTTGTAACAAACCTGACGGCTTCTGGTGTTCAGCTTTGACTTGCGCACAAGTCAAACATTTAGCTACATAAGCAGCTACAGACTTTTTCAAACCAATCCACCAATAATTGGCCTTTAGATCCTGGTACATCTTATCAGCTCCAGGATGAACAGAATATTTGGAACTGTGGGCTTCCTGGAGGATAACATCTCGAAGTCCTCCAAAAACTGGAACCCATATTCGTCCATTCAATCTTAGCATTCCGTCTTTGTCATAGGATAACTGCTCCTCAGTTACTCCTAGTTTTTCTTCAGGATAGTTAGCTTCCAACACAGCTTCCTTCTGTGCAGCTAACACCCTTTCGTTCAAACTATTCCTGATTTCGATGCGCTTGGCATTGATTCTTATTGGTTTCACTCTTTCTTTTCTGCTTAAGGCGTCATCAACTACATTTGCCTTGCCTGGATGGTATTTTATCTCACAATCATAATCATTTAGAGTTTCCATCCATCGTCTTTGTCGCATGTTCAAGTCCTTCTGATTGAACAAATGTTGAAGACTCTTGTGATCTGAATAGATCACACACTTGGTTCCATACAAGTAATGCCTCCATAACTTTAATGCAAATACAACGGCACCCAACTCCGAGTCGTGGGTGGTGTAGTTCTTCTTGTGCACCTTTAGCTGTCGCGAAACGTAGGCAATAACTTTGCCTTTCTGCATGAGTACACAGCCCATACCAGTGCGTGATGCATCACAGTACACCACAAATTCTTCTATACCATCTGGCAATGTTAATACTGGTGCATTACTCAACTTTTTCTTCAAAATGTCAAAGGATTCCTGCTGCTTAGGGCCCCAATCAAACTTAACCTTCTTACGTGTCAACGAAGTTAGGGGCGCAGCAATCCTTGAAATTTTTTTGATGAAACGCCTATAATATCCTGCTAAACCCAGGAAGCTACGAATTTCAGTAGGCGTCTTTGGCTCTTGCCAATTCATAACTGCTTCTACCTTAGCGGGATCCACTTGGATACCACGCTCACTTACCACATGTCCAAGGAATTGGATTTCTCGAAGCCAAAATTCGCACTTCGAAAATTTGGCGTAGAGTTTCTCTTGGTGAAGAAGTTTGAGAATACAACGAAGGTGTTTCTCATGATCAGCTTGGCTCTTCGAATAGATGAGGATGTCGTCAATGAAGACGATGACGAATTTGTCTAAGTAAGGCTTGCAGACGCGATTCATGAGATCCATGAATGCGGCCGGTGCATCAGTGAGCCCAAAAGGCATCACTAGGAACTCGTAATGTCCATAACGAGTCCTAAATGCAGTTTTGTGCACATCTTCATCCTTGACCTTCAACTGATGATAGCCTGACCTCAAGTCGATCTTAGAGAAGTAGCTTGCTCCTTGCAATTGATCGAATAGATCATCGATCCTGGGCAAAGGATACCTATTCTTGATAGTTACTTTATTAAGCTCACGGTAATCGATGCACAGGCGCATCGATCCATCCTTCTTCTTGACAAACAAGATCGGCGCTCCCCAAGGAGACGAACTAGGTCTAATAAAACCTTTAGCTAACAGATCATCTAACTGCGTCCTTAACTCCTTCATTTCTGTTGGTGCCAACCTATAAGGCGCTCTTGCTACTGGTGCAGCACCAGGGATGATGTCGATTCGGAATTCCACTTGCCTATCTGGTGGTAAACCAGGTAGTTCTTCGGGAAAAACTTCAGGATATTCCGAGATGACAGGGATGTCTTCAATCTTAGGCTTTGGCTCGTCTATAGTAACTTGTGCCATATAAATGACACAACCCTTCTGCAGACATCTGGATGCCTTGAGCATAGACACTTGCTCAGGCAATCCATGCTGGGTATCCCCTTGAATGGTAAGTGACTCTCCAGACGGAGTTTTGACTACTACTTGCTTTCTGTTGCACAAAATCTGGGCTTGGTTATGCGATAACCAATCCATACCTATAACTATATCAAAGCCGGCTAGCTTAAAGGGAAGTAAGGACAAAGGAAAAGAGTGATTCCTAATGGATATAACACATCCATCTAAAACAGTTGAGGTGGTTTCTATGGTTCCATCAGCTAATTCCACCTCATATTTCACACTTAAGGGTTTTACAGGCAATTTCAACAACTCACAAAACTTATTATCTACAAAAGACTTATCTGCTCCAGAATCAAACAATACTCTAGCAAAAACATCATTTACGAGAAAAGTACCTGTAATCACGTTGTCATCCTGAACAGCTTCCTTAGCGTCCATCTTGAAGACCCTCGCATTGGTCTTCTTCCCATCTTCAGTTTTCCTGGTGTTCTTTGGGCAATTAGACTTAATGTGCCCTTTTTCGTTGCAACCGTAACATGTTGCATCCTTCAGCTTCTTACACTCCAAAGTCTTATGATCCGTAGATTTGCAAATCCCACAGGATCTCGTGTGAGACTGGGATTTCGACTCAAATCGACACCTCCCAAAATGGTTCTTCTTACAAGTTTTACATTTGGGCTTATCCCCCGATTGTTGCCCATCCTTTTTAGATCCCGACCCTTTCTTGTGGTCGTCATTTCCTCGGTGTTTCTTACCTGATCTTCGTGAGGTATCGTCCTCATGCTTCCTTTTGTTCTCTTCTGAATTCCTGAGTGCTCTCAACCTGACTACGTCCAAGGTGAGAGAGAGAGATAGATCAGCTGCTGATCTGAAGGTTGCAGGCCTTGATGCCTTAACACTTGCTTTAATCTCTGGGGCTAAACCCCCGATGAAGCGAGCAATTCTCTTAGGTTCTGGGGTTACCAAATATGGAGCCAACCTAGATAGGGTATTGAAAGTGGTGAGGTATGCCTGGCAGTCTAAATTCTTCATCACTAAAGATAGGAAGTCTGACTCAATTCTCTCAACTTCGTGCTGCGGGCAATAATTATCCTTAATAAGGGCAACGAACTGATCCCATGATAGATTGTAGAGCGGGATCTTTCCAGCAGCTTGTATGAGAGACTTCCACCACGCCAATGCTTCTCCCTTGAACGATTGGGATACATATTTCACTACATCCCTTTCAGCACAACCGCTGATGTCTACTAGCGTATCCATCTCGTCCAACCAAGTTATGCAATCGACCGCTCCCTTTTCCCCAGTAAAGTCCCGGGGTTTACATGAGACGAAGTATTTGTATGTACAGGACTTACCACGCGGTTCCTGTTTATGCTCGACCTTCCTTGACGGGACACTGTTTTGGTTAGATGAATGTCGATCGTCATCCTTCTTGAGCTCATCTTTCTTAGGTACCTCTTTCTTAGAGGGCGGTTTGCTATGAGCTTCCGAGTGAACTTTTGGCTTAGAATGGGGTGCAGATCGGGTCCTACTTCGGGTCCCGCTCGATTCACTATACTGTCTATTTAGTGCTTCGATAATAGCATCATTCACTAATGCTTTCAACTCCGCACCAGTTACTAATATCTTAGCATTTTCAGGGTTTTCTGCTGGATGACTGTTTAATTCTTCAGACTTAGCCATGTAGTCTTAATTGCTACATAAAAATAAGGACAAGGTCTATTTAGAAGCCTAAACAGTATTATCGTCCTTGACGATTTATTAACCATGGTAAATAAAAGCCATATTAGTTAATTTGCTAAGTAATTTCATTCGGGATTTTTACCAGTAATCTTTTTAGAATGAAATATAATATTGGCATAATAGGCCTAGTCTCGCAGACAAATTTCTAAATTACAAATTTAGATCTTATAGGATTAAGATTTGAATAATTAAGACAAATCAATCCTTTTCTTGGCAGGGAGTCTATAAACTACGGCTGCCTTTTATTTGATATGACATTAATTATAACCCGTAGGCATTTTGTCACAATCAATTATATATAAAAATATAAATTTGGATAATTTATTAAAAAGGGTGACATGTGTGATTTTGCGGATCACACTAGCCAAGAATGTTAACATGTTTGCAGATGTAAACAGAGATTTGAATCTTTTTAAACAGGTTCTACCATATTGGCCAGGTCTTTAATATGACATTCAAGCTAGGTTTTACCTTTTTAAGATTCTTTTTATTAAAATGGTAAATTAAAATAAGAAATGTTATTTTTCATTTATTCACATATTATATTCATGCAAAATTTATAAATGAAAAACTTAAATTAACCATTAAAAAAAATAAACTAGTACGAGTTTGCCTAAACGGGACTTTTACATAAACAACATGCCCACGCAGGGGCCAACTAACAAAACAAACCCACGCAGGGGTCAAAATAGAAAAACATGCCCACGCAGGGGCAGAACAGAAAGGAAATACCCACGCAGGGGTAGAGTACAGAAATAAATAAATAAATGTCCACGCAGGGACATGATTACACTAAAATAAGTAACAAACAAAGGATTCAGCGATCCTTCTTGCTTTTACCCTTGATCAAATCCACCATCTTCTTAAACATCCCCCGGTTATGCCTACGTTCCTGCCGCATCTCATGCCGCACCTCTTGTCGCACCTCATGTATCTCATGAAGGATTTCTTGAAATTGCGGCGGTGACATTACCGGTGTCCGCGGTGGTTGCTGAAGATGCTGAGGTTGAGGAGGCGGCGGTTGCTGATAATGCGGAGGTTGAGGAGGCTGCGGTTGCTGATACCCATATGGTGGGTATCCATAGGTCGATTGTCCCGTAGCCCAGGGACCTCCGTAGGGACCTTCCGGACGGGGAGCATTGAAGCTCGAAGCTAACCAGTAGGGATCCTCTGCAAAGTTGTAACCTGTGTGGATCTGCTGCTCGAAGGGGTTGTATGCTGCCGCACCAGTGTAAGTGGGAATTGGGTCTCCAAAACCCATTGGTGGTTGTGGCGCGACAGGCGCAGAGACTACTTCAGAGACGGGATGTGAAGATTCACCCCTCTCTGGTTCTTCGTGGACAGGCGAGTACCGGCTGCCACTTGAATGTGGAGGGGTGCTGATGCGTATCCCCCCTCGTGCGGATATCCGCAGGGTCATTCTCCTTCGCCTCGGGGGCGAGGGAGGCTGAAGCTGAGGCGGTGCTACCGGCGGAGTGACCGCGACTAGTCGGGAATCCTCGGAAGGATTCTGCAGGGGAGAGTGGTGTGGCTGGTGCAGGGAAGAGTGATGTGGCTGGTGCAGGGGAGAGTTATGGTAATTGGTAGTAAATGCCCAGTCATACTGCTTGAAGTTCTCCTCAAAACTGTCGGGACCATTGTAAGGTGATCCCATAAACGGTGACCCATCTAAAATCTCGATGGGGTGGTTCGGTGTTCCTGATGGTGGCATTGCAGGATCGGTATCTTCATCGATGTCCATCGGGTTGCCACCAGAAAAGTGGTCTTCTGGTCCAAGTGGGTTAAAACCCACTGCTGCTCCTAGGTAGTCGTCAGGGTTGAACTGGCCCTGAAAGACGGGTGATGGATGGTCAAAGGGTGAATTGTGTCCTAGGAGAGGAATATAGGACTGGTGAGAGTTATGGGGCTCATTCTCAGAATGAGGCCCAAAGGAGTGTGGGATAGATGGTGAGGTACTCAGTGAAACTGAGCGTCTAGCTGGTTCAATAAAAGACCTCCAAAGATTTTGAGCCTCTGAGTTATGGGGGTCTGAAGGTGTTCGCCGATGTGACGGTCCGGCCTCGTGGTCGTTTGGGGCTACATGTGCTCCATTTCCCCTTCCTCTTCCTCTCATGCGTGGCGGCATTTTTGTGAACCTGTCAAAAACAACAAGTGATACAACACAAAAATATATATAAGACAAAGTTAGAAATAAAACAAAAATTTCGAAAATTCTTAAGTTCTTCGTCTAGACTCGAGAATCGAGGAATGTGCAATTGTGTAACTGAGATTAAACACAAAAGGCTAGTGTTTAATTCACTAAGAGTTGGCTCTGATACCAACCTGTCACACCCCTATTTTCCACGTGTCACCGGTGGGCCCGGTGGGGAGTATCGTGACGTAGTTGGTATCATCATAGACAAACAACACAATATATAAATGCACAGCGGAAGCAAAGATAGATTCATTTCAACTTTAATAAAGTGTAATATCAAATATCACAAATAGTTGAAACGGATCCACAGGCGGATCAAAATAAAATAAGATATTGTTCAACAGTTTATTGTCATCCAAGCTTGCGAGACTTATTGTGGACGCTCTAGAAGACAGCTAGCCTAGTACGAGTAGTACCTGCACTTAACCTTTTGGGAAAAATACGTCAGTTTACACTGGTAAATACAATTTAACTGACTCATTTTGAAAAGGGTTGAAAATTGATTTGAATGCTCATGGCACAAAACATTTTTTTTTATAACTTGGGATAATTATGTAATATAATCTTGTGAACGAATTACATGTTACTTGTGCGTTCAGTAGCCCGGATCTTGTCCGGGTTAAAGATCAATAGACACACCACATTATAGAGTTATACACTGACAGGTGTACGCCTACACCCCGTGCTCAGGTCGTGGCCATCTCGTAAGATGATGCCAAGGATATCCGGGACATGGTCATTAACCCCCCAAAGGCTTTAAGTGAACAAGACTGTTTAAACGAGCCGATCAAATTATTCAATTAACCACCCAAAGATGTAAGATTTGATGCTCGATCAAGCGGTATTCTATATACCGTAACCCAAGCCCGTATAGGGAAAATAAGTTAAAAGTATTTACCTGAGTAAAGTATAAATCACAACTAGCAAGTGAAGGTAGCTTTTACTGGTTCTTCTTATTCTGGAACAAAGGTTTATAATAACCTATTAGATTTCTAACGGGTCTTTATTTAAGCCTAAGCTTAGACCGGCTAGTTTTAAGGACGATACGGTTCAAACGCACGATTAAGCGAAGACCGGATAGAATGTGATTTAGACCCGACAAGTTTGAATACTTGTATAATATGGGTATACTAAATACATTCTGGATTTTGAGACAAAGATGATAAGGTTTGACCCGTTTCGGTCAATTTATGCAAACTAGTTACATAAAGCGACCCGAGCGCGAAAAGGCGTTACGGGTAACCATAAGAGTCATATGCAAGTTCCCTGAGGTAATATGGCTTAAATATGTTATAATATCAGTAAGATATCTTCTATTATGCCCCAAATGAATTTAAACACAATTTATGCCTCATAAGGGCATTTTGGTCATTTAAAAGATTATAAAAGAGTTAAATTAGAAATCTGAGTTACAGGTCTGGTTTGTACAGTAAATATACTTAATTTAACATATTATAACAGTAGGGTATGACCCATATGTGAAATTTATCATTTAAAACCAAACTATGCACCTTAGGGGTATTTTGGTAATTTCACAAGGGCTTAAAAGGCCAAAATTGAAAACCTGAGTTCAAAAACTTGTACTTACTGTTATTTTATAAAAACATACTAAAAACATCAGTAGGTATCAACCTTATATGTTTAATATGGTTCTAGTACATACTATGCGTTAAAAACGCTTAAAAAGGCGATTTGGAGCGATTTCCGGGTTTTTAAAAGAAAGCTGATATTTTTATATTTCCAGAATGCTCCAAATATTTTATTTATCAAATAAAATCAGTAGAAAAAGGTTTGGGGTCAAAAGGATTTGTAAAACTCATTTTATGGCTTAAAAGGGCAAAATCGGTATTAACCGGATTAAACTTAGAGACCTATGTTATGCTCAGCCAAAAGTTAAATAAAAATCTTTAAAAATCCCAAAATATTATATAACATCAGTGGCTAAAAAGTTTGATATCAAAAAGTGGGTTTAAATAGGCTATTTGCTAATTACGCCATTTAATTAATATAAAGCTTTCAAATTACGATAATGAGCATAACTCTTAATCTAGACCTCAAACTGATATCAAATTTTTGGTGCAAATTTCTAAATCAGTAACAAATGTTTCTACTCTTTCACTTTTTCAAAAATCACGTTTTATAGTCAAAAGGGCATAATAGTCAACTTTTAAGCATAAATCGGAAACATGCATATGAATCGGAAAAGTATTGAACCAAGTTGTAAAATCTCAGAGAGTTATACTTATATGAAACTTGGTCCAAAATAAGCTCTAAGACAGATCTCAAACATGCATGAATGGATCAGAACTGATAGTCAAAGCAAAAGTCAATTTATGCGACTTTCGGTTCCGATTCGGGTTTAAACTGAAAATTGTCGAGATGAACATGTTGAGACATGTTCTTACATTAATTACCAAGTTATTTTATGATCAAACAGGTTGCATGTACCCTACATTGCTAATCATGCTTAAATTTGCAAATAATCACTCTGTTGACTTTTTAAGATAAGCTTTGACTCGACAATAATCATACTTAGAGTGGGAATCTGAAAATACCCTTTTAAGGGTTTGTTACCCACATAAATACCAACTTGTAGGTACTTTCAATTCGAGAAATGACTGAGCAAAATTCGTTTAATTTCAAAGTCAAACTTAAATTACGACGGTTTGACTATTGGTTAATTAACTAAGCTAGAACGAATTTGAAAGGGTTATGAACACTTACAAGAGTCCTAATTAAGCTTAGAGAGCACTAGAAAGTTGGCTTGATGTCCAGAGAGCTCCAGAGATGATCTTGTGAATTTTTGTAAATGCAAGTGTTGAAAGTTGCAAGCTTCAAGACCCTTTTATGCCAATTTTGATCTCATTTGATGCTGCCACAATAGCCTAGGGATGTTGTAAGATGAGTCCAAGTGCCCCTAAATGCATGTACATCCATTGGTGAGGCTCTGGGATCGGATACAGCTGGTTACAACTCGAAAACAGACCTGAACTGGCACCTGTTCGCTGTTTTGTCGCTGGCAGCTTGTAGGCGGGCTGCGACAGGCCCCTCGCGGGCCGCGTACATGTGTTCAGCAGGTTACAAGTTTTCCAACATTTACATTTTGGTCCTTGGTCCTTTGGAACGTGGTTTTGGCTATTTATCTTGCACATTAGACCCTAAAACCTGATGTTTAAGGACCTTGGGACATTTACAAACATGGTAAAGTCCTTGGTTAACTTTGTGCTTACCCGAAAAGTCACGAAATTCAACGTTAACGTATTTAACCCTTCGTGCACGGTTTTGATCATAACTTTCTCATACGATAACGAAACTTGATGAAATTTTTACCACATATTCTAGTGAGTATATTTTACCATTACAAAGCTTCGGGTTTGCCAAAAGGTCACTCAGAGGTATACTTTCAACATGTTGACACGTTTAGCCCCTGTAGTTTGTAATTCCTCACTTTCTTTCATTTTTCGCTTCGTATGATGCATGATTTATCCGTTTAAGATTATAAACACCATGTAGGGTTATTGTAGAGCCTATTTATCCATTGTTGACACTTTGGACCCTTATATTCACATAGTTTCACTGTTTGTCAACTTTAGTCCCTCTAAAGTATGTTTTCACACATTCAAAGCCTATGACACGTGTCAATACTTTATTGGACGTAAATTTTCGAGGTGTTACAGTTGAAATGCTAAAAATGTTTTCTTTAGGTGTCCCGTCTTGGTTCTAGCATAACCATTACGATATGATGTACATGGGAGGTTTTTTGTTGATGTGGATAATATGATTTTTTTACCCTTTTAAGTACAAACTCATATTATTTTTATATTGTGTTGTAGTAAATGTGAAAAGTGAAAAAATAGCGAGTCACGTAGGCTGTATGGGATATTACCTTTCACACTCACCTATGTGTTATGGATTATGTGAAATGTGAAATATGGTGACGCACCTATGTGTTATGGATTATGTGAAATATGGTGTTGGGTGGAAGTGACTCTAAATAATATGGTTATACTTCATTTATTATTCGAAAAAAATACAAGTTACACAACTATCTTGGCCATGAAAGAAAATGCAATCTATAGTAGTTTTGGTACCAGAAAGTTGTTGGAACCTAACACTTTGTCGAAGATTGTAATGCAATAGGGATGAAGGTGAAGCCCAGCTGGTGAAGAAACAAGCCCATGTATGTAGGGCTGTAAACTAACCGAACGAACACGAACAAGGCCTTGTTCGTGTTCGTTCGTTAAGGAAATAAATGTGTTCATGAACGGTTCATGAACACTTACCGAACGAGATTTTATGATCGTGTTCGTTCATTAAGGAAATAAGCGTGTTCGCGAACTGTTCACAAACATAAACGAATTTGGCGAACTTGACAAAGGATAAAGATAGATGGCCTAGAGAGTAGCACTTGAACTTGAATCCCTTATTGTGGAACGGGGGTCGATTGTATTCGCTGATGTAAATAATAATAAATGAAAGGGAAATAGTGCATAAACAAGGTGAAAGAGGGTTTCCTGGTTTAATTGTTAGAGTAATAAAATAAATAAAAGTTTAATAATATAAAAAGCACACATAAAATATATGTAAGTACAAAGACCTTCAATTAAAACACAAACATACGGACATACGAACGCAAATCAACGAATGTTCACGAACACGTTCACGAACACCTTACCGAACGTTCACGAACACCTTACCGAACGTTCACGAACACAATCGAGCGAACGAGACCTCTGTTCATGTTCGTTCATTTAACTAATCTTGATTTTGGACTGATCTAGCAATTTGTGTAAAACCTCAGGGACGAATTTAGCAAAACAAAACAAGGCTAATTTAACGGTGTTTGTTTTTTGGACTGTATTAGCAAAACAAATCTTGATTTTGGACTGATCTAGCAATTTGTGTAAAACATAAAGGATGAATTTAGCAATTTTCTCAAAAAATAATTCAAAATCAATTTTTTTTCTACACTTATCATTATTATTCGAATACAATGTTAGAAATTTAATATTACGTGAATTCGTAAATAAAGAAAATTTACACATGTGTAAGTTTGCCATTTACACATGTGTAAATCTGTTATATTTACACGTGTAAAAAATCTAAAAAGAGTGATTTTGAAAGGAGAAATGAATTATTTGATGTTGTAAATTCTTTTTCTGATGTTGTATCTTAATTACAATGAGGTTTGTATTAAAAAAATTGTTTTTTTCATTCGTTCTCACGGTTATCGCAATATTTAGCGTTCTCAAGATAACCCTCCCCTATATATTTATATATATATAGGGGAAGGCTATAGAGAAAACCCAATTGAGTTGTGTAAACTCAGAAAACCTTTGTAAAAAACCCATGTAAACTCAAGAAACCTTTCTAAAAAAATAGAAAATGTAATATACATATATTTGAACATTTTTAAAAAAGAAACACAAAAAAACACCTAGTAATTGTTTTTTAAAAAAATGTTACAAATTTCAGGTTACATAATATATATGTCCAAAAAATGTAACATACAAATTTTCAACATTTAAAAAAAAAAAACTAGTAAGCGTTTTTTTTTTCATTTTTTTTCATAAATAGGTCCGTGTACATTTATATTACATTCCCTATTTTTTTTAGAAAAAAATGTTACATAGGGTTTATTTGGGTTTTCTCAACTCACATGGGTTTTCGTTTTATCTTTCCCCTATATATATATATAGATATAGGGGAGGGTTTAAATGAGAACGCTAAATATCGCGAGAACCGTGAGAACAAATGAAAAAACCACGAGAACTTGGTAAAAAACAATTCAAATTCAAAATTTCTTTTTACACTTATCATTATTATTCGAATACAATGTTAGAAATTAAATTTACACGTTTAAATTTACGCGAATTCGTAAATAAAGAAAATTTACACATGTGTAAGTTTGCCATTTACACATGTGTAAATCTGTTATGTTTACACATGTGTAAAAAAACTAAAAAGAGTGCTTTTGAAAGAAGAAATGAATTATTTGATGTTGTAAATTCTTTTCTTGATGTTGTATGTTAATTACAATGAGGTTTGTATTAAAAAAATTGGTTTTGATTGGTTTTTTCATTCGTTCTCACGGTTCTCGCAATATTTAGCGTTCTCAAGATAACCCTCCCCTATATATATATATATATATATATATGGTAGGGTTCATTTGAGAACCACTCTTATTGAGAGAACCATGAGAACCAATGTGAACACAAAAAAACCTAAAAATACCAAAAAAAACAAAAAAAAATATTTTTAGATATATTTTTTTAAATAAGATCGCTATATTTCGTTCCTAATTTTTTTTCGAGTAATAATTATCGATACACATGTGCATATGTATCATTTCTTTGACAAATTCCATAATACATTAACAGTATTAGACAATTACACTTTCATTTACACTACCATCTGTAATACACTACTTTTTACATTAGCAATATATAATGCATATGTGTATCTATATGTTTGAACATGATATAACGTGTTTTGGTACATAAAGTTTGTGATTTTGAATGATGAAGTAGGTCCATATACTTGTTTTTGATTAGTTATATCTAGTGGTTGATAATTTTGTTATATTTGTCACTTTATGATGTAATATGTTGTTTGGTATGGTATGAAGGGTGTTGACGTACATGTGCATAAAGTGAAAAATATTATACATATTGGGAATGGTAGTATATTATGGATAGTAGGAGGTAATGGTAGTGTATTACAGATGGTATGATAGATGAAAAAGAAAGTGTATTCAAAGTAGGGTACCAAAAATACGTTATATCATGTTCATACGTATAGATGCACATGTGCATTTCTAGTATTGGTAATGTAAAAAGTATTGTATTACGAATGGTAGTGTAAATGAAAGTGCAATTGTCTAATACTGGTAATGTATTACGGAATTTGTCAAAGAAATAATACATATGCGCATATGCATAGATAAATTGTTACTCGATTTTTAGGGACGAAATATAGCGATTTTTTTTAAATAATAATAAAAAAATTGTGTGATTTTTAGGTATTTTTTGTTGTGTTCACATTGGTTCTCGCAATAGGGTGGTTCTTAACTGATCCTTATCATATTTGAAAAAAACACTAATCCGAGCAAAAACTTCTTTTCTTCGAAGGTCCTTGAAGGTCCTGAATCTTGATATCAAACCGAGTCTAGAAATAGGTTCATTAGGCTCCCGAAAACGGGATCTAATAATGATATCAAACAAATCTATTGATTGTGTGGAATCCAACCAATCGGTGATTGAAGACTATACACGAAAAACACGAGATTATGGTTTTAATGCACACTTGTATTGATTCAAAAAGTCGAGTAAAAAAACCCTAGATGGCCTCCTACGATTTTCTCCAAGATGTAACCATGAGGTTTAAACCCTAGTTTATGAAATAAACTAGTTTATATACCTAAACAAGCCCATGGCCCACATGGGCTCCCCGTGGGCCAACCTAGCCCACATGACCTTCGGCTTGGCCCAAATAACCTTTTAAGGTCTGATTCCTAATACAAACCAACTCGATAAAGCCAAACTCGTAACCATAGGTTGTTGTGTATTTTTGATGCATTAGTCTCACACTTTTAGGACCAACAGGATCGACTGGGGCCAAATTTAGGGCCGTTCAAATTGCTCGCCGCTCGTTCGGAAATTGCTCGAAAAATGCTCGTTCGATTTGACGCTCGGTTGTAAATGAGCCGCTCCGTTCGGTTCGGTTTGTAAACGAGCCAAGCATGAGCAAAGGTCCGCTCGGCTCGGTTCGACTCGAATTATTATTTTTAATTAGTATACATATATATGTACGTAGGGAGATGATCATGAGAAAACTACATCTAAATGAGAAAACTAGAAAACTAACTAAAAAAACCTAAAAAAAGCTAAAAAACATACCAAATTTTTTTTTACAATTTTTTATAAAAAAATCGTTATTTTTTATATAAAAAAAATTTCAAATTTTTTTTTGTACTGCACATGAGTACTACACATGTGCACTATATCCATAATAGTGCACATGTGCAATACACCAAAAAGCATTTTTTTTATTATTTTTTTTTGAAAATTTTTTTCCATGCATAAAAAACTAGCGAATTTTTTATAAAAATTTGTAAAAAAAAAAATTTGGTATGTTTTTTAGGCTTTTTTAGTTAGTTTTTTTGTTTTCTTATTTAAACTAGTTTTCTCATGATCTATCCCCTATGTACGTATACATATACATATACACATACATATATAAACATGTATATACACATATATATACACAAATATAAATTATACATATATACACACACACACCTATATATACACACACACATTACACATCCATATATACTTAAATATAAATTAAATTTATAGTTTTATATATACCACTATATTAGATTTTAGTCCACTATACACAAATTTACAACTATATCTATACGTACTACCCCCACCATACCAATAACAAATTAATATCAAAACTAAAAGTTAAACCCTAAACCGAAAAACGACAGGTTGCTCATCGCCTCAATGTTTCATGTCGTTACCCTAAGTCGATCGTCTCCTGCTTCCAATGTAGTTGTTCATGCAATATGATCATCGCCTCGTCGACCATAACATCGTTATTCAAAAGAAAAATATTATACCATGAAAGGTGCATGTTTTTAAAGACATAAAAACTTGAGACCAAACATTGTCACTATCTCTCTTAGCAAATTTAAATCGGGCGACACGGTTGTCCAAATTGCTCGAACTTCGCTCGACGCTCACTCGGAATATTTACTGCTCGAACGACACTAGCTTGATTTGAGGCTTAGTTTTAAATGAGCCGCTCCGCTCGGTTTGGTTTGTAAACGAGCCAAGCACGAGCAAAGGTCCGCTCGGTTCGGCTCGGCTCATGAACAGTCATAGCCAAATTCTTACAAGTTTGGATTGTCAGAGGGAATTTTTTATGTTGAGATTAATGACGGCCAATGGGTGAAAGTTAGAATTATTAAAATCCAATAACCCTTACTTTTTTGTTCACGACATTTGGATTCGTAAGTTTGGTGTTAGGATTAGAGATTTGGTGGAAATATTAGGGCCTTTTATAGTTAGGGTTCTGGTTGGCAAGGAATTATGACCATCAACCACAGTCTCTTACGAAGGAGCTCTGGATCTATGTGGCATCTGAGTGGACGAGGAAGCGTCAGACAGGTTGGTGTGGCTCTCATTTTGAGAGAAGTCTAGGAATCCGGACTTGAGTTTGGACAGGGATATGGATTTTAATATAAAAATATTTTCAAATCCAAAAAATCACCGTTTCTTAATAGTAATCTAAAAGAAAAAAACCTAATAGTTTACTCAACCTCCAATATATACACTACAAGAAAACGAAGCATTGGCGGCGACTTTGTAGTCGCTAAAAGTCGCATTTGTCGTCGCTAAAGGCTTTAGCGGTGACTTGTCGCCGCTATAGATTCGTCGCTAACGGCCCTTGGTCATCGCTAAAGATGTCGTCGCTAAAGGTTGTTCACCAACCCGGGTTGAACCCAACCCAGTTTCACACTCAACCCGGTTTGACTTTTTTAAGCTTCCCTCCAAACCAGTTTCAACCCGGTTCAGGTTCAAACCCTAACCCGATTGTGCACCTCTAACTTCAACTACTCTCGAAACCTATTTATAAAAAAAATGCAGCAATTCACCTCTAATTTAAGTCAAGAACAACACAACAATACAATATCCTGCTATACTACATTTAACTACAGAAATTTGACATTTTAACTCAAGAAATTTGTGTAGATAATACAAATTAGAGACAGTCAAACACAACAAGATACCTGGTGGTCCGACGGCGCTGAAGAGGTGGTTCGAAGAGATGATGCGACATTGCAGAGGAGGGAGTGGTGTGATTTGGGAGGGATTGAGTGAGGTCTGTGCCCGCCAAAGGTTTTGATACACCTTTTAGCGGCGACAAGTATTAATAAATCATGAACCGTCAGATGATGGTGTCATCGAATGACTGTGGATGGATTTTAAACATTGGACGCGGATAAGAACCTTTAGTGGCGACTTTTTTGAAGTTGTCACTAAAAACATCGCCACTATTGCCTATATTTCTTGTGGTGATACATCAAACAAACATTCATAAAAAACACTTTATAAAATCTCTCTTTCAGCCTCTTTCAACCCGTTTAAGAAAAATGGCTACAACCAACTCGAATCACCGATGTGGTAATGTTTTCTTGATTATGAGAGCGCCTCCACAAGATGCACAGGCAAACCTTCCAGTGGTCGAATGGAATGGCCACAACGCTCTTGTGGTCCAACCAGACAATGCACAGGTGTTCTAACTGGAAAATGTTCCGGTGGTCGAACGAAATGGTCGCAACGCTCCGGTGTCCAACTGAACAATGCTCTAATGGTCCAATCAGAAAACATTCCGATGGTCGAACGAAATGGCCATAACGCTCTAGTGGTCCAACCAGACAATGATCTAATAGTCCAACCAGAAAACGCCCCTGTTGTAGAAGATGGTCCATACGGAGACAAGATATCAGATTCTAAATTACCAGATATAGACAGTTTTGTACGATATCATAATGAAGTCGAGATAGACAATTGGTGGTATTATAACAAATAGGACCATCCGCGCTTTGATCCATACGACGATGAGTATGATGTGGATTTAGATACTTCAAATAACGACCATCATTGGAAGTTAAGTTGAAGACGCGTATTTTTTTATTGGGTTATTGGATTTTTTCACTCCTAACTATTGGGTATTGGCCGCTGCTACTCCAAACTATGACTTTTGACTCCCACCACTCCAACTTAACATTTTGTGTGTTCTGTCGCTCCAAATCCATTCCAAAATATTACTATGACTCCAAATCCGAAGTGACACAACACATAAAATGTTAAGTTGGGAGTGGTGGGAGTCAAAGTGATAGTTGTGAGTGGAAGCGACCCATACCCAATAGTTGAGAGTGATAAAATCCAATAACCTTTTTTTATTTATTTCAGTTTATGTATGTTTTTTATATTCCATGAAAGTTTTTAGTATTATTTATATATAAACGAAACATTAAAATAAATTATTATAATTTTTATATGTAGTTAATTATAAAATAGGTCATGGTATGAAGGGTTGGGTGGAGGTTGATATAGAAAAAATGGGGGTTTGTTTTAAAGTAAGTTTGAAATATGATATGCCATTGAGGTGGAGGTTTGTGGAAGTCCATCATTGCAAATGCTCCACTTGAGGTTGTGAAGTGGCAATATACTTTCACTTATTAATGGTTAGTGTTTGAGATCTGGAGCAATGCAAGTAGTTTAGGGCTCGCGCTTTGATTTGAAGGAGAATTAAATGAGACACTGAAGGGCTAATATAGATTGTCATGGATGGATGACAAAAAACGAAGGGGACCGAGAGAGTGGTAATCGAGAGGTGAGAAGAGGCGTTGTAAGGTTACCGAGAAAAAGGAGAGGGACGACGATGTTACTCATGAGTAGAGGTGAGTAGAAAACCAAAAAACCAAACCGTAACCAATATAACCGAAAAAACCAAATCGAAAAAAACCGAACCGAAAAAACCGGACCGAAACAAAACCAACAGTTTGGTTTTCGGATTTTTAATAATTTTGGTTTTCGGACAACCATTTTCAATAACCGAAAAAACCGAACCGAACCGATGAGTTACAATACTAGGCCTAGTCCATATATTTTTATGTTTAAGTTTAAGTTGTTCAAGTTTTTAACCCATGCCAGTAGAAATTTTAATTTAATGTTAAATATTTAATATAAAAACTAAGTGATAATCAAAGAATTATAAAAGAAAATGTATTAAAAAAAACTTTGAAAAAACATAAAAATAAATTAGAAGATTAGATTTATGTAAACAATAACAATTAAAAGGTTATATATAATAATTTAAATATAAACATAAAACAAAAATTCTTAAATTTTATATTATAATTCTTATTTTTTAAATCTTACATAATTTTATTTCCAAAAAACGAAATAACCGGAAAACCGAACCGAACTGGTGTAAAAACCGAAAAAACCGAAACCAAACAGTTTTAAAAAAACCGAAAAATCGACATTTCAATTTTGGTTTTACCTAAAAACCACCGAACCGAACCTGCACAACCCTACTCATGAGAGCAACATGTGGTTGTAATGAAGGTGATAATTCTAGCTAAGACTATGGGGTATGGGGCTTGGGTTGGGGGAAAACGCCCAAGCCACCATCCCTTGGGGCTTGGGTTGGGGCGTGGCCCTTGGGGCTTGGGTTTGAAGCCGGGCGTGGGGCGGGCTTGAGATCCGATGTGGCAGCCTCCTATTCGCTGTCCACCGCCATGTCATAGCGGGTGTTTGAATTTTAATTTTTTGTAATGTTTTTTTAGGGTAAATTACTTTTTGAGTCCCTGTGTTTTATGTGTTTTAACCACTTGAGTCCAAAAGTAAAAAGTTTAACGACCTGAGTCCCCATAAGCATTTTCTTTAACCATTTGAGTCCAAATTTCTAACTCCATCCACCATGTCTGTTAACTATGAGGGTAATTTCGTCATTTACACACAAAGTACAAGTCTTATATGCACATGAGTACAAGGAACAAGTCTTTAATGCATTCACTTTTAATATATAATATTTATAAAAATAAATTACTACCTTTCTCTAGCCACCACCACCGTCTCTCTCTACCTTTCTCCAGCCACCACCAACAACCATCCCCAACCACCACCTTCAACCACCACGCTCTCTCTGCTCCTGTTCGAAACCGCAAGCCGGGCACAAGCCTTCAACCCGCTGTGGCCGGAAGATGTGAATACTTGATTGACCAAACGGAAATGGCAACTGTGAGAGGGCTGAGAGAAGTAGATGACAAATACCCTCTGCTGATTAAGAGCTCAATATCTCTTTTAAACCAATTCGTGGCCAACTGATAAGCCTCAACAATCCTCAAATTTACAGCAAAATCCAAATAAGATTGCTTCATCTTCGAATTCTTCAAAACTATGAACACTAATTCATGTAGTTAAAAAAACTTCACAGTCCCTGTAGCAAAAGGTGCAATAGAAGTTTAGAGTTTCTTTATCAAATAGGTTCAAAAAAATTCTATTTGAAACTAACATGTTAGTACAGGAAACATAATTGAACACAACTACAAACTTGAAAAGAAAATTAGGGTTTAGATGAAAAGGGGCAAAGCATATTTTGGAAACAAGAATAAAAAGATGAGCCTCCAATGGTACGTTGAGACATGCGTACAGAGCAGCTGCTTAGTAATCTCACCTGGTTTGCTCAAGCACTGTTTTAGATGATCGAAATTGTATGTGAGAAGATGGGTACACGCAACGTCTTATTCATTCTGATTCTTTCTTTCAAAAAGGTCACCTTCTCCGATCATCTTTCTGTTCCGACTCTCACTCTCTCCGAATCTCTCTCTTAACTGTTTCATTCTGACTTTACGTCGCCGGAGTTGGCGGCGGCGAAGGTGAGGTGGGCGGAGATGAGGAGGATGGTGTGTATGCGTGGCGGTGGTGGGTGTTGTGGAGGTGCAGCGGTGGTGGGTGTTGTGGTGGTGACGGTGTAGTGGTGGTGGTGACGGTGGAGGTGCTGTGGCGACGGTGGTGTTGATGGTGGAGGTGTGGTGGTGGGATGGAGATGGTTTAGTTAGAGAGAGGGAGAAAGTTCTAAAGAAATCTGGCCATGATCTATTGATCTGGATAGATCCAGAGAATATATATATTTAATAATAAAATTGATTTTTAATTAAAAGGGTAATTCAGTCATTTAACCAAAGTTAACAGAATAATTTTAACTGTGTTAGAAATTTGGACTCAAATGGTTAAAGAAAATGCTTATGGGGACTCAGGTCGTTAAACTTTTTTGCTTTTGGACTCAACTAGTTAAAACCTATAAAACACAGGAACTCAAAAAGTAATTTACCCTTTTTTTTAATAACTGCCAAGCCACGCCCCCAACCCAAGCCCCGCCATACCCCACGGACACGTCACTCACCGGTGGGGGGGCTCCAACTCCACGTGTCAACTCATGCCCCCAACCCAATCCCCACCATATCCGACGGTATAAGTGGCGATGGTAGTTCCAAGGAACTGGTAGTTGCATGATCAACTCATTTTTTTGGCTTTATAGTTTTTTTTTTTCAAAATCGAGATTTTTTTTGTAAAACAAAAGTAACTTTTTTTTAGGATCCTAACACTTAAATATGACGACATATATTTTTTGCATATAATTTTTGAAAGGCATGTAATCACGCATATTAGAGATACAGGGAGTTTTAGTGAAAAGAAATCTCTTCAATGAATACTGACTTTTTACGCTCTTTGTAAAAGCCTAAAAATTAAAAGAAATTAAACACTAAAATACCCATTATCTAATGGTCTAGTAGTATGGTGCCCCCTCCCCTACACACACACACACACACATAAGTGGTGTGTGTTCAAATCCTTGTAGAGGCAAGGTTAAATGGTATGTAGGTGTAAATTGTAGTTCAAAAGAAAAAAAAAAAATCGAACCATAGTGTACGACATAAGTTTAGACAAAACAGTCTCACAACACTTAGATTATTACCCATGACCTAGTAGTGGTATGTTGTTTGCCCTAACACAAGTGATGTTAGTTCAAATTCGTACAAATGTAAGGTCATGCAAGTCTAAAGTCTCGCCTAAAGGAAATTTAGATGGATGATGTCGGACTTCTAGATGCTAGCAGTGGTTGGTACTTGGTAGTAATGGATGACCCGCATGGATGCATCACCGTCGTAAGTGGTGGTAGGTTTATTCTTGAGTTCTTGATGTGCTTTCTTTTCGAAGGGTTAAAGGTTGTGAAAGTGGTAGGTGTCTTCTTTAAATAACAACATACGGTGGGGAGTGGTGGTGGAATACCGTCGTTGGCTCTAATGCCCCCTATCTTTTATTTCCAGATGTCACTTTGTAAACCTGTAAATTAAAAAGCTTTGCTAAATCAAAAAGCCTTTGCATCCATTAAAATATCAAGATCGAAAGACTTAAGGCTAGGTGTTATACTCTCATGATGTGCGGGGGAGCGCCGGAGCGGGGAACTCCCACATATTAAACCAATGGTAAACAATGATATTAAATGTGTTGATTAGTAAGGAACGGTAAACAGTAATATTAAATGTATGTTATAACTTATAATATATGTGTTGATTATGACATTTTAACAACCCACATATTAATCCAATGGTTTATACGGGGCTTACTCATTTCGTAAACATGTTTATCTTTTAGTGGAAGGTTTTTGGTTTTAACCAAAGGATGTATACGTAGAAGTTTGAGGGGTTTTGTCTAGGGGATTCTTACAGGGGTCTTCGAATTGTTCCCGTTAAAAATAAAAAAAAAACCGTATTAAACCAAGAAACCGAACACGTTGAGCATATTACCACTATCGTTTTTAGAATTTTTGCTTCCTTTGCTATGGCAAGTAAACTAAAACCCACTGAATTTCCACTTATGACAGTAAGGATTAAAATAGTCGCACTAGATGGGATTATTTCCTACTAAAATATATGAACACGAGGTTTTTTTTTTTAACACATGATATATGAACACGAGTTTTTTTTAGTATTTTTTTTTTGAAGGGTGACTTTCTATGTACTGACCAGTAATAGGTCACTGAGAGCTTGTCGATGACAAGCTCACATCAGCCCCGCTTACCGAACGCGATGTTCTATCGGGCCCCGGCCGGCGCGCTAGCTGACCTTCGCCCGGAAACCATACTGCCCCCACACGAGAGACTCGTTGGGGTAACAGCTGGATGAAAACCGGGTTGCCCTCAGGATCGCACCATGCCTCGGTAGGTAACGATCCATCATTGGGACGTCCCGCACCATAAGCCACAAGTTGGAGTCGAACCGGCGACCTCCCAAAGGGAAGAAGCCGGCCTAACCAATTGGGCTATGGTGGGGGATAAGTTTTTTTTAGTATATATATCGAAGAAAAATGGTTTGTAATCCACTTAGATTCCGACATTTAGTCAACAACTCAAAACACTTGCTTATATCTCTAATTCAGTTGACACCGAAAAGGTAAACCGGCGTCTGCTACCGGACATGGGCTCTGTCAGCTATTCATACGGCTACAAATCTGCATCCTTTTAATTTGCATTTTGTCTACATTTTGCAGTCACTTATTTTTGTATTTATAATACTAATTAATAATAAACTAAATTTACATTGCCATGGTCCCTTCTCCTAGCTCACCCAAATCCCCTTGTTTCCCCGAGTGTCTCAATTGGTTAGTTGATAATCAGCTTGATGATGGTTCATGGGGTCTTGCAGTGGCGGAACCAGAAGAAATATTCAGGGGTATCCCAATTTTTTTTTACGGTACATTTATAGAACATAATTTTTTTTTACCTACATTACGAGGCAGGGCCGATCCTGAAAATTCAAGTGCCCTGGGCGAGCCAAAAAAGGCCCTTAGGCCTTACCGAATTAAATTTTATAAACTAGTTTTTTTTAAGTTATTAGTAGTTAGGTTAACGAATCAATATTGCACATATCACATTTTAGCTACGCTTTATTATTTAATATTGGCAATAAGTTTTTAGGTTTTAGATTGGGCTAGATTTATTTTTAATTTTTAGATCGAAATTAAGCAATTCAAGAACTCAAGAAGAAAATAAATAAAGAATACTCACAACTCACAATTAGCACAACAGCAGCGACTTTAGCCAATCAGCCTGTTCGACGATTATTGTTTTGAAGTGTTTCAGCAATCAGCATCGATCAATGATCATCAGCGACACCTTCAGCCCGTGTTCAACGACTTGGTATCCTTATTGTTCAGCGACTTCAGCGTTCAGCCTACTCGGTTCAGCAATCAGCACAACAACAGTAGTTCAGCACTTCAGTCTTCAGCGACAATGCGACATACATCCCTCCTGCAGTCCTGCACTTCAGTAGTTCGGACTTGCATCAACGTCATCATCATTTGCTTGGTTTCATCATCACTTCAAAGAATTCAAACAATCACACAATCAATTCAAACAATCAAACAATCAAAGTCTTTATTAAACAAACTAATAAAACTGATCAAAGAATTCAACAATAAAAAAAGCTAATGAAAGTTATGAAACTGAAACTTAAAAAACTAAGAATTCAACAATAAAAAAACTAAGAATTCAAGTATTCAACAATAAAAAAACTAAGAATTCAACAATAAAGAAACTAAAAAAACAACCTCCTGCGGCTGCGATGTACAACCGAATAACCGATTGTAATCCTCCTGCGGTGCGGCTGTGATGTGCGAGATGCAGCGAATCAGCGAAGGAAGGAGTAATCTTCGATTGTAATCCTCCTTCGATTGTAATCCTCCTTCGTGAGTTCGACAGTTCGTGAGTCCTGGACCTACTGCGAATTCTGTTCCTGACGTTTGATTATCCCTGCAACCGCCCAACGCACTTAGGTTATTATTTTGTTATTTGGGCTAACTAGTATTGGGCTATCATTTGGTTATTTGGGCCAATATAATCAGTATTTTTTTGGGCTTAATTTCAGTTTGTAAAATTTTTTTAGGGGCGTCCTAGTTGTTGTGGAGGGGTGCCTTAGTATAAAAATCGATTTTTTTTTACACTAACGGATAAAAGTTGAGCCGTAGCCCGGGCTACGCCTAGTACTACACTAGGTCCGCCCCTGGGGTCTTGTTAATCACAGTCGTACTCATCCGTTACTTAAAGATTCCCTTACTTCAACATTAGCATGTATTATTGCATTAAAACGATGGAATGTTGGGGAAGACCAAATTAATAAAGGTAAGCGTTTCTTTGCTTGCTGTCTGTCAAGTGTTATTGTTCATTCATTAAATAGTCGACTCGTGTTGCAGGTCTACGTTTTATCGAGTCGAATCTTGCTTCGGCTACTGACAAAAGTCAACCATCTCCCTTTGGTTTTGACATCATATTTCCTGGTATGCTATGCTGGAGTATGCGCAACGGTTGAACATAAACCTACGTTCAAAACAAACAGATTTTACTATAATGCTACATGAGAGAGATTTGGAGTTAAACCGTAAATTTGAGCTGAGGGCAAAATCGTAATTTGGCAGCGAGGAGAAAAAAAAAAACCAACAGCAAAACTGTAAATTTAAACGAGACAAATTCGTAATTTAGTTGGACCAGTAGGGAAAGTGCCAGAATGTTAGACAATTGGCTGACACTATTCCTCCATCTTGTGTTTGTATGTATGGTAAATTTAAAACCATCTGGAAAATAACTTTATTAAATAAAGCCATGAAATTTAAAAAAGGTGCCATGAAACAAAAACAAACGGTGCAATTGGTTACAGCTTACTTTTTTGAAAAAAAAAATCACATATACGTTCATATTTAACAAGTTGAGTGACTTTAATATGCAAAAGTTAAGTTTAAGGACAAAAAGAAAGTAATATGTGTTGATTATTACATTTTAGAGTAAACTGCAATTTTACACCCTGAGGTTAGGGGTCATTGGCATGTCTACCCCCCCTAAGGAAATAATTGCAATTTTACCCCCCACTGTTCACTGTTATGTCGCAACCTTACCCCCCGGAGTCAATTTTGCCTAACAGTCAACATAACAAGGGTAGAGTCAAAGGGTAAATAGGTAATTTTGCCAAACCATTATTATTAAATCATCATTATTATTATTATATAAACCCAGATCCAAATCTGATAAACCCATATCCAAATCTGATAAAGCCAGATCCATCGTTACCATACAAACCCCAATCCAATTCAAATAAACCCAGATCCAAATCTGAACTCCGTCACTCAGTTCATGGCGGTCACCGACTTTATACCCTAGATCCCTTCTTCTTGATGACTTGCAGGAAACCAGATCCAACCAAATCCACGCCCAATAACTATGTGTTTGATGACCTACAGGAAACCTGCAGGAAACCAGATCCAACCGTCACTCAATTCAAATAACTATGTGTTTGATGCAACCAGATCCACGCCCAATAAAGATGGCGATGATCAACTTCAAGAGGAGATTTGGAGGTGACGATGAAGATGCAGGAAACCATGAGTGTTGAATCTGAAGAACAGCAGTCAATATCTTTTGTGGCAACTCAGTCACCGGAGAAGCTAGGGTTAGCCGGAGCAACGGAGTCGTCGGAGCGTGAAACGACGCCGAATTGGTTAGTGAGTTCGGTAGGGTTTTCAGCTAGGGTTTGTAATTGGCGCTTTAAGATGAATTTGTATATAATACTGTAGAATTTTACGGATACAAAGGGCATTTTGGATGATGAAATGGAGAAGATGACGATGATGGATGAATATACATTTGGTGGATTTGTTGGTGATTAGTTAGGGTTTTGAATGGAGAAGGAACTGATGATGATGATGATGATGATGAACCTGATGATGATGAGGATGAACTTGTTTCGTTGATTTTGTGATTTGTGATTTGTGTTGTGGATCTGAACTTGTTTCGTTGATTTTGTGTTTCGTTGATCTGGATGATGATGATGAACTTGTGTCGTTGATGATGAACTGATGATGATGAAGAAGAATGAACTGATGATTATGATGAACATGAATCTTGATTTTTTATATAATTTTAATAAGACAGGGGCAAAAACGACTTTTCACACATTATAACAGTCAAAACAAACGTTGACTAACAGAATCTGTTAACAGGGGGTAAGGTTGCGACATAACAGTGAACAGTGGGGGGTAAAATTGCAATTATTTCCTTAGGGGGTAGACATGCCAACGACCTCTAACCTCAGGGTGTAAAATTGCAGTTTACTCTACATTTTAACTTCCCGCATATTTTTAGTATTTGCCCTATTTTTCGCAAGAAAAAGGTAAATGATGATATTGAATGCATGTTATAACTTATAGTATGTCTTGATTATTACATTTTAACTTCCCGCCTATTAAACTAATAATTTATATGAGCCTTTGCTCATTTGATATAGAGACATTTGTCTTTTAGTGGAAAGTTTTTTTTCCAACCAAAGGATATATATATATATATATATATAGGATTAGGTTCAAAAGTGAACACTAATGTAGCTTGCGAACTAAGTGAACTAATCCTGGCCATACACGTGTGTAGATCAATGGCAAGGATTTGTTCACTCAGTTTGCAAATACACTAGTGTTCGCTCTAGAACCTCACCCTATATATATATATATATATAGAGGAAGGTTCAAATGAAAACCACTAGTTATTGTGAAAACTCGAAAACTAATTAAAAAAAGCCAAAAAAACATACCAATTTTTTTTTTTTTGCAACCCAATTTTCGCAGCTTTTTCTATATAAAAAAAAAATTAAAATTTTTTTTTTTTTTTTTTGTGTAGTGCACATGTGTAATACTACATATGTGTATGTGTACTACAAATTTTTTTTTTTTTTTTGAAAAAAAGTTTTTTTTTATATATAAAAACCATCGATTTTTATAAAAAATTGAAAAAAAAAAAAAATTTTTGTGTGTTTTTTAGGCTTTTTTTAGTTAGTTTTCGAGTTTTCACAATAAAAGTGGTTTTCATTTGAACCATCCCCTATATATATATATATATATATATATATATATATATATAGGAGAAGGATTCGTAGGAACCACACTTTATTACGAGAACCGCGAGAACCAATGTGGACACAACCAAAATACCTAAAATTAGCTAAAAAACACACAATTTTTTTTTAAAATATTTTTTACCTCAAAATCGCTAATTTTTGTTACCAAAATTTTTTTTTGCTACTAAAAGTAGCGCTTTTGATGTAAAAAATATTTAAAAAAAAATTGTGTGTTTTTTAGATTTTTTCGGGGTTTAACATTTTTGCTTGGGGGGGGGGGGGGGGGGGATGGGGGTTAGGGGTAAGGTTTTTTTAGGTTTTTTTGGTGTGTTCACATTGGTTCTCACAATAAAGGTGGTTCTCAAATGAACCTTACCCTATATATATATATATGGGACCGCTAAAATGAGAACCACCTCCAGTTGTAAGGACCGTGAGAACTTTTTGATCCGGGGCGAGTTGGACCAAATTTTTTTTTCATAAACGTAGATGCTTGTATTATAAACACATTTGTAAAAAAAAAAAATTCAAAAAAAAAAAAAATGCCGTGTGTGTAGTTTTGAACACCATAAGTTTGTGTTTACGGGTACCGTAAATTTTAAATAAAATTTACGGGTCCCGTAAACGCAAACTTTTGGTGCTCAAAACTACACACCCGACATTTTTTTTGAATTTTTTTTTTACAAATGTGTTTATAATACATGCATCTATGTTTATGAAAAAAAATTTTGGTCCACCTCGCCCCGTACGGTGTAGTTCTCACGGTTCTTACAACTGGAGGTGGTTCTCATTTTAGCGGTCCCATATATATATGAGTTTGGGTGGGGGAGGGGGGGTTTCTTGTCTAGGGGATTCTTGAGTGTTACCCCCTTATCATAGATTCTAGGGCTGTAAACGAACACGAACAAGGCCTTATTCGTGTTCATTGGATATAATGTGTTCACAAATGGTTCATGAACACTTATCGAACGAGATTTTCTGTTTGTGTTCGTTCATTAAGGAAAGAAACGTGTTCACGGACACAAACGAACACTATATAAAATTAGGGAAGACGACGGTGGCTAGAGGTGGATGGTGAGATGGAGCGACGCTAGACCTTGAAGCTCTAATGGTTGAGCGAAGGTCGATAGTATTTGTTGATGTAAATAATGAGGAGAAAAGTGGAGCGGTGCATAAACAAGGTGGAACTAGAGTTTCTTATTTTATTTGTTTGGTTAATACGATAAATAAGAATTAAAGATTATAAAAAGTTTAGATAAAATAAATGAATGCTAAAAAATCTTTAACGAACAACATAAACAAACGAACATTAATGAATGTTCACGAACACATTGCTGAACGTTCACGAACGTAACTGAACGAACGAGACATCTGTTTTTGTTCGTTCACTTAACTAACGAACGGAATTTCTTGTTCATATTCGTTCATTAAATGAACGTAAATGAAATTCCCGCCGAACGATTCACGAACTGTTCGTGTAATGTTTGGTTCGTTTAGTTTAGTTTAGAGCCCTACTAGATTCCCAGGGGTCTTGGAATTGTTCCCATTAAAAGAAAAAAAAACGTACTAAATCAATAAGCCCAACACATTAGGTATACTACCATCATTGATTTTGGATTTTCTGTTTCCTTTGGTATAGCAAGTCCACTAAAATCGACTAAGCTACCGTTTCTCAGTCTCTAAAACCGACTAACTCCCGTTTATCACGACCGGGATTAAAATGGTCGCATTAGGTGGGATTAATCCTGCTAAAATATTTGAACATGAGTTTTTTTAATATACACACACATATATTTTAATATATACGCGCGCGCACGCGCGCGCACACACACACACACATATATATAAACAAGTTTGTAATCAAGTTAGATTCCGACATTTAGTATTGGGGTGCATGCCTATTGAGATTAGTCAACACACTTGCTTATGTTGGCGGTGAACATGTCGTGCAGCAAGGGGGTTGCCGAAGGGGTTTGCCTAACCCACCCCGCACACCCTTATATCTTCTTCAACGCATCTTCTTGCTTCTGTTGTTCTACGCAATTCTCAGGTACTAATATCTCTAATTCTTTTGTTCCGCTTTAAAATATGCTTTTGTTTCATTTCATGTGTTTATGAAGATAGTAACTTATATACATATTTAAATATTGGGGTTGAGAACCTACGTACGGTCAGGGGCGGACCCACATGGTGTGGGTCGGGGTCCCGGGACCCCAATCTTTTCTAAAAAGTTAGTAGAGACGGTATTGTAAATTTTCCAAGGACCCCATAAAAATAATAAGATGGACCCCATGGTAACAAAGCTAAGTTGGTGCAATGGTAAATTCTCTGTATTTAGTTTACAAGGTCACAGGTTCGACTCTCTCTAGATCGTTTTTAGCGTTTTTTATTCCAAAAAACACAATAGCAAAACACCTCTGCCTTCACAGCTTTGTTCCTTCCATTCGCAGAATCACATCTAATTCTTATTTGAATACTTGTAACTTTTTTTTTAGATTTATAACTTTGTTGAATATAATTTTGATTTAGTTTTGTTTAAACTTGAAATTTAGGGCTAATTATGCAAGGATTATGAAAAGAAAATTTGAATCCTAATCTTCAAAGATTATTGAAAAGAAAGTTTAGGGCTAGTTATGCTAGTAGTATTGAATTTTAGGGCTAATTATGCAAGGATTGTTGAATTTTTCTAACTATGCAAGAATTCTAGGGCCAATGGATCATCATCATCATCATACTCAGTATATCCCACCAATAGCAAAAGCTAAGGTAGGGTCTGAGGAGGGTGAGATGTAGACAGCCTTACCTCTACCCCGTAGGAATAGACAGCCTTACCTCTACCCCCTAGGGCCAATGGATCGTTTTTTAAAAGATCTAAATCCGTAGGGAACAACTTTAAAAATCTGTATTTTTTATATTGAATGACATTGTATTTTTATTGAGTGTTATACATTTTTATCATGATATTGTATTTTATTATGTTCCTCGCCCCACCCTTTATTATGTTCCTCACCCCGCCCTGCACGTCGAACAACCCAAAAATCATAATGTACGGTTGTGAAAAAAATTTACTTTGAAAATTGGACCCCATTAGAAAAAAAATCCTGAGTCCGCCACTGCCTACGGTCATTTCTCAACGATGCTATGCAATACAAATAGCTTTCAGATGTTTAGGATGCATTCTAATTTGGTCTGATGGTGTTGATATTTTTTTTTTTGAAATGAGACTTTCATAACGGACCAACCGAACCCGAAGACCGGGACGGACCAACAAAACAACAGAGCTACATAATTACAAAATTACAAAATTACGCCAATCGCTCTACACTAAAGAGCGAAAGGGCGATCTATACTTCAGCCAAAAGAAACCCAAAGACCTAACTTCACTAAAAACATCTTCCACGCTAACCCGGGAGCCCGAAAAAACCTTTTTATTTCTAGCCAACCAAAGACACCAACAAGACGTAAAAATAATACCTTGCAAAATCTTCTTTTCCAGAGACCCCAGTTTAACAAACTTGTGAATTTCCAGAAGGTCTTTGACCGAGAAAGCGAAAATATACGGAATACGGCACCATCTACTAACCTTCTGCCAAAGTAAAGAAGCAAATCGACAGGAGATAAATAGATGTTCCGCTGATTCGTCTTCAAAACCGCAAAGAGGACATTCCCCAACTTCAGCCAGAATACCTCTTGAAACGAGAGCATCAGAGGTAGGAACACGGTTCAGCTCCAATCTCCAAACGAAAATATTACATTTGACTGGAACCCCCTTACACCAATCAAGCACGAAGAAGGACGGGTCGAGCCTATTGCGAACCAAAAGGCATTTGACCGAAGATACCGAAAAAGACCCAGCATCATTCCGCAGCCATTTCCATTTATCTTTACCGATCCCAAGAAAAACTGCAGAAATCATACCCGCAAGACCAGCCATTTCGGCCAACTCAGTAGCCGTATCCGGATCGTGCTTCCAAAGCCAAGAACCACCGTCTTCCAGCCGATCTTTAACCGTACAATTTTTCACAACCTCTAACCGAAACAGATTGGGAAAAGTTTCTTTTAAGGGAATCTCGGCGACCCAAGGATCCAACCAAAAAAGAATATCGGAACCGGAAGCGACCTCACCTCTAAAGAAACTTCGGATAGGTTTATTGTCAATAAAAGTTTTATTCAAAACGTTGCATATATTAGCCCAAGCCCCTCTGACCGATTTGCTACACGGAAGAACGGACCACCCCATCTGACCCGAGTAGATAGCTTTGGTGATTTTGACCCATAAATTGTCTGGCTCACTTTTGAACCTCCAACCCCATTTGCTAAGCAAAGCCACATTGACATCCCCAAGTTTGCAAAGCCCCAAACCTCCTGCTTTCTTAGGAATCGACACCCTATCCCACGCCACCCAATGTGTCTTCCTTACTTCACTCGAACCGCCCCATAAGAATCTTTTAATTAAGCTTTCTAGATCTTTAATAACCTTCACAGGCGCTTTGTACAAAGACATAAAATATGAAGGTAAACTTTCAAGCACTGACCGAATTAATGTAACTCACCCGCCTATAGATAGTAACGAAGCCTTCCAAAGCGCGAGCCCTTTTTCGAAAATATCATAGACCGGTCGCCAATTGTTGATGCGATTCATATTGGCTCCCACCGTTAATCCAAGGTATTTAAACGGAGCTGAATCGGCCATACAACCTATCCAATTCGCCACTTCCTCTACCTCATTACTATTGACACCAAAGCCGAAAATGTTAGACTTACTGAGATTAATTTTAAGGCCTGAGCACGCATGAAAGCACCGCAATATTCTGATGACAGTCGCTATATTATCTCTATTCCACTCTCCCAGAATCATGGCGTCGTCCGCATATAATAAGTGAGAGACACAAAGATCATCAACATGAAGCTTAATACCTTGAAATTCGCCTAACTCGCTAGCTCTGTTAAATAAACAAGAGAGCTCCATAACCACAACAAAAAGAAAAGGGGATAACGGATCCCCTTGTCTCATACCTTTGCTGCACTTGAACTCAAAGGTTGGAGAACCGTTCACCAATACCGAAGCCCTGGCCGAAGCCAATATGCCAGAAATCCAACCGCACCATTTAGAACCAAAACCCATCTAATTAAGAATGTCTGTGACGAATCCCCAGTTGACGTTGTCATAAGCTTTCTCAAAGTCGATTTTAAAACAAAAAACCTGTTTCTTGTTTTTTCTAGACCACACCAAGAACTCATTAATGATAAGCGGCCCGTCTAAGATAAATCTTCCCCTAAGGAAAGCTGATTGGGAATCGGAAATCACACTTCTGAGAACCGGCTTAAGTCTATTCGTGAGGACTTTCGACACCACTTTGTTGATAGCCCCTACCAGACTGATGGGCGATAATCAGATAGGTTAACCGGATCCCTAATTTTAGGAATAAGAGAAATAAAAGCCGACCCGCAACCCAAACTTAACTTGCCAGTATCGAAAAAATAGTCCATAATCTTAGAAAAATCCTCCTCGAAGAAATCCCAGAACTGTTTAAAAATCTAAAATTCAATCCGTCGGGACCGGGAGCCCGGTCAACACCGCAACCAAAAACCGCAGCCTTTATCTCTTCCTTCGAAAACCGCTTCTCAAGATCGACAGCCACAGACGAGGAAATCTGACAAAAAACAGGAACTGACCAAACGGGGGCGGCTAGCACAATTCTCCACGAACCTATCACGGAAGAAACTATAAATCTTTTTCTTAACCAGAGAAGGTTAAGAAATCCAAGCTTCATTCACATCTAGACTGTGAATAGTATTAATAGCCATCCGACTAGTAATCATGGAGTGGAAGAATTTGGAGTTTTCATTTCCGTCCTTCGCCCATCTAATGTTGATATTAGGGCTAGTTTTTTTACCTATAATTTAGGTTTATAAGTTTGTTAAACTGTGAGCAATGTTCGGAAATTGATCAAGTTTTGTAAGTCCCGAAAATCCGGATCAAACAACGATATCAAATAATCATCAAGGATGGGCGGAATCCAAACTTGATGATCTTCAAGAAATCAAGAACAAGTAGAGTAAATTGTTGAATTTAAGGCTTAATCTTGCATACAATTGAGATTGTCTAATACAAGATTCAAAAACTAATCAACCAACCTTAAACCCCTAACCATCATTTACTATTTATAGTAAGGGGTTTCCCCCAAAACCATAGGCCCATAATTCCCAAATAAGCCCACTCTAATATCCACTAATTCCTAAGCCCTCTAAATCACTTAGCTACTAATCCATAAACCTTCAAGGGCCTAACAATCTCCCCAAGGTTTACTGGATTAGTTGTTGCGTCGAACTCGAGGACCTGCCCATAATTGGATTAGGATCAGCAAACAAGCAATTTCCGACGATGTTTATAACAACACTCATCCAGGACTTCGCATATTCTTCATATTTGTCATTGCAGCAAATTTTGATGATGATTCAGAACCAAGATATCTTCCTCATGAAAACTCATTTGATCCAACTTGTCTGGTATGCGAATCGGCAGGTTTTAAGAAACAACCGCAACTTCAGCTATCTTCGTATCATGCTTCCAGAAGTTGGAAATCATGAAAATTTTCTTTGCAAGCTTTCGAAAGATGGGAATTTCCTCTTCTTTGGTGGTCGGAGGCCAGATGTCTGATTTTAACTATCTTCTTGGTGAGAAAGGATCACGAACATCAGGTTTTTCTTCTGATCTTTGATTCAGTAGTCTTCATGGAAGGGAAACTGTTATTGACTTCCTTCTCATGGAACATCCATCTTCTGCCTCTCTTGTTTGATCATAATCAGCCACACAATCTTGTCATGGTCGTATCTCCAGCTAGCGACCACATGCTTGTTTTCCTCTTTATTGAAGTGGCTTGACCCACCCTACCTTCATCATAAATCTATCTAGCCTCTTTGTAGGATCTTTGAGCTGGAAGTTTTCATCTGGAGGATTCAAATCCTGATTCTTCATTATAATCATTTGCTTGTCACATTGTCTCCTTTCATGCTTCTTGCTACTCTTCTTCTTTTGGATTAGCGGCTAGATAGGCATTCAAGGTGGCTCCACGTTCTGTGTCGGATGCTGCATTTGCTACTGCTCTCTCTTCAGAAATTTGCTTGTACAGTTGATCTATTGTTTGACCTCTGCTCAGAGACTTGTGACTGAAGACAGGAAAGCAGAGTCCTGTTGTAGTGATGAAAACTGAGCTTCCATCATTTCAGCATCATGTTCCGATACAACCACTCGTCGTCGCAAACTTGCTACTTTTGCATCTCCATCATCATCATTATCACTTCATCAAACGACGTGTCCTTTCTCGGTTGCATAACAGCATGCAGCTTCATCATGTTCTGTGATCCTAGCATCACTAGAGTTTCCTGCTTCAAACCTAACACCGCTCGAGCTTTCAAGAAGCGAGGGAGTTGCTTCAAAGATAAAATTTGAAGACAATGTCAGGTTCTTGTGTGCAGTTTTCCTTTGTTGCAGCAGCAGGCTTTGGATCAATGGACATAGCAGGCTCTGGATCAGGAATAGGGCAAATAGGAACAGTATCAGGATCAGTGTTGGTTCGTTGTCTCATTATTTGCAGTAGCTTCAATTTCAGTTGGAACTTCGATCACCAGTGGTAGGTACGAAAGGAGGGTTTCCGTCACCACCCTGCAAACTTAGGAATAGGGCCACTAAGATCTCAGATGTTGTCTAATCTGGTTCAAAAACGGCTTCCTCAACCTTCTCAGGCGCGCAATCACTTCCACTTTGCTGTCGGAGTCAGGTTCTTCTTCACTAAAGTCTGATTCTGAATCTGAATCAAGTGTCTCAGCTTTCTCGTCAAACACGTGTATGTTGCACGTCACGTTATTTGGAAACTGTGGCATTCTAAGGCTTTGGTTCAAAAAGCATAGAAACCTGCAAACCTTGTAATTTCAACAAGTGGTCCAAAGATAATGAGAGAATCCGTGATGATTAGAAGATGAGATTAATCCGAAACATGACTCGAAAGAGAGAATGATTGCCAATTAATAGTGTTTCGGATTGGGCCTGAGATCAAACGGCCAAGCCCCAACTCGGAACAATGGTCCGAATTATATTTGCGAGCAATGGGCCGGATCTGATTCGCTTTATCCGCGGCAGTGGGCCCCAATCCGAAACAGTGGGCCAGACTATTACTTTAATGATTTGCTTCTTTAAGACAGAAAACATCTTTATCAAAATCAGCGATTTAACAAACCGAGCAACCTTTTGAGTATAGAAATATTAGTAACAGAACAAAATAAATCGATAATAGAATAATAATGGAGGGATAACATAGGGAGAACCTGTCATGGGATCAAAATCGTTTTCGAACCGATTAAAGAACACTTTTCAGCTCTTCGCTTACTTGGACTGGTCCACGCGATTGTTAATATGCTTGTCCTCTTAAATCTAACACCCAACCTTCAACTTTCAACCTTGTGATACGCTTAGGGTAGAATTATACTGTGATGTCCGTGTGTCCCATTCCAAGGCATACCCCCGTGATCAAGGTAAGCACAACAGTTCATCGTAGCAGGTGAGTATATTGAGATCATCCTTAAATTTTTCAACTCCAGACTTCCTGGTGAACAGGTCAATACTTCCGTACACCAGAGAGACCAGAGAAGTTCTGACGAGGGCGAGACAGATACCTTTAACGGTACGAATTTGGCTTTAATAGCACACAGAATTCTCTTTTTAGTGAGATTTTCGTTTTCAGGTTTTGGCCCTTTTGTGGCTCTTTTTACAAGATACCCTGACTGTGCCCAGGTCTACATATAATCTGGATGCAACAGAGGGACAACCCTGATATCCCGGATGACTCATTAGCATAAAGACCCGAAACCTCAGATGTTGGCTATCTATCAACGCAGGATTTAAGACCATGAAATCATACACCGTTGGTCTGTTACCCACGAGATGTCCAATCCATTATGTTTATATCACTTGGCATCATTTTGCTTTTCGAGCATTAGACCTATCAACACATCGCAGTGGATCCTAGCCTGTTCAGCATTGAAACCTTACATGTGTTAACCAAGTTCTTTAACACGAAAATTCATTTCATTTCCCAGCAACCTATTCTCCCCCTTAAACAATGCGTATATATGTCTCTCTCCCCCCTAAATTTGTGCATTACACTTCATGCGCAAATTTACTTATTATTATTTTCACTAGTTTTTTATTATTATTATTTTTTTCCGCTCAGTCGGTGATACGCATCATTTTCAAAAGATCCACAAGCACATTGAATCTCGAGACACTGACAGTTTTTGTAAAAAGGATCCGCTAAAATAGCATCAATGTGGATATGTTTAAGTTTAAACAATCCTCTGTCAAAGCAATCTAGAATGAAATGCACCTTGATATCAATGTGCTTGGTTTTTAGAGTAAAAAACAGGGCTTTTGATAATTTGGATAACGACATCATTATCAAAATAAGTAGTAGAGTTTAGATAAGTCAAACCGTAATCCTTAAGCTGGTGTTATATCCAAAGAACCTGAGAGCAGCAGGCAGTAGATGCTGCAATGCACTTTGCTTCCGCTACAAATGTGAGCTGTTGCTTCTTGCACTGCCATGAGATGAGACTATCCCCCAAGAGTTGGCATCCAGCCGATGTATACTTCATATCCCTGTTTTGACGAACTTGCAAGCCCAAAAACATTTTCACTTCTCTCAACGAACGCCTTTCGAACTTCTTTGTCGTCATCCAAAATTACGAATGGCATCCAGACGTGATCGGTGCGTATACCTCATCATAATCCAGACCATTAACTTGTTCGAAACTTTGAACTGCCAATCATGCCTTGTTTCTCACTGTCACGTCGGGGGCATCTTGTTTGTTTCTGAATAGACATGAGTTGATGCCCCCTGATTTGCTGTGGAATCGCACACCAGCAGCTTGAGATTGAGAAACTTCTAGATATTATATAAGATTGCTCTGCCTCATTTGTTGCAGTAGCGATGTTGATCACTGGTGGATCTACAATGCAAATTAAGGGAATTTCTCCCAGAAACAGAGAAGTTCCTTGAGCATTTAAGGGTCCTGAGGAGACTTCAGTGTTACGGACTACACCATCAGGGATAGCTATCGCAGGTTCAGAAACCGACTTCTAAATGGTCGAAGAACGAAATAGCGAGTCACTCTAAGTGAAGAGAACCTCCATTCCTATGTCGTGCATCTGTGATGCGCTCAACCGGCTGTCCTTCAGCTCCGAGAATTAATTGGCGTCTGAAAAAGGAAGAACTCCATTATTGACCGTGCTCTTTCTGGTGAAATTTCCGGATTCTCCTTTGCGAAGTCGACACATCCTTCGTCGAATACTTTTATGTCATTCAACTGGGACATGTCTCCTGTCATGTGCCTGTAACAACCACTATCAATAAACCAAAGTCTAACGATTGCCCTCTATAGCTGTTCCTGCATAATCAGTGGAATCAGTTAGACACTGGAACCTAGGCCATAGTGGACCTGAGTTGACCATCACTATCTGTGTATGAGACTTAGCGAAAGATCATCTGGCTCATAACATCGCTTGTGGTTTTTGATAATGAAGTGGATGTCGATGGTTGTGAACACAGAGACTAGCATCCAACAGGAGTTTTAGGTTTCCAATTTATGGTGTTTGAAACACTTCCATTTGGTGGAAAAAAATTTGTTTTTCTTTGAAACCTGTTTATATTTGAAAATTTATTATTTTCCTGTTTTGCCAGATTCTAGTCTTTGTCAGAAGGCTTGCTTTGGGAGGTCGATTTTTGGCAAAGTGAGAATGCATAGCCTTCTGATGATACGTGTTCCCAGAGTGGTAGGGACGATGATCACAGTTTCTTGCAATGTGTCCTGAAATTCCACAATTAAAACACGTTTGCCTTTTCGAGAAAAAGACATTAAGTTCTGCTTGTGTTATTGTTAGGAAACTTTATTTGTAAGTATTGAAGAAAATCACAATCAACTGGATCTATGAAGAGATCACAGTCCTAAAGATCACAAACAAGAACAAGAAGATCAGATGGGACAATTGAAATGCACAGCATCTACTTCAAGGAATCACAAGTTGATCAAGAGCTGAATTGGATTATCAGAGAAGGTCATTTCTGATGGATCTGATGATATTTCTGATGAAATATCATCAGTTTCTGACGATTCTGATCATCAGGACTTTTCTGATGATTTGTTCATCATAATTTCTGATGAAGTGGTTTATCAGAATTCTGATGAAGTACCCCACTTGTCTGAAATTGGCTCTATCCTGCCACAATTACCGATGCAAGTTGACATTATTAGATATCATAATGAAAAAGGCAACTTGAACGTTGGATTCAATGAATACGTCAATTGGCCACTTATTGTAGGACTTATTGCATGAATAAACTATTGTTTATTCATGCACCCAGCCTTCTATAAATAGAAGGCTCAACCAGGAGAAGCAAAGTGAGTTTGAAGCTTATCATTCATACATACATCAAAACTCCATTGCCCTCTCACCCACAGAATTCAAGATTCATTTGTATTAGATAATAATCTTACAATCACCTTGTAAACCATTTTGTTTCAAAGTGATATAAACTTAATAATTCTGTAGGTCTTGTTTTTGAAAGTCTGATTTCCATTTCCATACATCTTTTTCACATCTACTGAAATCACTTGCCATATTACATGAAAAGAAGTTGTTTTAAGGCCATACTAGGTCCAACAATTGGTATCAAAGCAGATTGAATAAACTATTTTCAAACGATCAATCGCTCATCTTCTTTTCTCTAAATATGGCCAGCTTTCAATCCTGGAATAATGCTTTTAACATTGGTTCTATGTCCAAACCTCCGACTCTGGTCAGAGAGGAATACCCCCAATGGAAAATCAGGATGGTCAATTTCCTTAATGGTCATGACCGAGCTCTGTTTCAATCCATTGAAAGGGGTCCACATATACCAATGACTGTAATACCAGCTATTCCAGCAACTGACAAATCACCTGCTATCCCTGCCTCCCAAGCTCCCAAAAGTGAAATACTTTGGAGTGAGGAAGACAAGGAAAAGGTGGCTGGGGATGAAAGGGCAAAGTCACTTTTAATAATGGCCATCCCCAATGACATATTTTCACAAGTTGATGCATGTGCATAAGCTAAGGAAATATGGGATCAGTTGGAAAATCTTTGTGAAGGTGGAGAAAGGATGAGAAGAAACAAGAGAACAAACAATGTCTCATCTTATGAAAGGTTTAAAAGTTTGCCAAATGAAAGGTTAAATGACACATATCAAAGATTTACAAAACTTTTAAACGAGCTAAAGAAATTTGGAATAACAAAGTCAAATGATGAAAGAAACATAAAATTTCTTGATGCCCTTCCTAGAGAATGGAGAAGTCTAACCATGACTTTATCATCAACCTTAGAACTAGGAAACATGAGTCTTCATGACTTATACAGCATCTTGGTCCCCAGATAGGAAGAAATATTTGAAGAAACTATTCAAAGAGGGGGATCTTTAGCTCTTATCTCAAACTCACAAAGAACAATACCCACCAATGATCCACAACCATCAAGCAACCAAAGTTTTGAAGTTTCTGATACTTCATCATATTTTTCAGCTTTTGCTGAGGCAATAGCACTGCTCACCAAAACATTTGAGCAGAGGTTGAGGGGAGGTAGCCAGAGATACCAGAGGAGTGACAGAGGAAGGATGGATGGAAGATCTAAAGAAGAGGTTAGATCTAAGGATAAAGGGAAGGCTGAAGTTGTGTGTCACAAGTGCAAGCAGAGAGGTCATTATGCATCAGAATGCAAGTCCAAAAAGCTGAAGGATGTTGCCTATTATGAGAAAAAGCTTGAAGAAGCAAAGAAGCTGCAACAAGTAAGCTTAATTGCTGGAACAGATACATGGTTATCTGATGATTCTTCTGATGATGAAGAAGAAGAATTGGCAAATTTCTGCCTCATGGCACTTTCTGAAGGTCTACCAGAAACTTCAGAACAAAAGGTAAATTTAGACAATCTTGATCTTGAACACAAGCTAAACAAGCTCATGTCAGATTTTCTAAATCTGCAAGAAAAACATCAATCAGATATTAGAAAATCTGATGAGTTGCAAAGGACTTTGAATAAAATCATTATTGAAAACCAACTTCTTATAGAGGATAGTTTAGATCAAAGAGCTAAAATTGAGTTTTACGAAAATGAAAGAAAAGATCTTTACAAGAAAATCAATGACAAAGAAATCAATGTAAGAGGTTTTCAACAGGCCAAAGAGTTCATAAATTTTATTGAGTCCACACCTAAGAACAAAGGAGAGGGTTTAGGTTATACAAGATAAAATGGAAATAAATCTTTTCTCCTTTCCTAGCAGGTAAACTTTGTTTGCAGGTCAAATTCTCTCCTTTTTACAGGTACACATCGGTCAAGGTTACCTATTCGACTTCCGTGCCTACAAATCCGGCGGGTTTGACACAACAAACTTCTCTCCCCGTCACGTTTCTGCTACCTTTTTACCAGCCGCTAGTCGTCTTTTGCCAGTACGAATCAAGACAGGTTCAACCTCTACGAATTCTCCTACTATTGACCGCAAGTTTTGGCACCAACTGTTATGACTTTCCGACGAAAGTCTCAAACGGTAGACAGAGACTCATTGTTTTAGGGTTCCAAACAACCAGCAAGTTTGCTGAACGCTATCACCCAGGTGCTTTCTCTCTTAGTATATACATTTAAAAAACAAAATAGTATATTAAGAGATAACAATTATTATTATTATTATTTTTTTAACAAACTATACTCCATTATCTTGTATGCAATAAGTGGGGCTTTATTAAACAAACTATTATTTTACAAGGTAACAAATATTCTTTTGATTATCAAACTATATTTTAATTTCATACTGTGTGTACGATTTTTGGGTGCATATATTTGCAATTGGATGAGATTTTTGTGAGTCTGTGTGATCTGAGACTCACTGTGCCTGTGTTTCTGTCGGTTTTTTTGGTTTTTATTTAATTTTTTATGATATTGTAAGCATCACGCATAAATCATAGCTCAAAGCACTACAAGTATTTCTAAACTAAACAAAATAAGTTTGTAACTTGTTTGGGTGTGGGGCTTGTTGTGTTTTTTTTTATATTGGTATACTGTGATACTGTGTTAATTAGGAAACATAGACGGTGGGAGTTGCAATTATGCCTTAAGACTGTGTCCAAGAAAGAGGGGTGCTAACAAAGGGGACAAAAGGGGGTATAATTTGTGTGTGGCTTCTTGGAATGTAGGATCTCTTAGTAGTAAGTTGCTAGAGTTAGTGGATGTGCTTAAAAAGCGTAAGGTTCAAATAGCTTGTCTGCAAGAAACTAGGTGGAAGGGGCATAGAGGGGCAGAGTGCAATGGATATAAGTTGTGGTATTCAGGGTCGGATGGTGCTAAGAACGGAGTGGGTTTTCTAGTGGCTATTGAACTGCACAACAATGTAGTGGAAGTGATAAGGTACAACGATAGGATTATGATGTTGAGATTGGTAATAGGTGAGGAGATAATGGCTGTGATTTGCGCTTATGCGCCTCACGTGGGATTAGGAGAGCAGGAGAAAAGAGAGTTTTGGGACCGCTTAGATGTTGTAGTAAGGGCCATACCTAGGGAAGAGAGAATTTTTATTGGTGGTGACTTTAATGGCCATATAGGTAAAGATAGTGATGGTTTTCAGCCGGTACACGGGGGTTTCGGTTTTGGTGATAGGAATGAGCCTGGTAGGGACCTTCTAGAGTTCGCAGGGGCCCATGACCTGGGTATTATAAACTCGTTTTTTAGGAAACGAGTTTCTCAGTTGATCACTTTTAGTAGCGGGGGGGCGGGGGGCGTAACACGCAAATAGATTATCTCTTGATGAGGAGAGAAGATCGACGATGGTGGAGGGACTGCAAGGTTATACCAGGGGAGACAACGGTGACTCAACACCATTTGCTAGTAGCGGATATAGGTCTGAGAAGAAAGCTGTTGGGGGGGGGGGGAGAGGAAAGGTCGAACTAGGATCCGATGGGGAATCCTGAAGGGAGATAATATTACAATGTTTAGAGACAAGGTCATCCCTATGACAGCCGATTGGGTGGGTGGGGACGCAAACCGGTTGTGGGAGGCCATGGCGACTACCGTTACCCAGGTGGCAGAAGAGACACTAGGGGTTACAACAGGATTGACAAGCGGGCATAAAGACACCTGGTGGTGGAGTGGGGATGTGCAGATCAAGATAAGGGATAAACAAGGGAGTTTTAGAGATCTCTTGAGGTGCACGGTCGAGGAAGAACGACTGAGGTTGAAGGAGAGGTACAAAAAGGCCAAAAGGGAGGCGAAGAAGTCAGTGGTGGAGGCAAAGAACATAGCTTTTAAGAATATGTATGAACGCCTGGAGACGAAGGAAGGGGAACATGCCATGTTCAGGATTGCCAAAGCTAGGGAGCGTAGAAAGCAAGATTTATGGGTAGTTAAATTTATAAAAGGAGAGGATGGGCATGTCCTAGTAAAAGAACAAGACATTAAGTTGAGATGGTAAACCTATTTTTCTAATCTTTTTAATGGGGGGAGGGAAGTCCAACAAGAAAGCGACAACAACAACACTCAAGGACGACAACGAAATAACTGCTATTGTCGGAGTATTACAATGGGAGAAATAAGGACAACACTCAAGAAGATGGGAAGAGCTAAGGCAGTTGGTCCTGACAACATACCGATAGAAGTGTGGAAGTGTTTGGGAGAGGATGGAGTTCGATGGCTAGCTACTTTGTTTAATCTTATTTTCAAATCTGGAAAAATCCCGGAGCAGTGGAGGAGTAGTGACGTGGTGCCCTTGTATAAGAATAAAGGAGATGCCCAGTGTTGTGGGAACTACAGAGGGATTAAACTATTAAGCCACACTATGAAACTATTGGAGCGGGTAATTGAGACTAGGATTAGAAAAGAAACTCAGGTTACGGTAAACCAGTTTGGTTTCATGCCAGGGCGCTCAACTACGGAAGCAATTCATATTCTACGGTGATTAATGGAAAATTACAGGGAGAAAAAGCGAGATCTACATATGGTATTCATTGACCTTGAAAAGGCATATGACAGTGTGCCACGTAGACTGATTTGGGAAAGCTTGGAGGGTAGGGGAGTTCCTGGAAAGTATATAGACTTAATTAGGGATATGTATGATAGGACTGTGACTAGGGTTCGGGCGCCTGTAGGAGATACAGAGTCTTTCCTCGTGGAAGTAGGACTCCACCAGTGGTCCGCGTTGAGTCCGTTTCTGTTTGCGGTTGTTTTGGATGAGCTGTCCAAGTCTATTCAAGAGACAGTTCCGTGGTGCATGCTTTTTGCGGATGATATAGTGTTAGTTGCTGAAACTAGACAAACCCTAAATGCCAGGCTAGAGGAATGGAGAGCAGCCTTAGAAGGCAATGGTTTAAGGATTAGTCGGTCTAAGACCGAATACCTTTATTGTAATTTCAGCGGTGCAGGTGACAACGAGGACACTCAGGTTACCATTGAGGGTCAAGTGGTCCCACAAACGACTAAGTTCAAGTACTTAGGATCGTTTGTGCAAAGGGATGGGGAGATAGATAGTGACGTATCTCACCGCATCCAGGTTGGCTGGTGTAGGTGGAGAACAGCCACTGGGATTTTGTGTGACAGGAGGTTCCCAACAAAATTAAAGGGAAAATTCTATAGGGTAGCAGATAGATTGGCTATGTTATACGGGACAGATTGTTGGGCCATCAAGAAAACACAAGCGCGCAAGATGGAGGTAGCGGAGATGGGGATGCTTAGGTGGATGTGTGGCCACACGATGTTAGACCGAATAAGAAGTGAGGTTTTTAGGGATTGGTTAGGAGTAGCTAGTATATCAGACAAGTTAAAAGAGGGGAGGCTGAGATGGTTTGGGCATGTGAGGAGGAGGCAGTTGACAGAACCAGTTAGAGCAGTGGAAACCATGATAGTGGAAGGAAGGAGGAGTAGAGGCAGACCCAAGTTGACTTGGGATGAAAGACTTAGGCAAGATTTGGTAGAATTGCACCTCTCTGAGGACATGGTTCATGATAGGAGTGTGTGGAGACGTAGGATTAAGGTTAAGGACTTGTAGGTGTGGGTATAGATGTGTCCTACCTTTTCCTTGGGAGAGGGGGGGGGGGGGTTAGATTTCTTTTACACTTTAGGTAGACCAACATATGATGATTTTCTTGTATATATGCATATATGTTGCTTACTGATGATTTATCTGCCTACTGCTACGCGATTTACTAGCCCGTTTTTCATCTATCTGTCTGTTGGTTGTTTTGGAGCCGGGGGTCTCTCAGGAAGCAGCCTCTCTATTCTTGAATAGAGGAAATGTTTGCCTACATCACACCTCCCCCAGACCCTACTAATAGTTCTGCTATTTGTGGGATTTACTGGGTATGATTGTTGTTGTTGTAAGATAAAATGGAAATAAAGCCACTGTCTTTGTAAAAGCAACTCATCAGAATTCTGATAAATTTTCATCAGAATCTGAATCTGAATCTGAATCTTGCAAAACAACCTGTTCTGAATATTCTTTTGAAAAACCAAACTTCAAAACAAACAAAAGTGAATGCAGTCAAGAATCTGTAAAGACTCCAGAAGCAGTTCACTCATATTTTCAAAATTATCCACTCATTCCATCACAAGAAGAAATATCAGAAAATTCTGATAACTCTTGTATGTGTGTTGACATACTGAAGCTTGTTCAACACCATCTTCAAAAGAAAAATGTAAAATCTGTTAATGGCTCAGCATATAACAGAGTTTCTGATGCAAAACCAAGAAGAAGAAATAAAATTATTAGGATTCCATCAGAAACAGTACCCAAGCATGCCTGGGTACCAAAAACCCTCTAATCATTTCATTTCAGGACCATCATGTGCAGCAGATCTGGTACTGCGACTCAGGAAGCTCCAAGCACATGACTGGGGACAGGAGCTTACTCAGCAACTTTGTTTCAAGGCTGGGTAGAATGGTAAATTTTGGAAATGGAGTGAAAGGGAGGATCATGGGATATGGATGCATAAGGTATGGATGTTTGACCATAGAGAAAGTAGCCTATGTTGAAGGCTTAAAGTATAACTTGCTAAGTTGCGGTCAATTCTATGACAAAGGTTTTCAGGTAACCTTTTTACCAGAAAAATGCTTGTTAATAGGTATAGATGATAATAAAATTTATTTAAGTGGGAAAAGAATAAGAAAATCAATTTACTATTTTCACTTCAAAGAAGAAAGTGAACATCCAAAACTATGTTTATTTTCAAAAATCAACAAAGGTAGTAGTTGGTTATGGCACAAAAGGCTAGCCCACTTAAATTTCAAAAACCTAAGCAAACTAGCAAGCAAAGGTCTGGTAAAAGGATTACCTTTGATATCCTCAAAGAAGGATAAAATTTGTGAAGCATGTGAGATGGGTAAATCCAAGAGAAGCTCACATAAATCAATTTCTGAGTCTTCTATTTCACAAAATTTGGAACTTTTACACATGGATTTGTGTGGACCCATAAGTATAGAAAGTTTTTCTGGAAAGAAATACATACTAGTAATAGTAGATGACTTTTCCAGGTACACATGGGTAGAATTTTTTAGAAAGAAAAGTGAAACTCCTGATTTGATCATTAATTTTATTAAGAAAATTGAAAATCTGTTAAAACTAACAGTAAGAAGGATCAGATCAGAAAATGGAACAGAGTTTAAGAATGCAAAAATTGAGAATTTCCTTGTGAGTAAAGGAATTTCTCATGATTTTTCTGCTCCTAGAACACACCAATAGAATGGGGTGGTTGAAAGAAGAAATAGGACCTTGGTGGAAGCTGCCAGAACCATGCTTGCTTATGCTAAGTTGCCCACTCACTTTTGGGCAGAAGCTATAGCAAATGCATGTTTTACCCAAAACAGATCCATAATCAACAAAAGGCACAACAAAACACCTTACAACATCATAAATGGAAGAATTCCAAGTATAAATTTTTTGCATACATTTGGTTGTAGATGTTTTGTTTTCAATGATTTTGAAAGCCTTGAAAAATTTGACAGAAAAGCAGAAAAAGGTATTTTTCTTGGTTACTCTTTGTCATCAAAAGCATATAGAATTTTTATTCTCAACACAAGGACAATCAGAGAAAGTCTGTATGTTTCATTTGATGACTCATCAGAAACAGAGGTTTCTGATGAATACATGAAAGAAATATTTTTTTCTGACAAACAAGAAAAGTATGAACATCTCTTTGAAATGATAAATGAAGATTTCCTAGAACATGATAATTCTTTCAAAAACAAATCAAAAGATTCTTCATGTACTAACTCTGCAGAACAAAGGTGTAGTACATCAGAACCTCAGAATTCTGATATCATACACACAATTGAAGCACCTGTTCAGGGGGAAACTTCAAATCCATCAGAACCAACAACTTTTCACAACAAGTTAAGATGGATCAAAGGACATGTTCATTCTGACATCATTGGCAATCCTGCAGATGGTGTCAGAACAAGATCTGCAACTGCACATGAGTGTGCATTTTCTGGGTTCTTAAGCAAGGTAGAACCCAAATCTGTCAAAGAAGCTCTAAGTGACCCATACTGGATTCAGGCTATGCAAGAAGAGCTTGATCAGTTTGATAGGAGCAAGGTATGGGATCTGGTACCCAAGCCAAAAGACAAATCAGTCATAGGCTCAAAATGGGTATTCAGAAATAAATCTGATGAAAATGGCATAATCACAAGAAACAAAGCAAGGTTAGTGGTCAAGGGTTACTGTCAACAAGAAGGTATTAATTATGACGAAACTTTTGCACCAGTAGCTAGATTAGAAGCTGTAAGAATTTTTCATGCTTATGCTGCATCCAAGGATTTCAAAGTTTATCAAATGGATCTAAAATCAGCTTTTCTGAATGGTAAAATTGAGGAAGAAGTTTATGTGCAGCAACCAGAAGGCTTTGTTGATCCAAAATTTCAAAATCATGTTTACAGATTAAACAAAGCCTTGTATGGGTTGAAGCAAGCTCCTAGAGCCTGGTATGAAACTTTATCAAACTTCTTACTCAATTCTGGGTTTACCAAAGGTACTATTGACACCACTCTTTTTCTCAAAACACACAAAGGTCATACTTTGCTGGTCCAGATATATGTTGATGACATTATATTTGGATCAACAAATGAAAAATTTTGTGACAAATTTCAAAAATTGATGACCAGTCACTTTTAAATGAGTATGATGGGTGAGTTAACCTTTTTCTTAGGGTTACAAGTAAAACAAAGAATTAATGGAATATTTCTGAGTCAATCAAAATATGTGAAAACAATTCTACAAAAATACTCACTTGAAAACTGCTCTGTTTCAAAAACTCCCATGGCAACAGGGAACACGTTAGATTCTGGTAAAGATGGAATAAGTGTTGATATTAAAACCTATAGAGGGATGATAGGATCACTGTTATATTTAACTGCAACCAGACCAGATATCATGTTTGCAACATGCTTTCTGGCCAGATATCAATGTGATCCCAAAGAATCCCATCTAAAAGCTGTAAAAAGGGTTTTTAAATATCTCAAAGGCATATCAGAAATTGGTCTCTGGTATCCTAAGGATACAAACCTTGAATTAATTGCATACACAGATGCAGATTATGCAGGGTGTAAAATTGACAGAAAGAGCACATCTGGTGCCTGTCAACTCTTGGGAGAAAAATTGGTATGCTGGGCAAGCAAGAAACAAAACTGTGTTGCCACATCAACAGCAGAATCAGAATATGTAGCAGCAACAAGTTGCTGTTCACAAGTGCTATGGATGCAAACTCAACTGAAAGATTATGGAGTAACTCTGACAAGAATACCTATTCTATGTGACTCAAAGAGTGCTATTGCAATAACAGAAAATTCAGTTCATCACTCAAGAACCAAACACATAGATGTCAGATATCACTTCATAAAAGATCATGTGGAGAAAGGTAACATTGAAATGTATTTTGTTCCAACTGAAAACCAAATTGCTGATATCTTTACAAAGCCTCTTGATGAAAAGAGACACAATTTTTTGATCAGCAAACTTGGCATGGTAAATTTAAATGAAGAAGATTTTTCAGAAAAGACAAGGACACAAATTGAAAACCAAATTGATGATCATCAAAGTTCTGATAATCAAAGAACAAATCAACTTGGTTCTGACAAAACAATCCATCAATCTGATGGAACATCAGAAAATCTGACGGATCATCAATAAATGATGATTTATCAGAAAATCTAAAGGAATATCAGAATATCTGGTGAAAACACCAGAAATTCTGATATAAAATCAGAAACCAGGTTGAAACATCAGAATAATTTGTAAATCATCATAATCTTCCATCTTCATAATTTGCATATCCCCCCCCCACACACACATATTGTATATATTTATATTTGTGTATCTTTTGTTTTTTTTTTCTTTCTTTCTTATTAAAAAAACAAAAAGGGGGAAAAGTAACATGCATACTGATGAAGTTCCATACAGCTGTGAAAATCAACCGTCTCAAAATTTTTCAAGATTATTGAATTTCATTTTCTTCTGCAAATGCATGCAACGTCATTTTTTCATAAGAAACTTAAGTGACACATAGGCACTAGAATCATTAGGAACTATGAAAGTAGCCACCTAGTCATTAAATTCTTACTCACACATGGGGCTTAGTAGACTATCACATTCATTGTTACATTCACTGTTACATTCACTGCAACAGATATCGTCTTAATTGAAGAGAAAAGGGTTGGCTGTTAATATCATTTATAGGGAACTATCACTTTCATCTATAAATATTAACAACCTGAAAAGAACTTACTTCACACCAAAATCATCTCTTCAAAAGCCCTTCGACAGAATTTTTCTTATCTTAAAATTGGTCGCCCAAAATTGATGAAAGCTACTCAATTCCCTCTCCCATTTCACAGACTTCATAATCTTAGATTAAGATCCAACTTGGAAGGACCTGCATGGGAGGACTGCAGGTTTGTATACAATATGATCATGCGAAGTCCTTTGGGCTTTGCTGTATCATCACATGTCACCATTTATCCAGAACTTCTCCAAGAGTTCTGGTGGAACTCTCAAATCATTTTTAGTGGTACTTCCGTGTGGATTGAAAGTGAGGTTATGGGGGTAAAGATTACCCTAAATGAGGAAACAATCAGAAATGTCCTCAAACTGGGTAATGATCATGAAACCCAATTTCTGGATAAGGCAAATGTGCAACAGACCTTGACTGTAATGGGCTATCATACAAACAACTCGTCAAGGGCTGTTAGCAAATCTGGTTTTATACCACCTTTCCAGTTTTTGGTAACACAGCTACGTGTCTGCTTTTCCAAGAAGATTGGACACTTCAACGGGCTGTCTCATAAGATGATGGAAGTGGTTCATGCTGTTGTACAGGAAAAACCTTACAACTATGCTAAGTTTCTCATGAGAGACCTAGAAGCAAACATCCACGACCGTCAACCCTTTCTGATCTACCCTCGATTCGTAACCAAGGTGATCACAAGTCAGCTGGACTTCGGAGGAGTGAGAAGCTGCTATCCAAGGGCTGAGTTGGTACCTCAAGAAAACATTAGTGAAGCCACCCTGACGCCATCAACGAATCACACTGGTCGAATAACCAGTCTTTGGTTATATGTGAAGTGCATGTACAACGTGTTGGAGGAGGAGGATGAGTAGTTGTTATTTGTCTCTGTCTTTGATGTTTGTTTTATTTTTTTTTGTTTTATATATATCAGGTTTATTTTAATCTCTTTTCTTTTCTTAATAGATATAGGGGGAACTAACACAACATGTGTGATAAAAACAAAGAAAATCTGGTGAAACTCACATGAGATCTGACAGGATTTAGTGAAACTCAGAAAATCTGATAATCAATAAGAAAATCTGGTATTTATTCAGAAAACTCATTAAGCCATACGAATCTGATCATACGCCACAAAATTTTCAAATAACCAGAAAATCTGACAATAAATCAGAAAATCAAATTTTTATCAGAAAAATCTCTTGAAAGCCAGGAAGTTTGACATATCTTCAGAAAAACAATCAGATTCAAAGAAACTTATGACCATCTAAATTTTTCTTGAAATAAGTTTCTTTAAAAAAAAATTTCTGAGGACTGGAACAAGCTGTATGAAAAATACTTCCTGTATATCAGAACAAAGGTGTGGAGTTCAGAACTGCAAGACTGTAATGTAAGTAAAAATCTCGGAACTCTACTTATTCCCTCTCATCTCAAAAAAAAAAAAAATTTTTTTTTGATGATTCATCCTCTGTAAATGAATCAAATGAATTCTGATGATATATTAAGAAAATACAACTCTCAAAAGTTTTATTCAGAATTTTCTGATATATATCATCAAGAGGAAAACATGGGTAGATACACAAACTCGGAAAAGGTTTCTATTGGACCTTTTTGAAACTAAAAGGGTCCCATATGGAGAAAAGGTGCAAGTTGGACATTAGTGTTTATCCGTAAAATCATTGGAATCTCTAAGTCTCTTTAAAGGATTTACATTAAATTAGAGATAAACCAAAGGTTTTACAAAAACGGTTGTTTCCTTAAAGGATTAAAACATCATAAAGGTGTCATTAACCACCTTGAATACAAATAACCCACGACAAACACTCAAGAATCTCTGTCTGTCACACTATAAATACCTCATTCAAAAACAGAGTTTTCCATCTTCAACCTTCAAATTCAAAACCCTAAAACCTTTCTCCGAAACAAAAACCAAAATTCTCAATGGCAGCTATCAACATCAACATACCACCAACTGAACAATCTGTTCCCTTCATCACTAAAGCTGAATTTCTTCCATTAAAGAGCAACAATGAAGCAATGAATGATAACATTAAACTGTATGATTTGAAGTGCCAAATTCTCATTGAATTTCTGACCAGATGCCCTATAGCTCAAGCCCTCACAAAGACCAGAGAGGTACCAGAAGAACTGATACAACAAGTTGTAAAAACTCTCAAAGTCTCAAATCAACTCGAACTAACAGCACATGTGTGGGGAAATATCTTTATTACTATTTCACCAGAGAAAATAAGGGAATGTTTGGAACTACCCTTAAGCCAAAGCTATGAAGAAGCACCAGTAAAAGTTGATATGTTCTCACAACTCGATGCTGTAATGGGTTACAAGACAAAGATTTCAAAGATCAATGAATTCAAGAGAAACAAGCTACCTGCCTTCTGGCAAGTTCTAATGGAAATTATGAACAAGTGTCTATCTTCAAAGATTGGAGATACAGATCAGATAAATAAGAATATTCTAACAATCATGTTCAGTCTCATTAGTGGGTTGAACATTGATTTTGGAACATAAATATTTATTCTGATCAGAAGATCAATTCTGACAAACACTGGGAGGATAGATTCACATCTACCCTTTCCCAGATTTCTGTCAATCATAATTTTTGATGCCTTTTCTGAAAGGAACCTAGAAATTCCAGCATCAGAAAATATGTGGAAAATAGAAATTATGAGACCTTGGACTGCCACAGGATCTTGGAAGTCAGATTATGATGTGCCTGCTCTATCAGAAAGAATGATGAATCTGATACCAGAAGATTCACCATACAGATCAGAATATCTGAAGATGTTAAATAAAAGGCCAGAGAACAGAGGAGTTTTTAAAAATGTGTCCCCCATGGAGCATGATGCACAAGAGTCAAGCACACCAAGAATGGAATAACAGGGTGAATCTGATCCTCATCCAGCTGATGAAGATGTGAATATGAGTCCTGTGGCTGAAGAACATCATGCTGAAATCTCACATATGGGAGAAACAGGTGCACAACACTCCAAACTAAACATATTTCATTTCTCTGAGAGTGATTCTGATGAATCAATTCAAGGAAAACATGAAATTTTAATTAGAGGCACCATTTCTGAAAAACAAAATGTGAGTAAAACCATTGACCCATTATCTGAATCAGATTCTGAGGAGGAAAATGTGGTGGCAACAGGTGGAGATCAATCTGCTGATCAAGGAAACCTGGATGAGAAAACTAAGAGTTTCTCAACAACTCATGGAGAACCTAAAAAGGTTCAAGGATATGAGGAAAACCAGAACTTGAATGTGTTTCAATTTTCTGGTGAGGATATAGAGAATTTGGATTCTTCCAATCCTCTTAACCTTAGAATAGCAGAGAATGTGTTTTCTGCTGGTGTTAGAAGGGGAACATCAGTTGTTTCTCCTATTTCCCAAGGACATCAATCTATGTCCCCTAAACAACTTTACAAGGAACTTGAAGGCACAACTGCTACTGTGAAAACATGCACAGAAGGAAAACTTGATCTGATACTAGAAGAAATCAGAAATCAAAAGTCAGATATCAAGGTTTTGTCAGAAACTGTCAAAGTTGTGCAGAAGCAAACAGAAGAAAATGCTGCAACCCTCAACAAATTGCAAAAGTCATCAGAAAACAAAGAGAGCTCATCAGAATTAGAGAAGGCTCTTAAAGAACTGCATGATATCAAGAAAAAGATGGCTGAGGTTGCAACTGCAGGAGAAAGCTCAAGTTCAGGGAAGATTCTTGAAGAAATACAATTCCTCAGAGCCAACAACAACAGCATGCCTGAGGCTTTTGAGAAACTGTTAATGGAATTGACTGCACAAAGAAATCAAGAAAACCAGGAGTTTTAGAAAATGAAGAACCAAGAAGAAACAAATACTCAAATTCTCACTAATATTCATTTGTTAGTAGAGAGATTGCAGTATAATGTTGCTAGAATAGAAAAAGTTGATCTTCATGAACTGAAAGCCCCAATTCCACAAGAAAGACAAACAAGGAGATCAGAAACTCCTCAACAACAACCAGAAACCATTCAACAAGTTCAAACCAAAGAAACAGAAACCTCAACAGTTCAAAAACAGAAGCAACCCATGGGTCCACCTCCAGATAAACAAAAGTTACTCATGGGTCCTCCACCAAATGTCCCAAAGCCAGACACATCAAGGGTACAACAGAAAGACCATGTTCCAGTTCAGTCATCTTCTACAGCCATCACAGGAGAAACAGAGTTAAGCATAAGGATGGATACAAGAGAGAAGAGAAGAATGGAACTTGAAGTGACTTCCTCAAAAAGGCCAAGAAAAGAAATGATAGAAGATTCAGAAGGGAACATCAGAGAAATGGATGTGGTAAAAGGTGATTTACACACTATTATGTACCCTGAAGAACATCTAAAGGATTACTATTGGAAAGGTCCAGAAGACAACCCAAAGAGACCACTCTCTCCATTGAGTAAAGGTATTGTTGAAAATAGAAACAATGGAGGTTGGGTAATTCTACACAAGCACATGACCAATCCAATAGTATCAATTGAAAGAATTGATACCTTGACCACTGGAGGAGGTGTCTTAGGTTATGAAGCACAAAACAAGTATACCCTGATCAGAAAAGATAACTGTGAACAAAAGGTTACTGATGCAAATCTGGCTGATGATATTCACCCGTTGGGAATAGTCAAAATGAAGAATATCATTGATGAAATGAAAGGTAATTAAGTTATGGTCAGAAGATCCCTTGAAAGCCTCAAAATTGCAGGAGCAAAGCTATACAAAAGAGCTGCACTGGCAGACTTTGATCTAACTATCAATTTTGAGTACAGCAGCAAGGTATTAATAACTCCTCCCAACACCAGAATTCCAGCTGAAATCCCTTCCGAACTAGTGAGAACTGGAGCAATCTTTGACAAACCAGAAATGTGTGTTGTCTTCAAAGATGCTAATGAAGAGAAAGCTCTGTTCAGAATCAGTGAAATATGCAGGTACTCCAATCAAACTCTGAAATATATAAGGAACTGCATGAATGAAAAACAAGAGCAGCTCAAGAAGAAGGGAAAGAACAATGAACAGCTGAGAAAAACAATTGAAGAATGCATTGAAAACTGGATGGAAGCTAGAGGATGGTACAAAGAAATGTACAAAGAAACTCAAAAGGCAATTGATCACAAGAAAAGGCTGAAACCAGGAGACAAATAAAGAAGTGGGGTGAAGATCAATTAATGAATTGATGAGATTAAATTCCTGTTTTTGAACAATATTTTATTTTTGTCTGATTTTTGGTTGGTTTGACTATGTTCTATGTTTCTGAACTTAGTTGTTTTTAAATTTCTCTTTCAAGAAAGTTGTTTATGTTAGATATAGAGATAGTTCATTTTCTTACAATACTTAGGGGGAAACTATTAGGAAACTTTATTTGTAAGTATTGAAGAAAATCACAATCAACTGGATCTATGAAGAGATCACAGTCCTGAAGATCACAAACAAGAACAAGAAGATCAGATGGGACAATTGAAATGCACAGCATCTACTTCAAGGAATCACAAATTGATCAAGAGCTGAATTGGATTATCAGAGAAGGTCATTTCTGATGGATCTGATGATATTTTTGATGAAATATCATCAGTTTCTGACGATTCTGATCATCAGGACTTTTCTGATGATTTGTTCATCAGAATTTCTGATGAAGTGGTTTATCAGAATTCTGATGAAGTACCCCACTTGTCTGAAATTGGCTCTATCCTGCCACAATTACCGATGCAAGTTGACATTATTGGATATCATGATGAAAAAGGCAACTTGAACGTTGGATTCAAAGAATATGTCAATTGGCCACTTTTTGCAGGACTTATTGTATGAATAAACTATTGTTTATTCATGCACCCAACCTTCTATACATAGAAGGCTCAACCAGGAGAAGCAAAGTGAGTTTGAAGCTTATCATTCATACATACATCAAAACTCCATTGCCCTCTTACCCACAGAATTCAAGATTCATTTGTATTAGATAATAATCTTACAATCACCTTGTAAACCATTTTGTTTCAAAGTGATATAAACTTGATAATTCTGTAGGTCTTGTTTTTGAAAGTCTGATTTCCATTTCCGCACATCTTTTTCACATCTACTGAAATCACTTGCCATATTACGTGAAAAGAAGTTGTTTTAAGGCCATACTAGGTCCAACAGTTATCCTCGAGAACTGAGCAAGTCTTTTCTTTTCATTTGGTGCTGATTGCTTTCGTGCATGTTTGATTTTAGATGGACCCTGCTCACAGTTGTCAGCATGAGAGTAAGTATCCGGAACTTTACCTTTCAGTTTTGGTTCAGTTTTCCCGAGGCTTGGGTTTTCCTTTTGAAATTTCTTTTTGCGTGGTTTTCTGTTTTTACGTGACCGTCTTTTCTTCAAAGGTGCAGATTCGGTAGACTTTGCATTATTTGAAATGCTTTCTTCTGAATCTGATCCTTTGGGATCGAGAGTTGAATCATCTGTTGAATTGACTTCCACAGATTCCTTTTCCTCAGAAACTATGTTCTCAGGAGGTTCTGCAGAATTGGCTTCTACAGACATCTCTTCTTCAGTTTCATCAGTTGAATCAACTGTTGAATTGATTTTCGTGGATCCCTTTTCTTCAGGCTTCGTGATCTCATGAGTTTTTTCAGAATTGGATTCTACGGATATCTCTTCTTCAGATTCATCAACCTCTGAGTCCTTGACATAAGCTGATTCTGGTTTTTCACACGAAGAGCAGTCTATGTTTGAAACTATTTGGCTCTCTTCGGGCGTTGTGCCTCTTGAATCTGAGTGTTTGTCACATTCAGAATTTTCAGAAGCGCTACGCTCATTATCTGATGTACCAGAATCTGCAACTTGAATGTCAGGTTCATCAGATGACCCCTGTTTATTAATTTCTTCACCATTGTAATAAAAAATATAAATTTTCTCATCTTTATCATGAGTTTTCTGATGTATCATTCGGTGTTTCAGGCACACCAGAACAGTTGCCTGAATCATCAGAATTGATTTCTGAGTCACTTGATAGAGATGTCTCAAGTTTATCAGTCGATACATCAGATTTTTCTGTCAAAACATTATCATCACAATCATAATCTAAAACCACAGCACCTGAATCATCTGTTTTAATAGGAATACCCCGACTCTCAGCATACCAAGACATAACACAGTTCCAAGCGTAATTATCGCCTTTGGTAACATCTGAATCATCTGCAACATAAACAATGTTTGAATGTGGTTCATCATCCACTGCAGACTGCTCTTCATCTGTCACTGATTCTGCACATGAACTAAAATAGTTAATGTTATCTACAGAATCAGAATCAGAACTTGACATAATTTCTTGGGGCTCCTCGATTGACGTTTTTATTGGTTCTGTTTCATTTTCTGCTTCATTTTCCTTTTCAGATTCCCCGGCTGATTCGTTTGACCAATTTTCATTTTTAACAAAACTCATGGGCTTTTGAAAATCAGCGGGTTGGGCATTCTTTGGTCTAAAGGGCTCCCATGTGTCACACCGCGACCACGTAGAACATACAAAACGTGGCGGAAATGTCGGGGAGTGTTGTAACAGAATTAATTGTTTCAAATCCATGGTAATTGAAGTTTCGTTTTATTGATTAAAAGTGTTACAATGTCTTAACAAACAAGGAAATACAACATAATTAACTAGTCTTGCATCTTTTATTGTCACTAAAGCCCAAGTCTGCCTATGTGTATCTTGATCATCTTATGCAACAGCTCCTGAAAAACACATGTGAAAATAGGTACATCAGCATAAAAATGCCTGTGAGATACATAGGTTTTGTGAAAATAGGTTTCATGACTTATGTTTGAGAAAATGTTTAGTCATGAACCTTGTAATTTGCTTTGTTTTATAAATCGTTTGAAAAACGATAAGATCAGATGATATGTATAAATAAGTGAATAATGTATGGTTAAATGAATAACCATCTAAAATGAGTTTGTATAAGATAAGTTGTTTGTAAATCAATGTCTTGTGAAAAGTATGTTATTTATATAAAATGTTATATGTCTCAAACTGAAATGATTCAAATAACGCTACGATATGTAATACCATACAAACACTTATATATAGGAAGTACCAGCGGCGTATCCACCATGCTTGTATCATATTACACACGCATCGTTACTTAATCAAACCAAACCACCAAAGTAATGTTTAAAAATTGTAGAAATGTTTATCTATGGTCAAATACGGTCCACACGGTTCACAGATACAAACGGTTCACAGATACAAACGGTTCACAGGTACAAAGGGTTCACAGATACAAACAGTTCACAGATACAAACGGTTCACAGATACAAACGGTTCACAGATACAAACGGTTCACAGATACAAACGGTTCACAGATACAAACGGTTCATAGAGTCAAATGATTACAATGGTTCAAAATGCAGTATAATGTGTTCACATGCTGGATGAGCATATGCAACAGAGCTGCAATGTAAAACAATGTACAAAGCACAAGTGTAATGTAAAACAATGTACTAAGTATGAACTAAATGGACATACATAGCATAAAATGTAATATAAAACAATGTACTAAGTACGCACACAATGGGCATACATAGCATGAACACAATGAAAATCATGTACTATAATGTACTAATGAACGTAGGAAGTATATGATGTGAAAACAGGAAAGCATGAAAGTAACAAGTAGGCACATGTGTTTCACCCCAAAACAGTTTGGAAAACAGTAAAAGAGGGGTCTATGTACTCACTTGAGAATGCTCAGTAGTCCTTGAGTGACAACCAAACAATGCTAGAGATCACGGATATCAAACGGCACCTAATATAGGTAACTATGTTAATAAACCGGACCTAGATCGGAGGATCGAATAGAATGAGGGCTCGTAAACCAAACGAGTATAGAGACTCGTGTCATATGGTTTAACAAAGCCTTCATGCTAAATGAAACCTAACCTAAGTGTTTTCGACCCATTACGACCCATTTAGGTAGCTTATGCTACTTTAACGCGTCGTTCGCGTGAAACGCGTTCGGACCGTCTAACTAGTCCTATGACAAGTGTTATATGCCTAAACATGTTACATAATCAGTTATGTGACAAAATTTTAGGTTACATATGCTTAATTACAATTATACATGAAAAGGGTATTCTGGTAATTTACCTAAGGCATATAAACTACCTATCATACAACTACTCAAACGATGTGACCATAGGGTATAACCTCGGAAGGTTATTCCCTACCTACTATGGTCACCTAATGTATTTGGTCGGATCCTAATGATCGACCAAATGGGTCGGGTTCGAAGGTATAAGCGATTTATTAGATCGCTTACCCTACGACCCTAGACAACGTGGTAATCAGTAGGCATAGTCCCAAGGGACTATAACCAACGTGATTACACTCACGTTGCGAAGTTCAAACGAACTTCGCATTGACCATAAACTGGTCAACGCAGAAAGTCAAACAAAGTTTGACTTTCAGACTCGAAAAGACTCGAAAAGCAATAAAAGAACGAAAGAATACTTACGAAGGGTCCCCGAATGCTAATCTCGATCCAAGAATCTCAGGTATGAAACAATGGTTTCAACTTAGAGTTTCTAAGATCAAAATTCTAGTGGGTTTTGAAGTTGTGGGGTGGGGTATTTATAGTATTCGGGTAACCGTTAAGATCGTTTCATGGAAACCGTGCTCGAATCCCACCTGTACATGTGTCGGAAAGTTATGGTGGCTAAAAATGGTTCTTATCAGCTGACTAAGCATGTGTGTGTGTGGTTGTGGATTAAACAGCTGGATCTGCTGTTAAATGCAGTTAATCTGGTCTGGAAGGCTGAGTCGGCCCGCTTCAGGATACACCAAAACTAATGCGGGCCGCATGGGGGTTCTGATCAGAAAATAAGTTTCAAAAATGACAGTTTTGGTCCCTGTTGTGTATTTAAGCCATTTCCGACACTTCTAAGGCCCGTAAAGCCAACTTTAAGGCCCTAAAATGATGCCTAAACATTGTGGACATGAAACATGCTCAAAAATACGTCGGATGTCAGTTCGTTTAGCCGTACGAACGCAATGTTCGCTTAATTACGACGGAATGCGCATAAGCGCGAAAAACGATCCAAAATGCGTGACGAATGGATTTTTCTCATGCCAAACACTAAAATAAAATATTATAGTGCTTACATAAATTTTTGGATGTCCGGATGTATTCAGAACGTAAGTTATGCGCGAAAGTGCAAACTTGTGCACTTTTTGACGCTTTTAGTCCCTGAATGACACAAAAGTTTATTTTAGCACACCGAACCCCTCAAAGCCTATTTCTAAGATATGTGAAGGATATTTATGGTATGTTTAACTTATGGTCATGTTCCGGAATGTCTGTTACAGTTCAAATTGGCATACTTTCGCAGTTTGTCAAATTTAGTCCCTGTAAGCGAATAAACTAGATTTTGCCATACCAAAACCTTCAAAACTTATTTCTAAGTTATGTAAAGGTTACTTAAGGTATGTTAAGCCTATTTTGCTATTACGGAGTGTTCGTTGCATTAAACTGGTTATATTTACGCATCAGTGCGCGTATAACCCTACAGAAAGCGATTTAAAGCTTGAAATCGAACAAGAGTTGATATGTGTAAATGATACACATATTTTTACAAATCCCAAGTATGAAATACTATATTTCATTGGTTTGGAATTTGTTTGATGGTTGAAGTGACACAGGTGTCACAGTCTCCCCTACTTTAGGAAATTTCGTCCCGAAATTAATTCGTAGGAGTCTATTTGTGACTTTGTGTCAAATAACCACCAGAGATATGTAAGGCATAATCCTGTCATTTCCTTAAAGGACATTCTTCAGAACGAAAATGAACAAACGGAGTCATTTTCCTCAACGAGTATTCTTCAGAAGCGGAAATGAAGGAATAAACAACGGGGATTCATTTCCTCAACGGGCAATCTTCAGAAACGTAAAATGAACTTACGGAGTCATTTTCAACGGGTGCGTCATCAGAAATGGAAATGAAAAGGAGAAACAAACGGATATTCATTTCCTCAACGGACAAATCTTTAGAAATAAAAATGAACAAACGGAGTCATTTTCAACGGGTGCGTCATCAGAAATGGAAATGAAAAGGAGAAACAAACGGATATTCATTTCCTCAACGGACAAATCTTTAGAAACGAAAATGAACAAACGGAGTCATTTTCAACGGGTGCTTCATCAGAAATGGAAATGAAAAGGAGAAACAAACGGATATTCATTTCCTCAACGGACAAATCTTTAGAAACGAAAATGAACAAACGGAGTCATTTTCAACGGGTGCTTCATCAGAAATGGAAATGAAAAGGAGAAACAAACGGATATTCATTTCCTCAACGGACAAATCTTTAGAAACGAAAATGAACAAACGGAGTCATTTTCAACGGGTGCTTCCTCAGAAATGGAAATGAAAAGGATAGACAAACGGATATTCATTTCCTCAACGGACAAATCTTCAGAAACGAAAATGAACAAACGGAGTCATTTTCAACGGGTGCTTCCTCAGAAATGGAAATGAATAGAGTTAACTTCTAGGCACATGACAAGGCTCGCTGTGGTTTCTGTGCACTAAACTCCATAATTATGTATGCATCCATAATTACGTAATTCCTTGCACAGTCCGCACAGTTTGTCTTGTAATGTTCATAAGCACATAATCACATAGTTTTTTAACTTGGTTATTAATTTGTTATCGATTGAGAACGGATATGGAAACCAGTCGATGGACTTAAATGTCCTCTGGGATCTATCTGAAGAGATAGGAAGATCTCCCAAAAATTCGATTTTGTTTTCAAAGAAACGTAATAGTCGAATTTAAGGAACACAACAATTTTAGGATTCACGGAAATACCCTTAGGTACCCTATTAAGGATTTATAGTGGTAATTTGGGTATTCGTTCAGTGTTGTAACTTGCGCCTTGTACTTCGTTTCCTTAGAATAAACGGGTACTTAGGAATTTCGTGGAAACGCAAGAGATCCTAGAATGGGAAAATTTTGGGGGTAGTTTGTTCTTCAAGGAATACGGTTCCTTGATTGTCGGTATTGTAAGAGATATGTTGTTTATACATGCAACCACATAAATACATTGCAATGTATATAAAAGATTTATTTATAAACAACGATAACAACTGTTTCTTGGACCTTGACAACTAAAGAAAATAATACATAAGGATTGATTATTTCTAAACAGCGTTGTCTTCTATTCGGTCAGATGCTCATCCCTGTGCTGGATTTGCATTAGCAAGCTTTGGGCAATTTCTTCGGAAATGACCCATCTCGCCACAGTTGAAGCAAGAACCTGGTAGAAAACGGCCTTGAGCGGTATTGTTGCCAGCTTGGTTTGGTGCAGCTGCAGCTGGGCAGACTCTTGCTGTATGGCCTATAAGCCCACAAGTTTGGCACTTTCGGCACTTTACATTGGCATGATGATGGAGGCTACATTGGTTGCACAAGGGTGCAGTTCCATTGTATGGCTTCCTAGCAGGGGGTTGAGCTGGTTGGTTGGGGGCGGCTTGATCATTGTGAGTAACCATGGCGAAGTTCTGAGAAGTCTTTCGCTTCTTTGACTTCTTAGGGGATCCAGTCTGTTCATCCATGGTCTTTGATTCCTCGATTGGTTTCGATTCCTCGACCGGCTTCTTGTCACCTTTTCGGAAAAGTTTACCTTTCCTGATCTTTGATTCAGTCATGGTTGCAGATAGCTCAATGGCCTGTCTAACTGTAGTAGGGTTGCTGCCAGTCACAATGTCTTGTATTGAGTCAGGGAGGCCATCAATGTACTTTTCGATTGCCTTATCCAAAGGCGTGACCATGTTTGGGCATAACAGACTTAACTCCTCATAACGGTCCGTGTAGGCTCGATGCTCACCGCTGTCTTGCTCAAGATTGTCGAATTCCCTTTCCAAGGCCCTGATCTCGTGACGAGGACAGAATTCCTTCATCATAAGGGCCCTAAGTTCAGCCCATGTCTGTGCTAGAGCAACTTCTGCACCACGATCTCTCATAATCCCGTTCCACCACGTAAGGGCTCTCTTCTGGAACACACTCGAAGCAAACTCGACCTTGCGATTGTCAGGACACTACACGTGGCGGAAAGTATTCTCAATGCTCTCGAACCATTGTAGAAGCCCAGTCGCTCCCTCAGAACCACTAAACTTGAGTGGTTTCGCCGAGTTAAAACTCTTGAAATTGCATGGACCATTGTTGTTGTTGTTGGCTTGATTCCATTGAGCAAAGAGGTTTGGGAATTGAGCAGCCATTTGCTGCGCAATGATTTCTGCCAGTTCGGCAGTCGCTATCTGGTTTTCGCGTCGAGGAGGCATTCTAAAAGAGGAAACATGAAAGGAAACGAGTGAGAGAATTAGACGAAAAGAATGAGATGAAACAAATCTGATGAAAGCAAGGGTAGTGGTCATTTGTTTGTTACCACAAGGTAAACAAACGACACACAGTGACTAATCAAAGTAAATGGGTCAAAATAATGTATCGCGAAGACATGCTCGCCTATAAGTGAACACTCATCCCAAGAATTCCCAGGTAAGCACAACTGGTCTCACGTCTGATGAGATGTATACGAAGTGCTTGCCTAGACAGAAAACCCAGAATACAGGCATTCACCCTTCCAGTTTGCACGTGTTCACATTATTTAAGGCCCAAAATCTTGACGAGGTTTTGAAAACTCAAAGGGGTTCAAAACCATATAATAGAGAGTTCAAAACCTTACAATAGAGGGTTCAAAACCTAGTAATCAATCATCCTAGAACAGATGATTAGTTTTCAAAGCGGTTTTGAAATTTATGTTCTTGTTGTGGTAGTCGCCTAAGGATAGGTGACGGTATTGTTTTATGACTAAACGCAAGTAAACTCGCGTTAGGGTCCTAGAAAGGTTATAGACTAGGTCAAAGCATTACTAATAACCTAATTCCCTATAACCATTGGCTCTGATACCATCTTTTCTGTCACACCCCGACCACGTAGAACATACAAAACGTGGCGGAAATGTCGGGGAGTGTTGTAACAGAATTAATTGTTTCAAATCCATGGTAATTGAAGTTTCGTTTTATTGATTAAAAGTGTTACAATGTCTTAACAAACAAGGAAATACAACATAATTAACTAGTCTTGCATCTTTTATTGTCACTAAAGCCCAAGTCTGCCTATGTGTATCTTGATCATCTTATGCAACAGCTCCTGAAAAACACATGTGAAAATAGGTACGTCAGCATAAAAATGCCTGTGAGATACATAGGTTTTGTGAAAATAGGTTTCATGACTTATGTTTGAGAAAATGTTTAGTCATGAACCTTGTAATTTGCTTTGTTTTATAAATCGTTTGAAAAACGATAAGATCAGATGATATGTATAAATAAGTGAATAATGTATGGTTAAATGAATAACCATCTAAAATGAGTTTGTATAAGATAAGTTGTTTGTAAATCAATGTCTTGTGAAAAGTATGTTATTTATATAAAATGTTATATGTCTCAAACTGAAATGATTCAAATAACGCTACGATATGTAATACCATACAAACACTTGTATATAGGAAGTACCAGCGGCGTATCCACCATGCTTGTATCATATTACACACGCATCGTTACTTAATCAAACCAAACCACCAAAGTAATGTTTAAAAATTGTAGAAATGTTTATGTATGGTCAAATACGGTTCACAGATACAAACGGTTCACAGATACAAACGGTTCACAGGTACAAACGGTTCACAGATACAAACGGTTCACAGATACAAACGGTTCACAGATACAAACGGTTCACAGATACAAACGGTTCACAGATACAAACGGTTCATAGAGTCAAATGATTACAACGGTTCAAAATGCAGTATAATGTGTTCACATGCTGGATGAGCATATGCAACAGAGCTGCAATGTAAAACAATGTACAAAGCATAAGTGTAATGTAAAACAATGTACTAAGTATGAACTAAATGGACATACATAACATAAAATGTAATATAAAACGATGTACTAAGTACGCACACAATGGGCATACATAGCATGAACACAATGAAAATCATGTACTATAATGTACTAATGAACGTAGGAAGTATATGATGTGAAAACAGGAAAGCATGAAAGTAACAAGTAGGCACATGTGTTTCACCCCAAAACAGTTTGGAAAACAGTAAAAGAGGGGTCTATGTACTCACTTGAGAATGCTCAGTAGTCCTTGAGTGACAACCAAACAATGCTAGAGATCACGGATATCAAACGGCACCTAATATAGGTAACTATGTTAATAAACCGGACCAAGATCGGAGGATCGGATAGAATGAGGGTTCGTAAACCAAACGAGTATAGAGACTCGTGTCATATGGTTTAACAAAGCCTTCATGCTAAATGAAACATAACCTAAGTGTTTTCGACCCATTACGACCCGTTTAGGTAGCTTATGCTACTTTAACGCGTCGTTCGCATGAAACGCGTTCGGACCGTCTAACTAGTCCTATGACAAGTGTTATATGCCTAAACATATTACATAATCAGTTATGTGACAAAAGTTTAGGTTACATATGCTTAATTACCAATTATACATGAAAAGGGTATTCTGGTAATTTACCTAAGGCATATAAACTACCTATCATACAACTACTCAAACGATGTGACCATAGGGTATAACCTCGGAAGGTTATTCCCTACCTACTATGGTCACCTAATGTATTTGGTCGGATCCTAATGATCGACCAAATGGGTCGGGTTCGAAGGTATAAACGATTTATTAGATCGCTTACCCTACGACCCTAGACAACGTGGTAATCAGTAGGCATAGTCCCAAGGGACTATAACCAACGTGATTACACTCACGTTGCGAAGTTCAAACGAACTTCGCATTGACCATAAACTGGTCAACGCAGAAAGTCAAACAAAGTTTGACTTTCAGACTTGAAAGGACTCGAAAAGCAATAAAAGAACGAAAGAATACTTACGAAGGGTCCCCGAATGCTAATCTCGATCCAAGAATCTCAGGTATGAAACAATGGTTTCAACTTAGAGTTTCTAAGATCAAAATTCTAGTGGGTTTTGAAGTTGTGGGGTGGGGTATTTATAGTATTCGGGTAACCGTTAAGATCGTTTCATGGAAACCGTGCTCGAATCCCACCCGTACATGTGTCGGAAAGTTATGGTGGCTAAAAATGGTTCTTATCAGCTGACTAAGCATGTGTGTGTGTGTGGTTGTGGATTAAACAGCTGGATCTGCTGTTAAATGCAGTTAATCTGGTCTGGAAGGCTGAGGCGGCCCGCTTCAGGATACACCAAAACTAATGCGGGCCGCATGGGGGTTCTGATCAGAAAATAAGTTTAAAAAATGACAGTTTTGGTCCCTGTTGTGTATTTAAGCCATTTCCGACACTTCTAAGGCCCGTAAAGCCAAATTTAAGGCCCTAAAATGATGCCTAAACATTGTGGACATGAAACATGCTCAAAAATACGTCGGATGTCAGTTCATTTAGCCGTACGAACGCGATGTTCGCTTAATTACGACGGAATGCGCATAAGCGCGAAAAACGATCCAAAATGCGTGACGAATGGATTTTTCTCATGCCAAACACTAAAATAAAATATTATAGTGCTTACATAAATTTTTGGATGTCCGGATGTATTCAGAACGTAAGTTATGCGCGAAAGTGCAAACTTGTGCACGTTTTGACGCTTTTAGTCCCTGAATGACACAAAAGTTTATTTTAGCACACCGAACCCCTCAAAGCCTATTTCTAAGCTATGTGAAGGATATTTATGGTATGTTTAACTTATGGTCATGTTCCGGAATGTCTTTTACAGTTCAAATTGGCATACTTTCACAGTTTGTCAAATTTAGTCCCTGTAAGCGAATAAACTAGATTTTGCCATACCAAAACCTTCAAAACTTATTTCTAAGTTATGTAAAGGTTACTTAAGGTATGTTAAGCCTATTTTTCTATTCCGGAGTGTTCGTTGCATTAAACTGGTTATATTTACGCATCAGTGCGCGTATAACCCTCCAGAAAGCGATTTAAAGCTTGAAATCGAACAAGAGTTGATATGTGTAAACGATACACATATTTTTACAAATCCCAAGTATGAATACTATATTTCATTGGTTTGGAATTTGTTTGATGGTTGAAGTGACACAGGTGTCACACCATGGAACATAATCACTTGGTTTACCATAAATCATTTTATCATAATTTTCTATTTCTTGCTCAGTAGTGGGCAATCTTGAGTAATTATGATTATATGGTGGTGGAACCTGTTTGTATCCCAAACCCTTACCCTTGTTGTCCTTGAATGCCAGCTGCACATTGCATAGATTACGAACAGTGTCACTAGAAGTATCAAACTTCTTTATGTTTAACTCATTTTGCTTGTACTTTCCAGTGAGAAGATCCAGCTCAGCTCTCACAGAGTCGCATTCTAATGTTTTAACTGTGAGCCTGTGTTTATAGTCATGAACCCAACATTGCTGTTGATTCACGTCTCTATGCAGCTGAGCTATATCCTTCTTGAGTGCTTCAATCTTTTCATAGAGAACTTTATTGTTCTCTCGAAGACTGATGTACTTTCCCATAACACTGTTGTAATCATTGATCAATGCTGAGTTTTGTGATCTTAGAAAGGCAACTTTCTTTCTACAGTGTTCAGTGCATAAAAGGGAATTTAGTGTTTCAGAAAGTGATTTTGGTTCTTCAACTTGAGCCTGGGGTGCTGGTTTGGCCACTTCATCGGGATGACATCCTGTTGATTGTGGGGCATTCACATCAGATGATGTAGCAGCCATAGGTGACTGTGAAGATGAGGGAATCTGAGCAGCGTTGGGATCACTAGCAGCGGCCTTCTGACAGTTAGACATAGATAAAGATGTGTTTGCGAGATTCTGACTTCTGTGCTTGTCCTCCTGGACGTATTAATTGACTAAGGAGATTACATCTCTCGTTTCCGTTGTGCAATGATTGCATTTTCCCATAATAATAGCAACACGATAGTCCCATGTCTTGTTACGTGGCAAACCGTATAGAAAAGCCCTGTTAATCCTACCAAGTGTGTTGGATCGCTGTACGACCTGACTGAGTCGATCAGAAGAGTTGTTTATCCGAATCAGAGGCGGAATCAAAGAAACGGACATTCGATGTAATTATAAAGTCTCTTATATTGATATGATACTGATTTACACCTTAGAGACGATTCAGCAGAGCTTCGCTACTCAGATCCGAAACTTTCTGAAAACTTACAAATGATTTAGCTTGAATGCTATTTATAGTGGAGGAGATTTTGCTTGAAATGACATGCCACTTTCAAGGGAAATCTTGATTTAGCTTGAAATGACACATGACATTTTCAAGGGAAATCTTGATTTAGCTTGAAATTGTCAAGTGACATTTTCAAGGGAAATCACCACTTTCAAGCTAAATTACATTAAACATACTATTACATGATACAAGATGAAGTCAATAGACGTAATGCAGTAACAGACTCCCCCTCGTGTAACACCTCGAAAATTTACGTCCAATAATGTAGTGACACGTGTCATAAGCTTGGAATATGTGAAACAGTACTTTAGAGGGACTAAAGTTGACATACAGTGAAACTGTGTGATAGTAAGAGTCCAAAGTGTCAACAATGGATAAATAAGCTCTACAATAACCCTACATGGTGTTTATAACCTTAAACGGATAGATTATGGATCATACGAAACGGGAAATGAAAGAAAGTGAGGAATTACAAACTATAGGGGCTAAATGTGTCAACATGTTGAAAGTATACCTCTGAGTGATCCTTTGGCAAACCCGAAGCTTTGTAATGATAAAATATACTCACTAGATTATGTGGTAAAAATTTCATAAAGTTTCATGAACGTATGAGAAAGTTGTGATCAAAACCGTACACGAAGGGTTAAATGCGCCAACATTGAAAAATTAGGGTTTTCGAGTGATCACAAAGTTACACGAGGACTTGACAAAGATGGTATAAGTCTTGAAGCCCTTAGAATTCTACTTAGAGGGCCCAAAGTGCAAGAAATAAAGGTAAAAATCAAGTTTGGAAGTCCAGGGGTCAAAACTGTCAACATTTGGAAGATTTTGTGCTGCAGAAGGGTAGCGCACCTCTACACTTTTAGTGTAGCGGTGCGCTAGCAGGTGTCAGATGCTGAAAACCCACAGCTGGCTGTTCTAACCCGTTCCACCGACTTAAGACAGCTATATACGACTCAAGGGACTCTCCAATCACATTTCATGCATTCTGGATCATCTCTATTCAGTTCATAACAATCCAAAACCTCTGAATCACCCTAGAATCAAGATCAAAGTGCATAAAAAGGGTCTTGAAGTAACAAACCAAGAACACTTGAACTTGCAAAAATTCATAAGACCCTCTCTGGAGCTTTCTGAGCGTGAAGACCACTTCCTAGTGATCACTAAGCTTGATTAGGAGCATTGTAAGTGTTCATATCATTCTTTATTTCATTCTAGCTTGGTTTTTCATTTAAAAGTCAATCCGTCGTAAATATAGTTTGACTTTGCTATAAATCGAAATGTGCTCAGTCATATCTCGAATCAAAAGTACCAATAGGTTGGTATTTATGTGGGTAACAAAACCCCAAAGGATTATTTTCAGATTCCCACTCTAAGCATGTCGATTGTCGAGTCAAAGCTTTTCTTAAAAAGTCAACAGAATGTGTTTTTGCAAAATTAAGCATATTTAGCAATATAGGGTACGTGCAACCTGTTTGATCATCAAAATAACTTCATAATAAATGTAAAAAATGTGTTCCTTCATGATCAACTCGACAATTATCTGTTTAGACCCGAATCGGAACCGAAAGTCACATAATTTGACTTTTTCGTTGACTTTCAGTTCTGATTCGTACATGCATGTTAAGATCTGCATTAGAGCATATTTTGGACTAAGTTTCATGTATGTACAACCCTCTGGAATTTTACATCTTGAATCAATGGTTAACCGGTTCATATGCAAGTTATCGGTTTATGCTTAAATATGACTATTTTGCCCTTTTTAATATAAAATGAGATTTTTGAAAAAGTGAAAGAGTAGAATCCTTTGTTACTGATTTATAAACATGCACCGAAAATTTTAGATCAGTTTGAGGTCTAGATTAACGGTTATGCTCAATATCGTAAATTACGACCTTTATGTTAAGTAAATAGCGCATTTAGCGCATAACCTATTTTAACCCACTTTTTGGTATCAAACTTTTCATACACTAATGTTATATAATATTTTGAGATTTTTAAAGATTTTTATTAAATTTTTGGATGAGCATAACATAGGTCTTTAAGCCAAATTCGGTAAATACCGAATTTGCCCTTTTCGGTCATAAAACAAGTTTTACAAACCCAATTGAACCCAAACCATTTTCTACTGATTTTATTTGTTAAATAAAGTATTTTGAGCCTCCTAGAATTATAAAAATTTCAGATTTCTTTTACAAACCCGGAAACGACTCCAAACCGCCTTTTTAGGCATTTTTAGCGCATAGTATATACTATAATCATATCAAACGTATGAAACTTATAATTACTGATGTGTTTAGTATATTTTTTTATAAAATAACAGTAAGTACAAGTTTATAAACTCAGACTTCCAGTTTTGGCATTTTTAGCCCTTGTAAATTACCAAAATGCCCCTACGGTGCATAGTTTGGTTTTAAATGATATATTTTACATATGGGTCATACCCTACTGTTATAACATAATAAGTTAAGTATATTTTCTGTATAAATCAGACCCATAACTCAGATTTACGAATAAACTCGTTTATAACCTTTTAAATGACCAAAATGCCCTTATGAGGCATAAGTCGAGTTTAAATACATTCCGGGCATAATAGAAAATATCTTGCTGGTATTATAACATAAATTAAAGCATATTAACTCAGGAAACTTGCATATGACCCTTATGGTCGCCCGTAACGCTCTTTTCGCGTTTGGTTCGGTTTATGTAACTAGTTTACATAAATTGACCGAAACGGGTCAAACATTATCATTTTTATCTCAAAATCCAGAATGTGTTTAGTTTACCCATATTATACAAGTCTCCAAACTTGTCGGGTCTAAATCACATCCTATTCCGGTCGTCGCTTAATCATGCGTTTCGAACCGTAGACCTTTCCTTAAGACTAACCGGTCTAAGCTTAGGCTTAATTAAAGACCCGTTAGCATTCTAATTGGTTATTTATACCATCATTCCAGACTAGAGCCTTCCGGTAAATTGTATCTACGCTTACTTAAGTGAATACGGCTGAGTTATTATAATTCTTGCTATTTAAGACAGGAGCTAGCTCAGGTAAATACTCTTAACTTATTTTCCCTATTACGGGCTTGGGATACGGTAATATAAATACCGCATGGTCAGGTATGGGATTCGAAGACCAATGAGTCGGGAAATCCAAATAACCTGTTTTTAATTCGTATTGCTTGACTGAAACACTGGGGGTTAATACGACCGTGTCCTGGATATCCTTGACTCATTCAATTGAAATGGCCACGACTTAAGCACGGGGTGTAGGCATACACCTGACAGATGCTATATGCTAATTAATTATTTATACCCAATAAGGGATTCCCAATAAGGGAATAGTGGTGTGTCGGTTAATCTTGAACCGGCATAGATTCGGGCCCCACATGTAGAGCAAGTTATGTAAAACTGATAACATGAGATATAGTTTATCCCAAGTATAAAAGATTAATCTTGCCTTGTGCATTTTAATCAAAGTGTCAAAATATTTTGTGCCTGGTGCATCTAAACCAATTTTCTTAAACACTTTTCAAATGAGTCAGTTGAGTGTATTTACCAGTGAAAACTGACGTATTTTCAAAAGTCTAAGTGACAGGTACAAGTACGTAATAGGCTGGAAGCTGCTCAGGACGTTAATAAGGAATCTTGCAAGTTCTAGGCGTCTAAAGTCTGTTGAATAAAGTTTATGTTTAAAAGATCCGCCTGTGGATCCTTTACTTTCCGTTGTAATACTTGATATTACTTTACATACGGATTGTAATATATTTATCTTTTGCTTCCGCTGTGCATTTATATATATTGTGTTGTTTGACTATGATGACATCAACTACGTCACGATACTCCCCACCGGGCCCACCAGTGACACGTGGAATTCGGGGTGTGACAGGTTGGTATCAGAGCCAACATTGAGGGAATTAAACACTATCCTTTTTGTGTTTAATCTCAATGACACAATAGCACATTCTTTGACCTTCTGAGTCTAGACTTAACATAGGAATAATCTCAATCCTAATCTGGAAATTTTTGCTTCCAATTCTAATTGAATACGTCGCCAAGCGAAGAAGCTGTAATAGGAATCCTCCACACCCGGAGCCTTGAAATGCTAAGCTTCGTACCGCGGCCAGGATGAAACAAGCCTACAAGGAGAAAGCATTCAGAAATAAGAATGAAGAAGAAACTCCTCTTACTGAAGATCGTTTCCTTATTAGTCCTTATAAGGACATAATTATCTTTCAGTCCCTCCGAGGACAACATTATTTCTTTCAAGTCCCGCTTAGGGCAACTTTATACTTTTATTTTATATAATGGAATGATGAAGTTTAAACTTTCATTCTAAACAAGAAATATTAAATAAATATAAAATAACATTTCTTTTACAAGATCTACCATTATAATAAAATGGCAAAATCTAAAAAGGACAAGACCTAGCCACGTGTCATTATAAGACCGGGCCAAGATGGTAGTTCCATAATTAGATTTAGATCCATATTAACATCTCAATTTAAAAATTGCTCTGCGTTAATTATTAATTAAGAATCTTAAGTGTGAAACCTAGCCTATGGGTCAATGATAAGACCGGGCCAAGATGGTAAGACCTGTTAAAAAGATTCAAATCATTAATTAAAAATCTTAAATGTGAAACCTAGCCCTGGGGACAATTATAAGACCGGGCCAAGATGGTAAGACCTGTTTAAAGGATTCAATTCCCTGTTAACTTCTTAAAATATGTTAACACTCCTGGCAGATGTGATTCATTTAAAATCACACGTCGTTTTTATAGGATTCTTCAAAAAAATCCCTAACCCAGTTTAATGATCCCTGAATCCTGGGTTTACGTCATCAATTAAGATGATCATATTTTAACCATACGTGGTAATATAGTGCCTATGGGCCTTGCTCATTTCTACATGAGCCAAAATACAGTGGTAGCTATGACTCCCTGTCAGATAAAGGTAATGAACTAGGTTCAAACCTTAAATGCTTTGATTCTCTGAAATCCTAGCATATAATTTAAAATTGTCCTTGTGACTAGGCCTTTTGTGCTATTAAATAAAACTGTTATTGTTGCCTTGATTCTCTGAAATCATAAGCTTATAAATTATAAATGTCCATGTGTCCAGGCCATTGGGTGCCACTAATAAAACTGTTAATGTTTTATGATTAGGATAAATTATAATAGAAATCCTAAATAAATATGATTAATAAATTAACCAAATATGGTCTCTGTTTACCATGGTTAATGTATTTCCCTAAGGGGCAATTCAGTAATTAACATCTCATATAAGGGAAGTGCCTACGGACTAAACTTGTTGTCCGATAATACAACGACAGTGGTGGTCTTTGACCTCCTGTCTAAAATGTTGGACTATGTCCAAACATAATAGTCTATATGATCAATGCAATCATGACTAATATCATCTAATACGATGATTATATTATTTAAACATCCTTTAGTAATGTCTTGCCTACGGGCTATAATATATTGTCCATTTGAGACATTGTTATCTTTATGATTCCTTGTCTAAGGTGGTGAGCTATGCTCAAGCCAAATAGTCAATATGATTAATGCAATCATGACTTATAGCATCTAATAGGATGAACCAATTATAAACATCCAGGAGTGATGTTTTCGCCTATGGGCCAAATTATACTGTCCATGTGTGACAAGGACATTGTGATCTTTACGATTCCCAGTCCAAAGTGGTGAGCTATGCTCGAGCCTAATAGTTCGTATGATTAATACGATCATGACAAAAATCATCAATACGATGATTAAAAATTTTAACATCCGTAATGATGTTTTGCCTAAGGACTATATTATATCGTCCAATTGAGACAAGGCAATTGTAATCTTTTGTGATTCTTTGCCAAGGGGGTGAGCTATACTCAAATCCCATAGTCTATACTATCAGTGCGATCTTGACTAGTATCATCAGTATGATGATTATAAAATTAACATCCCTCGCAATGAAATGCCTACGGGCTATACCCTATTCTAGTATCGGTAAGACAAAGATAGTAGTAATCTTTATGATCCCCTGTTCAGAATGATGTGATTATACCCAAACCTAATAGTCAATATGATCAATGTAATCATGACTACTATCATTAGATACGATGGTTATATATAAACATCCAATAGTGATGTTGATTGGCTTATTTTTCTGCCAAAAGAATCGTCTTTCAAGACGATGACAGTTGTAGTCTATGACTCCCTGTCCGAAGGTGAAGAACCACATTCAAACCTTAAAGCCCTAATCTAGTAAGATTGCTGCTTATAAATTAAGGTCCTTGGTGATAGACCATCAAGTGATGTTTTAAAGTCATTCTTGACAAGCCTATGTGCTATAATTGGTCATTCGTGACAAGTTGACATATTAAATGTTAACATTCCTGGTGACATGAATTTGTACCAGATTTGATGAATGTCCTTATAACAAGGCCGTTTGTGCCATATCTAAATGTCCTTTGTGACAAGGCCTTTCGTGCCACTAGTAAAACTGTTATTGTTTTTATAATTAGGATAAGTTATAATATAAATCCTAGATGAATGTGATTAATAAATTAACCAAATATGGTCTCCGTTACCATGGTTAATGAATTGCCATAAAAGACAATTCCATAATAAACTCCCAAGTAAACTATTGTCCTTGTTTTCTGTAACAGTTCAATTAAATGGCTGGCTCTGATGAAATAAATAACCACCCAAGGGAAAATGATGACAACGCCCAAATTAATCTAACGGGTGCTGAGTTGAAGGCGTTAGTAAACGACGCCGTTACAAAAGCCTTAGAGCGGCAATATGAAGAGTATAGTGGGACTCGAAGTAGGACCCTAACAGCACCGCATGCAAAGCCACCTCCCAAGAAGGATGAACCCAAGAAGGAAGATGACGAGCGTCATTCTTCTAATCATCACAGTGATCCGTCTCAACAGATCATACTGAATCAAGGACCCAGTGATAAGGGTTGCTCCTACAAATACTTTGTTTCATGTAAACCCCGGGATTTCACTGGGGAAGAAGGAGCTGTAGATTGTATGACGTGGTTGGAAGAGATGGATACAGTTGTGGATATCAGCGGATGCGCTGAGAGGGATGTGGTCAAGTTTGTGTCGCAATCATTTAAGGGCGAGGCCTTAGCTTGGTGGAGATCATTGATTCAAGCCACCGGGAAGACCCCTTTGTACAACATGACTTGGGATCAGTTCGCTGATCTTATCAGAGAAAATTACTGTCCTCAACACGAAGTTGAGAAGATCGAGACTGAATTCTTGTCATTAGTCATGGAGAACTTAGATTGCCAAGCATACCTTACAAGTTTCAATACCAAGTCTCGATTGGTTCCTTATTTGATCACACCGGAACCAAAGCGAATAGCTCGCTTTATTGAGGGTTTAGCTCCAGAAATAAAGGCAAGTGTGAAAGCATCGAGACCTACTACATTCAGGTCAGTTGCGGACCTATCGTTGTCTCTCACACTCGATGTGATTAGAAACAAGGCTGCCAAGGCCTCTGAAGATGGGAAGCGTAAAAGGGAGGAGGATAACTCCCAGAATCCTAAGAAGAACAAATCCGAGTTCAACAATAACCAACAGAATTCCAACAAGAAGCCTACATGCAAAACCTGCAAAAGAAGACACTGGGGACAGTGTCGATCAAATCAAAAGATAAAGCAATGTGGCATCTGCAAAAGAACTGGCCACCAGTCCCACGAATGTAGGGACATAAAGAATGCAAGCTGTTTTAGATGTGGCGAAAAGGGCCACATCAGTACTAATTGCCCGGAGGCTGCCAAGGAAGGAACAGCTAAGGATGGGATGAATAAGAAAGGAAACGCCTAAACTACTAAGTTAAATGCCAGTGATAGTGCATATCAATAATGAGGTACGTCCTTACCTTTCAGCATCAATCGTATCTGCTTAGTATTTTACGTTAATGTAAGGGATAATAAACCTTTAGTACACCATAAGATTAACAAACTTTTGGTTACGTTCATAAGAACTACGGATATTAAAAATGAGGTATGATTTACCAAAGGAATCTTTAATAACCCTCTCACCCTTCCTCGGTGATAATCCTTTCATAAGAATCTGGAGTACTTTCCCCCAGAAGGAGTACGACAATATGTATATTATCTTATTTTATTATTTTATCATTTTTCTCATTGTTTTCTATCGCCTGCGAATGCCAAACTATGTTTGATAAAAGTGCCATATGAGGATTGGTGTATCCTAGGGTGTCCCATAGATTGCTTCCATGCCTGATCAGTATGGAGGTTTAATGCATGGAACCCCTGAGATATCCCAATGGTCATATTGTACCAAATACGACTAGTAGTATTCAAGGGAGATATCCAATATAAAATGTCCTTATAAGTATCTCTACTTAGGGCATCCTTGCATTTGTAAAACGAATGTGTCATTATCCGACACCGACATCAATGGAAGAATTAGAGCCTGAGATTTGGAAAATCTCTGTAATCTCATTATACCTAAGTATCTTCCACTAAGATTACCCTGTTTACCTCCTGCGAGGCTAGTAGAATTAAGATCTATATCCCATTTTGGGACTGCATCATTATGAAATCTCCAAGACGGCTAGTACCATCATTGGAAGAATAGAGACCCTGATTAAGTAAATTTTAAGATATAGGATTCACATAGCCTAACTCAATATTCTAAGAATTCGGTTTGATTAATTAAGGAAGACGGTTCATTTTGCTTATGCATTGATTACCGCAACCCGAATTAGGCAACGATTAAAAATTTCCATCAGCTACCCAGGATCGTCGGATTGTTCGACTAACGACGAGGATTAGCTATTCCTTAAAATTTGTTAAGAAGCGGTTGGAATAACCATCTCACCTTAAGATAAGCTTTTCTATAATAGTTGATATGTAAGCATCAAGGCTGCTCCCTGGGAGACCTTGTATATATGGAATGATAAACATCTATTGTTAGAACAATAGAATAGTAAGTCCGATTATCTGAATCTGAAAGTTGTATTGGAAACAACAAATAAGATCATACGAGTCCATCATCGACTGTAAGTTGCCAGTATACGGCAGGAAATCAAGAATTTAGGAAAATAGCAAACCTCCTAAGTTCTTGTTAAGGAATAAGGTTTAATAAAGATATCACCCTGGAAGGGTGTACCGGTTGCTAAATTATCAGGCTAGTTAAGCTCTGAATATATAAAAAAAAAAAATCATTCGAAGGAATCGAATGTATCAAGATCAGATAGCATAAAGCTAAAACTTTTTAAGGAGATGGGTGGAGCTCGCAATATATTTCACCCTAATGATTTAAGAATATGGTTCATCAATAAGTCAAGAAGCATCATCACATAATGATATGCAGATTTATGATATAACGAGCAACCTGTGTCGATTAAGGATCGACAGGTTAAGAAGCTCCAAAAGGATACATGTACCTAATATAAGGAGTCACTTTAGGAGCTTGGAAAGACTCCAGATATGTTATGGAAGTTAAGTCCATTATGCGACAAAAAGTACTTCCCGCATTTTATCAAATCTCGAGGTCGAGATTTCTTTTAAGGGGGAGAGGATGTAACACCTCGAAAATTTACGTCCAATAATGTAGTGACACGTGTCATAAGCTTGGAATATGTGAAACAGTACTTTAGAGGGACTAAAGTTGACATACAGTGAAACTGTGTGATAGTAAGAGTCCAAAGTGTCAACAATGGATAAATAAGCTCTACAATAACCCTACATGGTGTTTATAACCTTAAATGGATAGATTATGGATCATACGAAACGGGAAATGAAAGAAAGTGAGGAATTACAAACTATAGGGGCTAAATGTGTCAACATGTTGAAAGTATACCTCTGAGTGATCCTTTGGCAAACCCGAAGCTTTGTAATGATAAAATATACTCACTAGATTATGTGGTAAAAATTTCATAAAGTTTCGTGAACGTATGAGAAAGTTGTGATCAAAACCGTACACGAAGGGTTAAATGCGCCAACATTGAAAAATTAGGGTTTTCGAGTGATCACAAAGTTACACGAGGACTTGACAAAGATGGTATAAGTCTTGAAGCCCTTAGAATTCTACTTAGAGGGCCCAAAGTGCAAGAAATAAAGGTAAAAATCAAGTTTGGAAGTCCAGGGGTCAAAACTGTCAACATTTGGAAGATTTTGTGCTGCAGAAGGGTAGCGCACCTCTACACTTTTAGTGTAGCGGTGCGCTAGCAGGTGTCAGATGCTGAAAACCCACAGCTGGCTGTTCTAACCCGTTCCACCGACTTAAGACAGCTATATACGACTCAAGGGACTCTCCAATCACATTTCATGCATTCTGGATCATCTCTATTCAGTTCATAACAATCCAAAACCTCTGAATCACCCTAGAATCAAGATCAAAGTGCATAAAAAGGGTCTTGAAGTAACAAACCAAGAACACTTGAACTTGCAAAAATTCATAAGACCCTCTCTGGAGCTTTCTGAGCGTGAAGACCACTTCCTAGTGATCACTAAGCTTGATTAGGAGCATTGTAAGTGTTCATATCATTCTTTATTTCATTCTAGCTTGGTTTTTCATTTAAAAGTCAATCCGTCGTAAATATAGTTTGACTTTGCTATAAATCGAAATGTGCTCAGTCATATCTCGAATCAAAAGTACCAATAGGTTGGTATTTATGTGGGTAACAAAACCCCAAAGGATTATTTTCAGATTCCCACTCTAAGCATGTCGATTGTCGAGTCAAAGCTTTTCTTAAAAAGTCAACAGAATGTGTTTTTGCAAAATTAAGCATATTTAGCAATATAGGGTACGTGCAACCTGTTTGATCATCAAAATAACTTCATAATAAATGTAAAAAATGTGTTCCTTCATGATCAACTCGACAATTATCTGTTTAGACCCGAATCGGAACCGAAAGTCACATAATTTGACTTTTTCGTTGACTTTCAGTTCTGATTCGTACATGCATGTTAAGATCTGCATTAGAGCATATTTTGGACTAAGTTTCAAGTATGTACAACCCTCTGGAATTTTACATCTTGAATCAATGGTTAACCGGTTCATATGCAAGTTATCGGTTTATGCTTAAATATGACTATTTTGCCCTTTTTAATATAAAATGAGATTTTTGAAAAAGTGAAAGAGTAGAATCCTTTGTTACTGATTTATAAACATGCACCGAAAATTTTAGATCAGTTTGAGGTCTAGATTAACGGTTATGCTCAATATCGTAAATTACGACCTTTATGTTAAGTAAATAGCGCATTTAGCGCATAACCTATTTTAACCCACTTTTTGGTATCAAACTTTTCATACACTAATGTTATATAATATTTTGAGATTTTTAAAGATTTTTATTAAATTTTTGGATGAGCATAACATAGGTCTTTAAGCCAAATTCGGTAAATACCGAATTTGCCCTTTTCGGTCATAAAACAAGTTTTACAAACCCAATTGAACCCAAACCATTTTCTACTGATTTTATTTGTTAAATAAAGTATTTTGAGCCTCCTAGAATTATAAAAATTTCAGATTTCTTTTACAAACCCGGAAACGACTCCAAACCGCCTTTTTAGGCATTTTTAGCGCATAGTATATACTATAATCATATCAAACGTATGAAACTTATAATTACTGATGTGTTTAGTATATTTTTTTATAAAATAACAGTAAGTACAAGTTTATAAACTCAGACTTCCAGTTTTGGCATTTTTAGCCCTTGTAAATTACCAAAATGCCCCTACGGTGCATAGTTTGGTTTTAAATGATATATTTTACATATGGGTCATACCCTACTGTTATAACATAATAAGTTAAGTATATTTTCTGTATAAATCAGACCCATAACTCAGATTTACGAATAAACTCGTTTATAACCTTTTAAATGACCAAAATGCCCTTATGAGGCATAAGTCGAGTTTAAATACATTCCGGGCATAATAGAAAATATCTTGCTGGTATTATAACATAAATTAAAGCATATTAACTCAGGAAACTTGCATATGACCCTTATGGTCGCCCGTAACGCTCTTTTCGCGTTTGGTTCGGTTTATGTAACTAGTTTACATAAATTGACCGAAACGGGTCAAACATTATCATTTTTATCTCAAAATCCAGAATGTGTTTAGTTTACCCATATTATACAAGTCTCCAAACTTGTCGGGTCTAAATCACATCCTATTCCGGTCGTCGCTTAATCATGCGTTTCGAACCGTAGACCTTTCCTTAAGACTAACCGGTCTAAGCTTAGGCTTAATTAAAGACCCGTTAGCATTCTAATTGGTTATTTATACCATCATTCCAGACTAGAGCCTTCCGGTAAATTGTATCTACGCTTACTTAAGTGAATACGGCTAAGTTATTATAATTCTTGCTATTTAAGACAGGAGCTAGCTCAGGTAAATACTCTTAACTTATTTTCCCTATTACGGGCTTGGGATACGGTAATATAAATACCGCATGGTCAGGTATGGGATTCGAAGACCAATGAGTCGGGAAATCCAAATAACCTGTTTTTAATTCGTATTGCTTGACTGAAACACTGGGGGTTAATACGACCGTGTCCTGGATATCCTTGACTCATTCAATTGAAATGGCCACGACTTAAGCACGGGGTGTAGGCATACACCTGACAGATGCTATATGCTAATTAATTATTTATACCCAATAAGGGATTCCCAATAAGGGAATAGTGGTGTGTCGGTTAATCTTGAACCGGCATAGATTCGGGCCCCACATGTAGAGCAAGTTATGTAAAACTGATAACATGAGATATAGTTTATCCCAAGTATAAAAGATTAATCTTGCCTTGTGCATTTTAATCAAAGTGTCAAAATATTTTGTGCCTGGTGCATCTAAACCAATTTTCTTAAACACTTTTCAAATGAGTCAGTTGAGTGTATTTACCAGTGAAAACTGACGTATTTTCAAAAGTCTAAGTGACAGGTACAAGTACGTAATAGGCTGGAAGCTGCTCAGGACGTTAATAAGGAATCTTGCAAGTTCTAGGCGTCTAAAGTCTGTTGAATAAAGTTTATGTTTAAAAGATCCGCCTGTGGATCCTTTACTTTCCGTTGTAATACTTGATATTACTTTACATACGGATTGTAATATATTTATCTTTTGCTTCCGCTGTGCATTTATATATATTGTGTTGTTTGACTATGATGACATCAACTACGTCACGATACTCCCCACCGGGCCCACCAGTGACACGTGGAATTCGGGGTGTGACACCTCGGATATTGACGAAGTCTTCAGTGACTATTCTCTGTTATGACACCTTCTTCAGTCTTGATCATTCTGCATCCTCACTCAGATTGTAACATTGTACGCATCCATCACTCTCTTCTTCTAACAGCTTCAGGCTCCCCCTTTCATCAAGCTTCCGTGCTTTGGGATCGACACCTAGCTTTCCATCTACAAGCTTTTCTTTGTTTCAAACTTGTCTTCAGACTCCCCTTTAGACTCTGCTTTCGGGATCGAAATCTGGAAACTCATCTGCAATCACTCAAACATTTATAAGCAAACAATTTTCATGAATTTGGCAGTTTCATCGAATCGGATCGGAAACTAGCTCTATAACAGTATAAGCATCCAAATCCCCCACAGTTAATCATCCAAGTTCAAACTAATGACCTTGGAGATATCACAAACTGTTTTTGAAAATTTTGATTTTAATTCAAGTTTCAATTTAATGAACTTGTTTTATTTTCAGAAACACAATCAGCTTACTTAGATTTTGAAACTCAGCGCTCAGACATCAGTTGTCGAAGATAAAGCAGAAATCAAAATCTTTTTGTATTTTCTGAAAATATAAATCAATAACAAAATATGTACAAACATATTTACAGACAATATTTTTGTTTGAGTATGCGTTAGAGGATCATATCAGTTTTTGACAAATCACAAGTACCGTTGAGCTTAATTTCACTTTAAGAATTAAACAATTCACTTAGATTGTCGATATACTTGTCCACTTAAATTTTCATACAAATTTCAACTGATTCAGGATACGAATTAAGTGTATTAAGAACTTAAACCTATTCATGTGTCCCACCTCTTGAATATACTCCCGTATCCAGATCCCAATATTCAGTCTTACAGGCAATTATAACACAAATGATATCTGTAGGGGTTAATAAATTATGAAGAATCATGAGAGCTCAGGTCAGAACCATCGTTCAGTAGAGAGATCATGACTCAACTTGTGGGTGTGTCCCCTTTAGAGGATCTTTTTTACAACAGCATTGCTAAGCAATTTTATTGTCTTATCATATATGCTGAGGGTGATGCTGTGTTTCAAGCATTTGCGGAAAGTATTATTCGAGGACTAGGTCAGAACTTCCATTCAGCAGAAGTCCCGGAATAATACCCCAGACATCATTGAGTATAAAAACCTGTATATCAGAATACGAAACCTTTCAAACGAGATTTCAGGGGTTACCTATATATCCAAGTAGTGTTCCCCACGAAATAATCAAGTATTTGAATTTAGGTTTATATCCCGAAAACGTTTACTAAATGTATAAAAACCTATCGACACATCCACGGTGAGATCATTTAACACATTTAAACATTCCATATCTTTAGCGTACTGTAACTGTCTACTGATGTACTATCATTTCCTCTTTTTACGCAAAAACTCAATTTTTGAATTTTATCATGTTTTTGACTTTTTCAAATTTTCAAATGTTTTTGTATTTTCTAACAATATTACTCCCCCTAAAATGCAAAATCATATAAAGAAAATTTGACAACCAACACTGATAGCTTTGTCTCGCCATCCATTTTCTGCTAAAAGTGCTCTGATTTGCAGAAAATATAACATACCCCCATGATTTACAACCCATTGATCTTAACAGTTTGAAAACCGTTTTTCAATCTGATGAAAGTAATCATGTTTGTTCAGCCGTGAGGGTTTCGGCATATTCAATCAGAACTCCCCCTTACAACAAACTATTTTCCCATAATGATTTCAAAACACTTAAGTTTGTTTTAATCAGAATGGTTTTTCCGGAAAAATTAGTTTGTTTACCCATCACTTGTGGATTCGGGGTCATCTCATCACCTTGTTCTCTTTTAACCATTTTGAAAATTTAACATTATTAGGTCAAACACCACTATCACTTATAGAAAATCAAGTACAACTTAATGTCCTTGATTAACCACTTGTAAGACGAAATATCACAGTTACCATCCTGTGAATTTCTCAAGAAAGATGCCGATACCTGCTTCACACTTACCAACCTGGAAGCTCCGGCAAGTCAGGAATTCAACCAACAGATTTTGACACCCAAGCCTGACCAGCCTTAGGTGTGTTTTGAACATTTCTCTTTTCTTCATAAAATTCTTTTGCCCCTTTTACCTTTCCATCAGCCATCTTGCTAAAAATATGTTTAACATTGCTATTAAACATTTTTCCAGCATCAACACCTTTTAATTTTAGGTTTGCGGCACATAATGGTGGAAAATTCTCATCATTCATTAACAGAACTGTCTCTTCCTTCTTTACCTCAACTTGTGGCTCATCTGATTTTGTGAAATCAGATTCATTGCCCGATCTTGGCTTGTCTGACTTGGATGAGCCAGATTCATCGCCGACAACTTTCTTTTTCCTTTTGTTTGTCCTCAGATTTGTATCTGAAGAATTCGATTTTCTTGGCTTTGCAGTCGAGTGAATCGATTCATCAGAACTTTTATTCGAACCAACCGGTGAACCCGAAGACAAAATCTTCTCCAAGTATTCTCTCGCCTTCTTCCTCTTCTTCCTCAGTCTGTCTCTCTGTCCCTGTGAAAGCTTTACTTTCTTATCTTCCATTTTCTGTTCTTTGGGCTTGACAGTGACTGGTTTCTTTACCATTCTTTGAGATTCAACCCTTGATCTCCCCATCGATCTCCTTGGGCAATTTCTGGCAATATGTCCTCTGATATGACAATTATAGCATCTTCTTGTTTCATAACTCCAATTCTGGCAATTAACAGCAATGTGTCCTCTCACACCACAGGTGTAGCACACTCTGTTATCGTACCATCCTCTTCTGTCATTCCAAACCTTCAGATCATAACATTGTTTGGCTTGGTTATAGTCATTTCTCCTCCTCAATGCTGTATTTGACTTTTGAGCACTGTGGTCAAACCTGCACCACTTATTACCAACATTTTGTGAGTTTTCATTTACAAATTTTTGTGATTTTTTATACTGATTGGATGACTTATCTGATAAGCTTTTATTTTCATATTTAGAATTTTTCAAATTTTTATCTTTTTGTTTCTGTTCTGCATTCTTCTTAACAGGTTTTTGTTTAGAACATTCACCCGTTTCAGTAGATTGCAAAACAGTATTTTGAAAATTTTCTTGTAAATCTAAAAATATTTTTCTTTTCTTTTCTTTTTCTTCATCAGATATTTCATCACAATCTTCAATTTTGACTTTGTCAAAATTTGTGACATTGTCACTTATTGGAATAGAATTGATCGGTTTTGGACAAACATATGATGCAGAAGTCACAAAACTTTTCAACTTGTTTTCTAAATCAGCAATTTTCTTTCTATTACCTTCGGTTTCATGCTCAAGTCGAATGATTTTATCAAGATGCGAATTTATTTCAATCTGTTTTTCAAGATTATATTTAAAAATAACAGATTTTTCATCTTCTAAAATCTTTTCTTTGAAATTTTTATTTTCTGATGACAAACTCTCAACATTCTCCAAAAGTTTGTCGTTTTCAGATCTCAATTTCTCACAGTTCAAGCGCAACTCCAGAATCTGTTCATCATCAGCTTTCTTCCCATCTTTCAAAGCTTTGTTTTCCAATGTCAAATTCTCCGCATCACTAAAAAATTTGGCATTGTCTGCTCCAAGTTTATCACATTTTGAGCATTTTTCATCCATCTTTTCAGCATCAGCTTCTTTCTTTGTTTCCATCCTAAATGTTCCTGCACAAAAAATTGTAACAAAATCAAGAGGGTTTGCATATTCATCAATAAAACAACCTCTCTTAATATCATATTTCATGACATTTTTTGCAGCAAGACATACAGAAATTTTTTTTCTCATTTCGATGATCACTTCCAAATTTATCTTTTCTAAATCCTTTTTCATCTCATACATCAACTCTTCTTTTCTTTTTTCTTTATCAAACTTATGTAATCGAAGCTTATTTAAAAATTCTCTAAATGAAAACTTTGAGAAATTTTCATTTCTTTTTAGTTCATTCAAAAATTCATCCCATTCTAGAGGTAATGCATCAGCAAATTTTGAAATTTTTTCAGCATTTGAAAACTTTATCTCATATTTATCTATCTTATCAATCAATTCATCAAAACGTCTGTCCAAATGTTCCAAAGATTCATGTTTTATGCACAAGAAATTTTCGAATCTTTTAATCCAAACATCCTTCTTATTCTTATTATCAATCCAAGATCCAGAAATCCAATCATTTAAATCTTTAAGATTCTCGTTTTCCTGTTCATCAAACACTTTAGCCATGATTTGAAATTCTTGAATAACCTGACACAAACAAACAAACAGAATCAGTTTAAACACTTTATCAAGTAATCTGAAACAGACTAACACTCAGTTGACGTGAAATAATCTCGATACGAAATTCCACTTTTCAAGCGAAATAGGACTCTCAAGCGAAATCACTAGTTGATCAGTTGAAGCTAAATCAGCTGATATAACTTCAAGCGAAATCCCAAGTTAAATCTCAAGCGAAATCTTCAAGATGATGTTTTGAAGCGAAATCAAGTCTATTCTGTTTCAAGCGAAATCAAGTCTATTCTGTTTCAAGCGAAATCAAGACTCTGATGTTTCAAGCGAAATCTGATCTAAAATTATATTCAAGCGAAATCTTCAGAATCTTCAAGCGAAATCCAGTAGTTGTTCATTCAAGCGAAATCCAGTAGTTGTTCATTCAAGCGAAATCCAGTAATTGTTCATTCAAGCGAAATCCAGTAATTGTTCATTCAAGCGAAATCCAGCTAATCTATTTCGCTTGAACTTTTTCAAGCTAAATCACAATTTCGCTTCAATCAATCAACAACTTTTCAAGCTAAATCAGAATATTTCAAGCGAAATCCTCAATTTCGCTTCAAAATACCAATACTTCAAGCAGCTCGTTCAAGCGAAATCTCGTTTTTGATCCATTTCAGTCATTTTTAATGCGAATTTCGGTCTCAAACTTTCAAGGCTTTGTTAAACTACTGTTTTACATGTTCGGTGAAAAGTTCAATCCATTTTGACCATGGAATCTTGTTTAGATTGAAAAAGAAGGTGTAGAAGTCAGAATATAATTGCAATCGAGCTAAACTCTTCCTCCTGAGCTCTGATACCACTTGTTGGATCGCTGTACGACCTGACTGAGTCGATCAGAAGAGTCGTTTATCCGAATCAGAGGCGGAATCAAAGAAACGGACACTCGATGTAATTATAAAGTCTCTTATATTGATATGATACTGATTTACACCTTAGAGACGATTCGGCAGAGCTTCGCTACTCAGATCCGAAACTTTCTGAAAACTTACAAATGATTTAGCTTGAATGCTATTTATAGTGGAGGAGATTTAGCTTGAAATGACATGCCACTTTCAAGGGAAATCTTGATTTAGCTTGAAATGACACATGACATTTTCAAGGGAAATCTTGATTTAGCTTGAAATTGTCAAGTGACATTTTCAAGGGAAATCACCACTTTCAAGCTAAATTACATTAAACATACTATTACATGATACAAGATGAAGTCAATAGACGCAATGCACTAACAAAGTGTCACATTTAATCCGCTCTTCTCGATTTCAGAAAGAAGTTGCGTAAATCTTCTGATAACGTCTTCTACGGTTTCACCCTCAATGTATCCGAACTTATCGAGTTGTTTCCAAACCAACTCACGTTGAGAAACAGTGCTTTGAGAATTCATTGTTGAACCAAGTTATCGTAGAACCAAGTTACGCCAAACACGGGCCAAGTCAAGAAACAATCCACACATTAATTCGAGCACGTCGCAGATGTATGAACCGGTTTCCTTTACTGCAGCTCAAAAACCTGTCAAAACCGTTATCCTCACAACAAACAACCCCCCCCCCCCCTTTTATATATTTAAATATTTTCTATAAAAAAATTTAACTATTAAAATATAATAATTTTAACTATTAATATTTTATATATAAAACCTTTTTAATATGATATTATATTAAAATAAACTAATATTATAATTATATAGTCTTAGGATCCTGTAAAAAGGACATGTTTCGTGAGAAGTGTGAGAAGGCATAAAAATTCATATGTAGACATAATGTTTTGGACTTAGACATAATGTTTTGCGTTGTTTTGGCAAGAAAAACACTAAACATAACAATTTAAGACACAATGCAATGAATTCTAGGCTTAAAACTTAAAACACCATGTCAAGAACGTTAAGTAGTGTGTTTTAAGTGTTAAATAGTGTCTTTTAAATTCACGTCCATAATATGTTGCATTGTGTTTTAAATTGTTATGTTTGGTGTTTTTCTTGCCAAAACAACAAAAAACATCATGCCTAAGTTCAAAACATGATACCTACATGTTAATTTCTATACATTCTCACACTTCTCACGAAAAGAGTCATTTTTACAGGAACCTCACCCTAATTATATATATATATATATATATATATATATATATATATATATATATATATATATATATATATATATATATATATATATAGTGTGAGGTTCGTTGGGGAACAGTGGGGAACCGACTCAAACGAACTCCGATTGGACTCATTCCAGCGGCATTGGAACCGGCTCGTCGAACCCTAACTAGGATCTCTTAACCCTAAACCCTAAATCATAACCCCTAAACCATAAATATATTAGGGTTTGGCTTTTAGGGTTTAGCTTTAGGGTTTAGCTATAAGGTTTAGCTTTAGGATTTAGGGTTTAGCTTTAGCGTTTATAGTTTAGCTTTATGGTTTAGCTTTAGGTTTAGCCTTTAGGGTTTAGCTTTTAGGGTTTATGGTTTAGATTTTACGGTTTTACTTAGGTTTTAGCCTTATTTTTAGATTTAGGGTTTAGAGTTTAGGAGTTAGGATTTAGGGTTTAGGGTTAAGAGATCTTAGTTAGGGTTCGACGAGTCGGTTCCAACGCCGCTGGAATGAGCACGATCGGAGTTCGTTTGAGTCGTCTCCCCGCTGTTCCCCACTTTTTTAGTGTTCCCCAATGAACCTTCCCATATATATATATATATATATATATATGAGTAAACTGCCATTTTGGTCCCTGTGGTTTGGCCAGTTTTGCCACTTTAGTCCAAATCTCAAACTTATTACATCTGGGTCCCTGTGGTTTGCATTTTGTTGCCATTTTAGTCCAAAATCCAAAAACCCCCTTTTTTGACTGTTGAAAGCTGCCTAATTTGTCCTTTAGTGCAGGGGCATTTTGGTCATTTTTTAAATGTTTAGTTTTTTTTTAATCAATAAAACCCAAATAAACCATCATCATCATCCCTAACATAATCTGACCTCCCTCTCTTCTCTCTCTCTATAGCACCACCACCACCGCCACCTCATCCCTTTCTCTCTCCTCTCTCTCTATAGCACCACCACCACCGCCACCTCCTCCTCAGCATTCGGTGACAGGTGTATCAAAATTTTTGTTAATTGTCTGAAATGATTGAAACTTGTATCAAAAATCAGTTCGAAAACTCAAAAACATACCAAAACTCATTCAATTGTTCGAAACTTCAACTGAAACTCAACCAAATTAGTTTGAAATTTTGATGTAATCTTTCCAAAATTCTCAAAACTTTTATCTAAAATCACTAATTCAGTCCGAAAAACAACCGAAACTTGATCGAAAACAACCGAAATCAGTTCGAAAATGATCGAAATCAGGATCAATGTCACCGAAATTCGTCCGATGTCGATCACTTGTGAATTGCAGCTGATACTGCAGATTGTTATTTCGAACAATCAACAACAACAAATTCAGATCTAAACTACTAACCACTGTTGAACATGGACTCAGAATTAAGATCTATAATCGATTCAATCAAGTCAGATTCAGATCAGAATTCACATGAAACACTAATGATTTGAATCTTTCTTTTTAGCATAACAATATAGATCAACAACTTCAACTATTCAGACACAAATCTGAACGTTTGAAGATTATACAGATCTAAAACTCAATCTCAGATTCAAATCAATCCTTTTACAAATCCTATTTTTATTGTAAATCGTAACAACAACCTAAACAGATTTGATTAAAAACTAACAAAAATCTGTTCATCAGTATTGGGGAAACTTCGAACCTCCTTCATCAGCATCAATCAATCAGCCGTACACCCTCCACCACCGTCTCCCCACCACCACCACCACCCTCCACCACCGTACACCCTCACAACCACCGCTTGCTCTTGCTCCAACCCATATTTAAACTGCCATTGCTGAATCATTCAAAAACCCCATCAGAGAGAACGAGAGAAGAATACCTGACGGAGACGATGAATGACGGCGGTGAAGTGTTTCAGAGGTGTGCGGCGAGGGTTGGTGGTGTGTGGTGGTTCCCGAATGGTGATAGTGGCGAACGATGGGTGAAGTGGTTCAGCTAGAGAGATGTCACACCCCGACCACGTAAAACAACAAAACGTGGCGGAAACATCGGGGAGTGTTGTAACAGAATCATTGTTTCATAACACATGGAAATTGAAATATTGTTTTATTAAATAAAAGAGTTACAATGTCTTGACAATCAAAGAAACATAACATAAATAACTAGTCTTGCATCTTTTATTGTCACTAAGGCCCAAGTCCGCCTAAGTGTATCTTGATAAATCCTATGCATCATATCCTGAAACACATGTGAAAATAGGTATGTCAGCATAAAAATGCCTGTGAGATACATAGGTTTTGTGAAAATAGGATTCATGACTTGTAAGTTTAGAAAAAAGTTGTTTAGCAAAAGTCAGTCATGAACCTTGTAAATTGATTTGTTTTGTAAATTATTTAAAAAGCGATAAGTTCAGATGATATGTATAAATAAGAGAATAATGTATGGTTAAATGAATAACCAAGTAAAATGAGTTTGTATAAGATAAGTTGTTTGTAAAACAATGTATTGTGAAAAGTATGTTATTTGTATAAAATGTTATATGTCTCAAATTGAAATGATTCAAATAACGCTACGATATGTAATACCATGCAAACACTTATATATAGGAAGAACCAGCGGCGTATCCACCATGCTTGTATCATATTACACAAGCCTCGTTACTTAAATCACTTACTCAAACCAAACCACCAAAGTAAAATGTTTATGTATAATCAAATGTCAAAATGTGTATGTGAAAACCATGTCTAATGTCTATGTCTAATGTTTATGTCTAATGTAAATAATGAATTGTGTATGTAAATGTCAAAATGTTTATGTATGGTAAGTGAAATATATCAACTAAACCATATGTAAAATGCACAAAAACAAGGTATTGAAGTAAAACATGGTTTAAATCAAAGTTATGTTTTGTAAAAAAAATGCATGCTATACTGATATAAACATCTATGCGGTATTGTGAAAATTCATACATCCAAGCCTTGCGACAGTCGGATAACCCTTTTAGTAAAGTTTATCAAAAAATGTATTCGGATTCGGTCATTCCTTACGTCCAAACAAACCCGAGATTTCAGGAATGGGATTTGTCAAGTCCTATGGTACCACTACCTACTACCGAGCGGCATGATCGGTGTTAATGAATGTACATTGTCCCATTTAAACAAACCAAATGTCATACCAAAATGTAAGCATGTGATGAATAATAAATGTACTAAGTATGCACACAATGGGCATACATAGCATAGAATGTAATGTAAAATAATGTACTAAGTATGCACACAATGGGCATACATAGCATAAAATGTAATGTAAAATAATGTACTAAGTACGCACACAATGGGCATACATAGCATAAAATGTAATGTAAAATAATGTACTAAGTACGCACACAATGGGCATACATAGCATAAAATGTAATGTAAAATAATGTACTAAGTACGCATACAATGGGCATACATAGCATAAAATGTAATGTAAAATAATGTACTAAGTACGCACACAATGGGCATACATAGCATAAAATGTAATGTAAAATAATGTACTACGTACGCACACAATGGGCATACATAGCATAAAATGTAATGTAAAATAATGTACTACGTACGCACACAATGGGCATACATAGCATTAAATGTAATGTAAAATAATGTACTAAGTACGCACACAATGGGCATACATAGCATAAAATGTAATGTAAAATAATGTACTAAGTACGCACACAATGGGCATACATAGCATAAAACACAATGAAATCATGTACTATAAATGTACTAATGAACATAGCAAGTATATGATGTGAAAACAAGAAAGCATGAAAGTAACAAGTAGGCACATGTGTTCCACCCCAAAATGTTTGGAAAACAGTAAAAGAGGGGTCTATGTACTCACTTGAGATTGCTTAGTAGTCCTTGAGTAACAACCAAACAATGCTAGAGATCACGGATATCAAACGGCACCTAATATAGGTAACTATGTTAATATACCGGACCTAAATCGAAAGATCGGATAGAATGAGGCTCGTAAACCAAATGAGTAGGGGAACTCATGTAATATGGTTTAACAAGGCCTACATACTACAATGAAACCTAACCTAAGTGCTTACGACCCATTACGACCCGTTTAGGTAGCTTATGCTACTTTAACGCGTCGTTCGCGTAAAACGCGTTCGGAACGCCTAACTAGCCCTATGATAAGTAAAATATGCCTTAAAATGTCTAATATTGTTACCAAATCAGTTTAGATACCAAAAGTTATGTTACATATGCTTAAAATGAATTTTGGCGTAAAAAAGGCATTTTGGTCATTTACCTAAGGCATATAAACTACCTATCATACAACTAACTAAACATCGTGACCATAAGGTATAACCTCGGAAGGTTATTCCCTATATACTATGGTCACCTAATGTGTTTGGTCGAATCCTAATGATCGACCAAACGGGTCGGGTTCGAAAGTATAAGCGATTGTTTAGATCGCTTACCTTACGACCCTATATAAGCACTAAACTAAAAGTGACGAGCTAAGCATGTTAAAACATGCTTAACTAAGTTTAGAAAACAGGTTTGGTATCAAAACAAACGGTTTTGATACCTAAAAGTAGTTTGGTTACAAAATACGCGATAACACGCATTTTGGCCGAAACTACGACTCGTCACTGAGCCTAGATAACGTGGTAATCAGTAGGTATAGTCACTAGGGACTATGACCATCGTGATCACGCTCACGTTATGAAGTTCAAATGAACTTCGCATTGACCATAAACTGGTCAATGCAGAAAGTCAAACAAAGTTTGACTTTTAACACTAAAACGCATGAAAGAACGAAGGAACACTTACAAAGGGTCCCCGCAAGCTAATCTCGATCCAAATAACTCAGGTATGAAGCAAGGGCTTCAACTTAGAGCACTTTTGATCAGATTTGTGCGGAATGAGGTGAAAATGTGGTGGGTATTTATAGGAAATGGACCACCATTAGGATCGTTTATCGAATAACGTGCTTCAATCTCAGCCTTACACTTGTTGGAATGTTATGGTAACTCATTTTGCCCCCACCACAAGAGTTTGACATGTGGCATTGGCCTTTGGGGTGTTTAAAAGCCATTAATCAGCAGCCAAAACAATTTTTCTGCATCTGACCCCTGCTTACGGACGTAAGGTACTGAGTGTTGAGGTCCGTAAGCACCTTACAGACCAGAAAGTTTGAAAAATGGCAGAACAGGCCCCTGCAGCTCCAAACTTGGTTTTCAATGCATTTTTGACACGTTTAAGCCCTGTTAACCCCATTTCAAAGCTCTAAAATGAAGTTAAGGTATAGGGAACTGAAAACATGCTCAAAAATATCTCAGATGTCAGTTCGTTTGGCCGTACGATTGCGTTGTTCGGTTAATTACGACGGAAGTCGTAACGAACGCAAAAACGGTCCAAATTGCGCGACGAATGAATTTTTCTTATGCCAAACACTAAAATAAAATATTTTAGTGCTTACATAAATTTTTGGATGTCCGGATGTATTCAGAACGTAAGTTATGCGCGAAAATGCAAACTTGTGCACTTTTTGACGCTTTTAGTCCCTGAATGACCCAAAAGTTTATTTTAGCACACCGAACCCCTCAAAGCCTATTTCTAAGCTACGTAAAGGATATTTATGGTATGTTTAACTCATGGTCATGTTCCAGAATGTCTGTTACAGTTCAAATCGACATACTGTCACAGTTTGTCGAATTTAGTCCCTGTAAGCGATTTAACTTGATTTTGTCATACCGAAGCCTTCAAAACTTATTTCTAAGTTATGTAAAGGTTATTTAAGGTATGTGAAGCCTATTTCACTATTCTGGAGTGTTCGTTGCATTAAACTGGTTATATTTACGCATCAGTGCGCGTATAACCTTCCAGAAAGCGATTTAGAGCCCGAAATCGAACAAAAATTGATATGTGCAAATGATACACATATTTGTACAAATCCCAAGTATGAAACACCATATTTCATTGGTTTGGTATTTGTTTGATGGTCACAGTGACCCAGGTGTCACAAGAGAGGATTGTGTTTGGTGATGGAGAACGGCGAAGCTGATGCTGGTTTTGTGATGGTGGTGAGAAGGGGGAGGAGGTGGCGGTGGTGGTGGTGCTAGAGAGAGAGAAGAGAGAGAGAGAGAGGGAGGAGGTGGCAGTGGTGTGGTGCTATAGAGAGAGAGAAGTGAGAGTGAGTTGATCTGGGGAAGATGATGATGATTTGGGGAAGATGAAAATGTTATGATGATGATGATTTATAAATGAAAAGCAAAATGAAAAGAAAAATGACCAAAATGCCCCTGCACTAAAGGACAAACTAGGCAGCTTTCAACAGTAAAAAAAAGAGGGTTTTTGGATTTTGGACTAAAATGGCAACAAAATGCAAACCACAGGGACCCATATGTAATAAGTTTGAGATTTGGACTAAAGTGGGAAAACTGGCCAAACCACAGGGACCAAAATGGCAGTTTACTCTCTATATATATATATATATGAATAAAATTTTTTAATTAATATTAATGATTACCTAATCATTACCTAATAATTAATTTGAACAGTGAATTACGGAGATGGACTGTGGAGCTTATGATTGCCGGGTGAACGGAGAAGGTAATTGTGATGATTTTCCGAGTTGCAGGATGGATGCCGGAGGTGATAACGATTATCAGAGAACGGTGGAGGTCAGCGGTGAACAAAGATGTAGCACGACGGTTTCCAGAGGTGGTAAAGACGACCGGGGATCACGAAAACTCGAACTCGACTTGAAATATGATGCTGAATAGTGTGATGTTCAACGGTGAAGGAGATGATGTTATGATTGTTATGAGATGATGTTCAATGGAACTCGACTATAACAGATGATGTTATGTTTGTTATCCGAGATGATGATGAGCTCGAATGATATGAATTGATGAATGTTGATCTTAGATAAAGAAGAAGTAGATCTCGGATTGTCTCTGATTATCTCGAACAAAAATGATGGATGAATCTCGGATGAAATTGTGTTATCTCGAATGAAGATTGAAACTGAAGTTGTATCTCGGATTAAAAGATGAATCTGATAGAAGTTGTCTCGGATGGAAGATGGTTATCTCGGATTATGTTTGATGAATCTCGGATCATGAAAATGCATCCCGGATGAAAATCAAAACACAAAATGACGTCTCGGATGTTCTCGGATGATGTCGAATGATTCAGGGTGAATATCTCGGATGATGTCGAATGATTTAGGATGAATATCTCGAATGGAAAGAAATGATAATGTTGATGTTGTTGTTGGCTGATGTATGATGATGTCAAATGAAGATGTTCAAAAACAGTTGACGAATGATGATGAAAAGATGATGATTGACTAATGATGACTGATGATGGGGGTAGCTCAAACCTTAATAAACTGATTAGAGACACAACAACTTAAAAGGTTAAAAGTTTAAAAGGTTCAAAAATGGTCCAACGGTCATGAACAGTAAAAAGACAAGTCAGAGCCTTGTCACATCACCATTTACGTGTGAAACCTCCTGCCCAGCCGAAACCAGACCATGTGGGAGAGCACACCCTTTTGTCCGCAGGTCCAAACCCTTCAACCCCTAAAAGGATAAGTCCCTCACTGCAAGCCAGGTTCACTAGTTAAAGGTTTCTCCTTTGAAAACCTCTTCCCCTATAAATTGCAGCCTATGACAAGCATACCATTCATTCTGGGATCAGAAGAAAACTATCTTAACTCTCTGATTCTCCTTCTCCCTCTCGAGAACAAGCTTCATGCTTGCTTCTCTTCTTCTTCTTCACCCATGAGAACTAACTTTATGCTTACTTCTTTTCTTCACACTAAATAATTCATCTTCTCCAACGATTACGTTCTGGGCTGGTTTCATATCAGTCTAGAATTCAAGGAGAACAACAATAACACTAGTGAACCTCTCTCCACGTCTTGCAAACGTGGGGGGACCCCACGACCTGCGTTAGGCTAACTGAAACCTTGAACCCTTTTACCAGGAGATATCGCTACAGGCCTTGGTCTTGTATTTGTTGTAGCAACAAGTTGGCGCCCACCGTGGGGCTACGCCGCTTACTTTATCTTAAAGACCAGTTGTGTAGCTCCATTTTCTCTGTATATCATGTCTGAAAGCGAGTCTCTTGGCGAGGTAAATCAGGTGCCTAACAACACCGATTTAACACCATATTCTGGTCGGAACTCACCGGTCAGATCTACACCTCTTTCTACTCTCGGAAGTACTCCAACGGGAACTATGTTCCTGAAGTTCACTTCTTTTCAACACCAACCCCATCTCGATTAGGGGTCGCATCTCCTCAAATCGATTCAATGCGTACATCGAAACACATGGATCTAACACCCGAGGGAGTAGCTAGAAATTTCTTACAACTGAGATCTTTTCTCAACTAGCACGTGAGCCCAGAAAGGAAGAAAAGGGTAAGAATAAGACCAAATTATGAGGAGTCTGAACCCTCATTATCACCTGGCCCTCCATCTCTTCCTTTTAGCAGCTCACGTTCAGCCACATCTTACATTGAAGCTGGTCCTAATGTAACAGACCAACCACTCAAGCCCTTAAGGTTTTGGGGAGGACAAGTCCAATAACTTTTCCCTTATTTACCTCCCAACCCGTTACAACCGGTACACCTATTTGGCATGAAACCACTCTTGATCAATTATGACAGTCACCAGCTTCAAGTGTTCCCCCTCCCATTGCTACTTCGTGAAAACAAGCCATGGCCACCATGCCTTTGGCTCGAGATATGGTCATGAGCACATCCATGGGAATGCCTTATACAGTACCATCAGAAAGCCTTCAAGGCTTTAACCTTATGCCCCAGCTGATGACACAGATTATGGCATCTTTTATGAGTACCATCAGAAATCCTTTAAGGCTTTAACCTTATGCCCTAGCTGATGAAATAGGTGATGGCATAATTTCCTTTGCAGCACGTGAAAGCTGGATGATGACATAGAAAGCCTTCAAGGCTTTAACCTTAACCTCATCAACCAAGTGCCAACCACTCACCAGGGTACCTCAAGCGGTAACCCAGCTTCAAGGGTAGTAGAAGACTTCTCAAAACCCTACAAGCCCAACAACTTGTCTTGCTTCTCCCAACAAATCATTGATTATGAGTTGCAAACCCAGATAAAGGTGCTATCATGGTGCTGAAAACCACCTCCAAATCTTCCCCAGGGCAGCAAGAATTGAAAAATTTCCCAGCCCCGAATGTTGTCCCATGTTCATGCCAACCCTTGAAGGGTATTCACGCATATGGTTCAATGACCTTCTTGAACGAAGCATTCAGACCTTTAACGATCTTAGCAAAGGTTTTCTAGCCAATTTCCCATAACAATGGAAGTATGTCAAGGACGCTACGAAAATCTTCCAGATCAAACAACGTGATGATGAAAGTCTCAGAGACTTCATCGAAAGGTACAAGAAGGAAGGTTTAACTTACACCAATGAAAATATTAGGGTTGCAGGGTTCATGAATGCTAAATTCCAAATGTCTCACAAGAGACTTCAATAAACGCCTGCCCAAAACCTTTGAATAAGCACTAAAAAGGGCTGAAGCCCACATTCGAGGAGAGTAAGCTGTAAACATCAAAGAAAAAAAAGAGAACTCTTAACTGGACCTTCCGGTATAGCTCTTATGACAAACAGTTCAAAGGTTCGGATTCCAGAAGGCCTGAATGCCGGAACCCTCCAAGCCGAGAAAAAAACCATAAACTTTACAGCCTTAACCAAGACTCCGCAAGAGATCTTGGCAACCGAAGAGGTAAAACACAGCTTTCGCCCTCTTCAACCTTTGCCAAAAAACAAAAGACTCGAAAAATCAAGCTAGTATTGAGAGTTTCACAAATAGAAAGGTCACTGTTGATGCAACAAATAATATACCAAGGATAGTAGCCGGACTGGTTAGGCAAAAGGGTTGAAGGGTTCAACTTTGCCTAACGTAGGTCCTGGGGTCCCCCCTGTTGGTGCATGTTGGTGACAACAGCTTAGATTTGGTCTTTGGATATCTTGTAATTAGATAAACGATAAACAGTTAGCGGGTTTAGCTTTGTATTAGTGAGTTAATAGAGTTTGGGCTAAACAAAACCCACATTGGGTGATGGGGGACGATTTGGGCCTAGCCCATGTAGCAAACCCAGCCTAATGTTGCAACCTTGTGTTATATAAACAAGGTTAGGCTTTAGGGTTTAGGTTAATCAGCCAAAACAGAATTTCGAGAGGCATTGAAATTCGTGAGAGATAGACTTGGACGAATTTGAGTGTGGTTAGGGTTTAGATTGATTGTAATACGTTTGTTTGATAATCAATAGTAAACCGGGTTTGAAAGTGAATTGCTGTTTCTGTTCTTCTACTTGTTTCTGTGATATTCTGATCAAGAGGATTCCGCACTCTTGATTGGATTGACAATTCTGTTGAAGATCCATACACATCAAGGGGACCTACAATTGGTATCAGAGCATTAGGCTCTTGAAGGCTCGGTTCAGAATTGTTCTTGGAGAAACAGGGAGAATTTCAAAATTTTGAAATCTGACAATTAGGGTTTCGAAATTTTTTGTGTGTTTGATAAAAATTTTTGATTTTTGTTGGCTGTTTTGATCTTCTTTTTTGTTTGATTGCTGTTTTGCAGGTTTTAGGTTTTTCAGGAAAGTTTTGGCTGATTCTGGAAGAGTTTCTGGAAGAGTTTTTGGCTGAATTTCTTGAAGATTCGAAAACTGTTTTCGTGTTCTTCATTAAGTTCATCAGAAATTTGTCAAAAGTTTGCTGATTTGCTTGTTCGATTTTGCAGGAAATTGATACGAAATCTGCTGAATTCTGAGAAGATTAAGTTTCTAATTTTCAAAACTAGCGAATTTGATGACCTGCGAAATTAACTGAGATCAGCATAATTATCGGCGAAGTTAAATCCAAATGCGAATTTGGTGACCGTTTTAATTGTCCTCAGCGACATTATTACGGTGATCGGCGAAATTAAAGTCGTCGTAATAGCGACCTGATTAGCCAGCGAAATTAATTGACCAGCGAACTTAACAGCGAATTTAAACAGACCAGCGAAATTAACAGGAAAAACCAGCGAAATTAAGCGAGACCAGTGAATTAACAGGGTGGAATTTTTGTTGGCAAGCGTCGATAAAATTTCAGTGTTTTGCAAATAGAAATTGATCCGTAGCTCGTTAGACAGAACCGTTTGGACCGCTGAATTCCTTGGATTTTTAGGGAAAATCCCAAATACGGTTTTTGACATTATATATCATTGGATTTGTCTTTTCGAGACGATTCTAACGGTGTAATTTGGTAACCACTGTTTTCGGAGATTTTTTGTACGGTTTTACCAGTCTGTTGCGTTAAAATTGTCAAAAATGACGAATGCACCTAAGATGATGAAGGTGGAAAATTATCTTACATGGAAGGAAAACTTCAAATCCTTCATTGAATCTCAGGATGCACGCATGTGGATCTGTATTGAAGATGGGTACATAAACCCAACACACGATTATGAGGGTAGACCACGTAGAACAGACTATGTGAACATGAAAGAGGATGATAAAAAGATGTATGAGGCTGAAAAAAGAGCATTGGCTGCGATAAAGATGTCCTTACCTGATAGCATCAAGCATACCTTCACAAAGTACACTAATTCAAAGGATATGTGGGATGCATTACAAAAGCAATATCAGGGGAATGAGAGTGCCACTAAGGAATTCATGGCAGAGATAGTGCCAGTTGATGAGGCTGAAACTACTGTGAGTGATGCTGAATCTGAAGTGAAGAATGCTGAAGCAAAAGTGAATGCTGAAGCTCAAGTGGAGAATGCTGAAGCAAAAGTGGATGCTGAAGTAGAGAAAGAGAGTGAAGCTGAACAGGTTGTTGCCGATGAAAATACAGAAGTTCATGAGGAAAAGGTACAATATAATTCTGTGTGTTTAAGATGTCGTGAACTACAGGGTGAGGTTGACAGGTTGAGAACACAAAACCAAAGTCTGGTAAGCGAGATGTCGAACGTAAAAGAGTCAATTTTTTTTGCTAAAAGAAATGAATCTACATACTTGAAGAAGATAAGAGGTTATGAAAGTGAAATTGAAGCTTTAACATGCAAGTTAAATGAAAAACTTCAAGTAATAGATTTAGCTCATGACATGATGGCTGAGAAAACAAAAGAGATTTCTGAAAAATGCAAAGAGTTGTCAGATGCACAACTAAAAATTGTTGAACTTGAAAAAAAATTGAGTCAATTCAGAGATTCGTCTTTTGTTATGAAACACATGATGGGTGGGTTAAAGAAGAGTAATGACAAGACCAGTGTGGGCTTCCAGGGCTTTAATGAAGTTCCACCTCCTCTTAGTCATAACTATTCATTCCTGCCTAGTGAAGATGAGCTAGCAGACTTTATGGCATCTGCACCAAGTAGTTTCGGATCCACATCAAGTCAAGGTGATGGATCTAAGAGTGATGATGCTAAGAAGAACAATAACAGGGAACCTTTGAAAAGGAAAAATTCACCGCCTAAGAATAAAAATCAAACCTTTGTTAAAAAGATTAATTTTGTTCAAGGTAGTGATATGAAAAATGAAACAACTGTTATTGAAAATGAATCAAATGTAGAGTTTGCTAAAAATAAAAACAAAGAAAAGTCTGAACCCAAGCAAACTGAAAAAGGTTCATCCAAGGGATCATCACCATCTGATAAGGGATCTACCTCAGAGACTCCAGCTAAGAAGTCTTTGAAAAGGAGATCGTGCTTCAAGTGTCACATCAAAGGACATGTAGCTAGTTGCTGTCCTAACAAAAAGAGTGAAGCACAAATGAGTGAAAAACAGAGAGGGAAATTACCTGAGAAGATGGGTGATAGTGAGGAGAAAGGATCAAATTCTCAAAAGAAATCTGCTCCTAAGCAACCAGAGAATGTTGCTGTTGGTGTAGAAAAGGCTGAAAAAGGAACTCCACAAGTTCCTCGTTTTCAAAGAAATCAACCAAGATTTCAGCCTAGATCTCCACCAGGCAGATATGAGAGACCTAGAAGCAGTTCACCTAGAATGAACAATTATAATACAAGTAATTTCAGAAGTCAAGGTCAATATCAAGGTCGATACCAAAATAATGGTGGTCGAACTTTTTATAACAATGGCTTTAGAAATTACAACAATAATGCTTCTTGGAATCAAAATTCAAGATACCCAAATCAAAATTTCCAAAGGTCAAATAGTCCAAACATATATAGGAACCCTCAGGACCAAAGACCTTATGGAAATCAAAATCAAATTCCATCAACAGGTCTGAGATCCAAGACTCCAGTTAGGAGTAATGGATATTGGATGGATGTTCAAGTGGTTGGTGAATTTGGACGACCCAAGACCATTAAGGCTTGGGTCCCCCAATCTAACTAATTTCTTAGTTGGTGTGTGCAGGAGCTGCTAAGGAGGATTATCAACTTATGTTGATAATGGCAGCTCTAGGCACATGAAGGGGGATGTGAGATTGTTGATATATATATTAATTGATTTAAATTGAAGTTCAAAGTGCTGAGTCGACACACTAGATAACCTGGCAGATCTTTATACTAAAGCATTTGACAGGGCTCGCTTTGAACATTTAGTCGAACTCAACGGGATGAGGAATCCTGAATAACTGGTTTTTCATAAGATTTTTTGTAAATAGTTTACTGCTTTTCTTAAAAATCAAAAATAAAAAAAATTGAAAAATAAAAAACATAAAAAAAATAGAAAATTAAAAATGAGTTATCACTGTGTGAAAAAGAAGAAATGATAATACATCGGCAAGTTAGACTGTCACACTCAAACTGAAATTAAATTGCTTAAGTGTGATAGCAGCTTCATCATATGATGTATCAGTAGGCAAAAAGCATGAAATAATCAACTTACCAATGTGATATAAACCTAAATGAACTGAATATGAGTGGGGAACACATCAGTGGTGTATGGTTTAATGACCTTAAATATTGCGTTGATAGATTGCCAAAATCTGAAGTTTTGGGTCTTTATACTGTTATTTCATCTGGAGATATCTTGGCTGTCCTTCTGTTCAGAACTAAAATTGTACATGACCCCAGGAAAGAAAGTCACTTGGAATTAGCTCATTTCTATTTGAATGTCTGTATGTTGTCCCGATACACACAATTTTGATCTGATTCTGAAATCTTCTCTGAAAAAAGTCATGTACCTCCTTTGCTGCATCCAGATATATGCTGACCTGGAGGTGCTAGGCAACGACAGCTTCTGCTGCATCCAGATACATGCTGACCTAGCTGTACGTTGTCGCGCTATAGATCTAATACACCCGAAAGAGGCCCTCAAGTGCCCAAATGAAACCCAAGAAACCTATATCAAACTGAGAAAAACTCATTTGATCTGTATATTATACCATCTCTGCTAAAGATTTATTCTGTTCTCTTCTCAACCTATTCCCAGTTAAGATTTCAGAAATCTGGATTGGACTTGTGAAATATGTGGTTGGGAAGATACTTGCATGATAGAGTGTGTTGTTTATATTTCCAGGATTTGATTAGTATTTATTTGGGTGTTCATTGTTAAGCAATCAAAACATGATAAAACAGATTATATGCAGACCTAGGCATTGTCAGGATATCTTAAAGGATGACATCAGTATACTCACCTACTACGATGAATCTTTGTGCATACCTTGATCGCGGGGGTATATCCTGAAGTGGGACACACTAATATTTTAGTAATTAATATTACCTTAATGTATCATACGGTAATGGTACTTGAAATGTTCATGCATTTTGTTTAAGAGGACAAACATACTGGTAATCGTCTTGGACTGCTTTTCACGAAAAATTAAATAAAGCATTATCTAATAGTGTGAAACAGTTTGATTTTGTTGATATGATCTTCTTACCAGTGATTCTCACAAAAATAGAGTGTTTATTGCTTTTGTTATTTACTTGCTTTCAGAAAAATATAAAAATCCAAAAATAGTGTCTTTTTCTGTTTAAAATTCTTAACGTACGGAAAACTGTTATTCTTGGAGGAATTGTTACTGATAGGGGGAGACGGTGTTAGAAAGTGAGTTCAAAATTTTAAATCATGCGGGTTATAGGGTGTGTGATTAAAAAGTTTTGCGTGTTGGTGATAAGTTGAAAATGCTTAATCTATGATACAGTTTAACTATCTCTTGAAAAATAATAATTTATTTAACTTTGTTGAAAAATTCTTATGGTTTCTCGAGATGTTTGTTTTATAGTATACAGATTGAAGCAGTATGTTGCTGAGAAGTTAAAGTGATGAGTTGCTGTGAAGATGAGAGTTTGATTGGATGCATGGTAGAACCTCCTTTCTACATTGCAGACGAAGTTGAAGAGTTTGAAGATTGCATTACAAATGTTGAACTGGAGTTTACTCAAACGCTAAAGTTTTTGAAGATTTGGTGATTGGATGCATCAACTTAGGGGGAGTCTGTTGCTGACAGAAGCTGTTGAAGCTGAAGCTATCCAAAGACCAAAGACAGTGCAAGACTACATGAAGATTGCAAGATGACTGAAGACAAAGTTACTTTATGAAGCTATTGTCAAGGGGGAGTTTGTTGGTGCATGTTGGTGACAACAGCTTAGATTTGGTCTTTGGATATCTTGTAATTAGATAAACGATAAACAGTTAGCGGGTTTAGCTTTGTATTAGTGAGTTAATAGAGTTTGGGCTAAACAAAACCCACATTGGGTGATGGGGGACGATTTGGGCCTAGCCCATGTAGCAAACCCAGCCTAATGTTGCAACCTTGTGTTATATAAACAAGGTTAGGCTTTAGGGTTTAGGTTAATCAGCCAAAACAGAATTTCGAGAGGCATTGAAATTCGTGAGAGCTAGACTTGGACGAATTTGAGTGTGGTTAGGGTTTAGATTGATTGTAATACGTTTGTTTGATAATCAATAGTAAACCGGGTTTGAAAGTGAATTGCTGTTTCTGTTCTTCTACTTGTTTCTGTGATATTCTGATCAAGAGGATTCCGCACTCTTGATTGGATTGATAATTCTGTTGAAGATCCATACACATCAAGGGGACCTACACCCCCACGTTTGCAAGACGTGGAGAGAGGTTCACTAGATTGTTTTTGTTGTTTGCCGAAGATCCTCCTCTGAAGTGTGTTCAGATTCGGATGTATGAGCAAAAGGAATGTGTGTGTTGAATGAGAAAGAAACTGACTTGCATGGAGCAAGTACTCAAGAGCAATGATCAGAGATTCTTTAAGAATCAGTGCTGATCCAAATGTCCTGCTTAGTAAATGAAGTGTCTAATTTATAGGGGAAGACATCACTCGAAGAGGAATGAGTTTGACTAGTGAACATGCTTGCAGTGGGGGGACTTACCCTTTCGGGGTTTGAAGCCTTTTGACCCGCGGATAAAAGAGTGTGCTTTGTGGACCTGCGTTGCTTTTGCCGCTGGTGAGTTGGTGAAGCAATCCAGAGACGTGACCTTTTACTGTTCCCGTATTGCTTTATCTCAACTCCCCAGGTTTTTAACCTTTGAAACATTTTGCCTTTTGAGCATTTACGTATTTAAGTCATTTATATTTAGTCTTGGGCTACCCCCGTCATCAGCCCCCCAAGTCAGAGGTTTTTGGGAAATGAGCTCAAAGACTTCTGACTTTTATACATGTATTTTTCTGCTTAAAGGCTTCAAGGGTTCAAAGGTTGGAGGGTTGGGAACGGTTGAGGTTTTTGAATTTCGAACTTTGACAAGACAGTTGACATGACTTGTGGCAGTTTCTCAGGCGACGGCTTTAATTCTATCGCCTAATTATATTACTTTCTATCTCATTAATTTACATATATTTTAATAGAAGAACATTACTTGCCCTCTTTTTTCTCAAGTTTTCCCCCTTTTTTCAAAACAGGTTAGTTTCCTTCGCTTATTTTCTGTTTAATTTCTCATATCATGGGTGCTCGTAAGGATTTGGCAAAGTCGTTTTCTCGAATGACTCAAGAGGAAGTCGATTTGTTTTGTATGGAGTGGGGAATAGGGACGAAGTTTAAACCGGTTGCACCGGCTTGTGATAAGTCTATCGATCAATGTCCCCCTGGTTCGATTGCTTTGTATTGTCGACATTTTGAGTTTTCAAATCTTCGTCATCCATTTTCAAACTTTGTTTTGAATATCTTGGAATATTATCGCATATCTTTTGGTCAAGTTCACCCCCTTGGAATGGCTAGGGTTTTGCATTTTGAAATTTTGTGTCGGGCTTCCGGGTATGATCCCACTCTTTTATCATTCCGCCGTTTTTTCCGATTGGCTAAGAACAGTGATTGGTTTACCTTCGAGACCACTCAAGTTGACACCTATATGATTTCGTCTATGGTTTCTACCCTTGGGGTCTGGAAAGACCGTTTTTTTCTGGGTGTCAGAGGAAATTGTTCCTTTTAAACTTGTTTGGAGACACCCGGATGCCGTTTTGAATGAACCTGAGCCTTTTGCGTCTGATATAAATACTCGGTTTTTAGAAACTCTTAGGGAGTGTTCTTCAAGGCTTCGTCCCTTTCCCGAGCATTTATTGGTGTTATTGGGTCTTAGTAAATTGTGGGAAAAACGTGATCGAGACCCGGTGCTCATGAGAGATGGGAAGGGTATGCATTTGTTCTTCTCGTGTTCTTGTGTTCTTATTTCTTTGTTTGCTCATGTGTTTTTGTGTTTGTTTTGCAGTTATGTCTGCACTTGACTTTATCAAAAGTGATGATACCTCCGACGTTGCCTTTGATGATGTTGCTGCTACCCCGGGTGAGGATGCGGTTGTTAGGGGTTTTGATTATAGGTTCGAGGGTTCTGGGTATGCAAATGTCCCAAATGTTAAAGGCTTTACCAAGGCCACTGCTTCCAAGGTTTCCACTCGTCGTTCTCAACGCTATCTGAAAGGTGTTGATCAGCCATCTGGTTTGGAGGCTATTGATGTTAGTGATGATATTGAAGTATCAGAAGATCAGGCTATTGATGTTGGTAAGGGTAAGGAGAAGGAGTTAATTGTTTCAAGCAAAAAGAAGAAGTTAATTAAGAAAGGTAGCACTCCTGTCATTCAAGGTCCGTCAGTCAAAAGCGTTGAGAGCTTCGAAGGTTCCGAGGGTCAAGAGGTTTATGTGCCCAACTGGGGGGTTAAAGTTGGAGATAGTTTTAAAGATCCGGCTGTTTGTGCGGAAGCCTTAGCTCATTTTGCTCCTCCTGGTGTTTGAAGCGCTATCTCAGAGATGGAAGCTGATCATCTTATTTCTAGGATGATGTTGAGTTCCTGCAACCTTTCAGCCCTGTTGGCTGAAGGTGTTACTCATTTTGCCAAAGGCATGCAGGAATATGAGGAGGCCTCTAAGAAAAAAGAAAAGATGAAAGCTTCAATCGCCGCTATGAAGAACGCGATTGATAGTTTTTCTGAAAAGGAGCTGGCTTGGGCCAAGAAAGTGAGTGAGTTGACGAGAAGACACGAGATTGAGATGAATGATCTCAAAAAGGGTTTCGAGGCTGACCGATTGAAGTTGAAATCCGATAGGGAGTCCTTGGTTTTTCAACAGAAGGATTTTGATGAAGAAAAAGATGGCTTGAAGGCTTTGGTTGCCCAAGCCACTGGGGATAACCAGTGGCTTATTGAGCATGGTTTTCATCAGGTTGTTACCTATCTTCTTCACTCTAAAGAGTTTAATTCTTCTCTTGGTGAAGTTTACACTAAACTGCTCAATCTGGGAAAACATCAAGGTCTTATTACGGGTTATAAGCTTCATGAGTCTGGCCATCCTTTGGAAAAATCTCCCTTGTACCGTCCCGAGGCTTCCGATATCTTCAAGAGTTCCGTTGAGCAAATGGAGAGGCTAACATACCCGTATGTGAGCCAGGTTGCTTCTTGCTATGGTAAGCCCTTCTCCGTCTTGCAGGACCTAAAGCCAGGTGGTCTTAATGAGAAGGTATGTATCGAAGTGCTTAGCTCTCTTTCAAGGAAACGTTCCTATTCAGGAGATAGCAAAGATACCTTTCATGTAGAACCTGATGTTCCTAAAGATGCCAGCTTGGAGGGTTCAGCTGTTGGTGATGAGTGCCCAAATGCTAAGAAGATCAAGAAGACTAAGAAGACCAAAGGTAACAGTTCTGGGGCTTCTAAGCCTTCTACTGATGCATGATATTCGTAGCTTTCTTAGCACTTTTTTAAGACAATTTATGGTTTGTAATGTTAACTTCAAACAATATTAGGTTTTGTAGGAACCCTTAAGGTTCCTGTTATGTGGTTGTGTTTTAGGCCTGTATGGCCGTTTGGATAATTTCTGAACTTACAAGTCACTAGGACTTGTTTTAACTTATGTTTGGATGGTAGGAAGTCTTTCAAGGCTTTCTTTGCTATGATACTATGTTTAACTATTTTCTTTGTGTTGTGTTTTTTATACTTGTGCCTATTTTGTTAAGGCAGCTTGGTTGGCTTCAAGCCTTTAAGCTTTTTGGCGATCTCGTATGTAGGTTGAAGCCTTTAAGGTTTTGAGTTGCCACTCATGTAGCTTGAAGCCTTCAAGGCTTCTTGGATTTGTGACCTTGCTTGGTTTGTGTCTTTGAGTTTTTATAACTTTTTGTTCAAGTTGTTGCATTGTTCCTTAAGTTATTTCTGTTTCTTGTAGCTTTGTCTTTGTCAAGTTTATGTTGCCATTATGTTTTTTATACCTTAAAGGGTTCAGTGCTGCAGTCACTTAGCCTTGGTATTTTTAACAGGAAGACATAGCACCTATCCTATTTATTTTCTTGTTTTCATTTGATTTCGTAAGCCTGTTTGTTGATTATTTTTCTAAGGCTTAAGGAACATTTGGTGTAGGCTGTTCAAACCCGTCTATGGGACAAATTTATTTTCAATAATAAGTCCCATGGAGTTGTATTGATTTAGGAACTCACCCCTTATATAGGTTCATTCAACCCTTGAACCTATTGAGCGATGTGGCCTGGGAGCTCATCCCCTTACATGGCCCTTGCCATGGAGTTTTTTTCTAGGTTCTCAACCTGATCTTAGGATAGAAAGACAAATTCGATAAAACAACTTCATTCATTCAAGAGATACTTGTTTTTACAAAAGGTATTCATAGTGCCATTCTTGAAATACAACTTGTGAAATACAAACCAATCTTTCCTGTTTAGACATGGAACCTTTTCAGGGTTTTTCCATTCCAGTGTCTTGGAAGCCTTTTGCCTTCTGAGTCTGCTAGCTTGTAAGATCCACCCTTATGTGCTTCAAGGATGGTATACGGGCCTTCCCATTTTGGGCCAAGCTTTCATTGATTCTCTTTTTTGCTAGCTTCGTTGTTTATAAGCACCAGGTCTCCTGGCTTGAAGCGTTCATTCTTGACTCTCTTGTTATAGTAGGCTTCCATTCGTTGCTTGTACTTGGCCTCTTGAATTGCGGCTTGGTCTCGTGCTTCCTCTAGGAGTTGTAAGTTTAACATGGTCTCTTTTTGGTTTGTTTCGGGATCCATGTTGACAATTCGTTGTGTTACAACTCCTACTTCAGCTGAGATCACGGCTTTGGATCCAAATACCAAGCTATAGGGTGTTCTTTTGTGACTTGTTTTTTCGGTTGTTCTTATGGCCCATAGAACACTCGGCAATTCTTCAAGCCAGTTGCTTTCGTACCTTCCCAATCTGGTTTTGATACCTTCTACTATGCTTCGATTCGTCCTTTCAACTTGACCGTTTGAGTGTGGGTAAGCCACTGAGCTGAAAACCTGATTGATTCTGTATTCTTTGCACCAAACGCTGAAAGGCTTCTCAGCAAATTGCTTTCCATTGTTAGTGACAAGTACTCCCGGCAATCCATAACGGCAAATAATGTTTTCCCAAACAAAGTCAATGACCTGTTTGCCCGTGATCTTTGCAAGTGGTTTAACCTCAGGCCACTTGGTGAAATAATCTACGGCCACCAACAAGAACTTCACTCCACCTTTGCTTGGGGGAAACGGACCGACAATGTCCATCCCCCATTTAAAGAATGGCCATGATGAGGTTATTGGGACCAGATCATGCTTGGGACTTTTTGGGATTGGTGCATGAATTTGGCAGGCATCACGTTTCCTTAATTGCTCAGCGGTATCCCGGTGCATTGAGAGACAAAAATACCCAAGGTTCATAAGTTTGGCAACCACCGACCTAGCTCCAAAATGAGCTCCGCATATACCTTCGTGAATTTCTTTGATCAAATACTGACTTTGCTCGGGACCAACACATCTTAGCAAGGGTGCAAGATAACCCTTTTTGTAAAGGGTTTCACCTTGTAGTATATACTGCCTTGCCTTGATCTTAACCCTTTCAGCTTCTATTTGATTACTAGGTAATTCACCGTTTTAAAGGAATTTCTTGATTGGAGTCATCCAATTTGGATCTTCCTCGGTGACTACATCTTGAACTTCCAACTCATCGATTGATGGAGCCTTTAACACTTCTACCAATACCTTCCTGGTAAGGTGGGCAAAAGTGAGAGATGCAAGCTTACTCAAGGCATCCGCTTTCTTGTTTTGGGATCTGGGAATTTGCTTGATGTTGCATGTTTGGAAGGTATTAATCAGCTCTTTGGATTTTTCTTTGTATCTTTTCATGTTGGGCTCCTTTGCAACGTAGCTATCATTCACTTGGCTTGAGACCAGCAACGAATCTGTGAACACTTCAAGATTTTGGACCTTCATTTCTTTAGCCAGTCTTAGGCCGGCGATCAGTGCTTCATATTCAGCTTCGTTGTTGGTGGTCTGAAAATCAAAACGGAGAGCATATGTGAATTCTAACCCTTCTGGGTTGATCAGTGTGAGCCCAGCCCCTGACCCTTCAACGCTTGAAGCCCCATCGGTGAAAAGCTTCCAGGCTTCAAGGTCTGAGGGTTCAGTGGCAGCTGTGTTCACTTCAGTGACTGTTTCTTTGGGACTTCTACAATGAAATCGGCCAAGACTTGGGCTTTGATGGCTTTTCTTGGGACGTAGGTGATATTATGCTCACCTAGTTCCACTGCCCATTTGGCTAATCGTCCCGAGTTTTCTGGTTTTTCAAGCACACTCCTAATAGTTTGGTCGGTGACCACTTGTATAGGGTGTGCTTGGAAATACCTTCGAAGTCTTCTAGCCGTTTGGACTAGGGCTAGAGCAAGTTTTTCTAGGGGAGGATATTTGATTTCAGCCAATTTTAGAGTTTTGCTGAAGAAGTAAACGGGTACCTGAACCTTGTCTCGTTCAATGGTGAGAACCGCGCTTATGGCTTCTTCAGCAACTGAAAGGTATATCGAGATCAATTCTCCCGTTTCTGGGGCTGCAATGTCAGGTAGGGAAGCTAGGTGTTGCTTCATCTGGTTGAAGGCTTCTTCGGCCTCCTCAGTCCATTTGAAGTCCTTCTTATCGGAGCAACCTTTGAGCGTTTTGAAAAAAGGTAAAGACCTTTCAGCCAATTTGGAGGTAAAACGCTTCAAGGCTGCAAGCTTCCCGTTTAAACTTTCAACCTCCTTCTTGCTTCTTGGTGGTTTGGTTTCTAAAACGGCTTTCACCTTGCTTGGATTGGCTTTAATGCTTTGTTTTCCCACAATATGCCCAAGGAATTTACCTTCCTCAAACCCAAAGGAGCACTTCTCGGGGTTCAGTTTCATGTTGACCTTCCTTAGGTTCTTGAATGTTTCTTGGATGTCATCGAGCATTTGATATTCAGTTTTGCTTTTAATCACCAAGTCGTCGACATATGCCTCCATGTTTCTACCAATTTGACTTGAAAAGGCCTTGTCAACTAGGCGTTGGTAGGTTGCTCCAGCGTTTTTTAGGCCAAAAGGCATCTTTTGGTAACAAAAGATCCCTTTGTCGGTGTGAAAGGCGGTTTTTTTTCTTCATCCTCTTCCTTCATGAGGATTTGATGATAACCTTTGTAGGCATCCAGAAAGCATTTGAACGGGTAACCGGTGAGGGACTCAACTTTGAGATCAATTTCCGGCAACGGGTAACAATCTTTAGGACAAGCCTTGTTAAGATCCTTGAAATCTATGCACATTCTCCAAGAATTATCCGGCTTCCGAACCATCACAGGGTTTGCAACCTAGGATTGATATTTAACTTCTCGTAGAATGCCAACTGACACAAGCTTTTCAACCAACCTCTTGGCACGCAGCCAAGCTTCTTTCGGGTGCTGAGCTTCGTTTCTTTTGAACAACAGGCTTGAGACCAGGTGGTATTTTCAATTCATGTTCAGCAATGCTTCGAGGGATGCCTGTCATATCCTCCGGCACCAGGAAAAGACATCGCTATATTGCGCCAATAATTTTTTGAGATATGAGAGGGTTTCTTGTGAAAGGCTTGGATTAACCCTTATCTTCTGCTCGGGGTATGGAGGATTTATGATTATCCTCTGCTTGTCTTCTTCACTTTTGGAACTTTCACCGTCAACCATGTAGGCCTCTTGGGAAGGTTGAAGGGTTGCTATTCCCCTTTCGGTTGGAAATTTTACAGTGCCATGGCCAACAGACACAGCCATATAAAATGCACACTGTCCCGGCCTTCCAATGCTCACATCATAGTTTGAAGGTATATTGATAACCACAAAGGTGAGTGGTTGGACTCTCTCCTTTTGACCTTCACTGAAACGAACATCAAATGTCAGTTGCCCTAAAGGCTTGAGTGGTATATCGGCAATACCTTTTATGGAGGTCCCAGAGGGTTGAAGCTTTAAACGTTCTTCATTGCTCAAACGGTTGAAGAATTTTTCAAACATAATTTTGGTGGCAGCACCGGTGTCTATGTATGCTCTGCTTTTTTTGTAATGTTCCTACAGTAGCCTCAACCACAAGAGGGTTTGAAAGAGGGTCCTTCTCAGTTGGGGGGAAGTAAACACACTAAAGCTCCCAAGCTTCCAACCGCTGCCTTTTGTGTGGAACCCTTCCATCAAAATCTACCATATTGACTTCCTTGCCTTTTCCTTCAGCCATTTTATCCCTTACTCCCTTTACCAAGTGAGCAAGTTCCCCGGACTTAACGGCTTCTTCGATTCTCTTTTTAAGCTGGAAGCAATCATTGGCATGGTGCCCCTTTTCTTCGTGAAATTCACAGTATTGTGTGGAATTTTCGTTTTTTCTGCTTTTGGGGAGAGGCCTAGGAGGCCGGAAGTTTTGCTTGACTTCTTCCGTTGCGAGGATTTCTTGAGGAGTCTTGGTGAGGGGTGTGAAACTTATGCCTTTCTCCCTACTGGAAGGGTTCCGGCCTTCAGGCCTTCGGTGGTCTGAACCTTTTTGGCGTCTGTCATAGGAGTTAAAGTTCACTCGTTTTCTAGCTGGGCTGTTGCCTCGCCAGTTGGATCCTCTTTTCCTTTGCTCTTTAATATCTACTGCCTCCTCTCCCCGGATATGGGCTTCAGCCCTTTTAAGAGCTTCTTCCAAGGTCTTGGGCAGGGATTTGTTGAAATCTCTTGTGAGATATTTTGTGGTAATGGCATTCATAAAACCGGCCACCCTCATCTTTTTGTCTGCCCCTACATATGTTAGACCTTCCTTCTTGTATCTTTCTATAAACTCTCGAAGACTTTCATCATCCCGTTGTTTTATCTGAAAGATCATTGTTGCATCTTTGACATATCACCTTTGTTGGGAGAAATTGGCCAGGAATCCCTTGCTGAGGTCGTCGAAGCTTCGAATGCTTTGAGTAGGTAAATCATTGAACCAGATTCTGGCTGATCCGACAAGGGTTTGCATGAACATTAGGCAACATTCAGCGTTTGACCATTTCTCGATCCTTGCGGCACCAGTGAAGATCTGAAGATGGTCCTCAGGATCTTCAGTCCCATCATATGTTTTGATGTGGGATGGCATCTTGATCTTCGTTTGAAAATCATAATCGGCTATTTTCTGTGAAAAGCATGAGAGGTTACTCGACTTGTAAGGTTTGGCCAAATCTTCTTCAGCCCTTGCACCCGCGTTGTTACTGTTGTTGTTGTTCCCTTGAGTGGTCAGCACCTGATTGATAAAGTGCTGCCACGGGAAGCTGGCCATCATCTGGGCCATCATATGCGGCATGAGGTTGAAGCCTTGAAGGATTCTAGGTGCTACTGGGCAACTGACTCCCAAAGGGGTGCTCATAACAGCACTTCGTGCCAAGGGGAGCACGGACAAAGCTTGTTCCCATGAAGTTGTTGTTGAGGGTTGAAGGCTTGTTACCGGGGAGTGCAGGAGTTGGTCAAGGGTCAGCTCATGGCCCAGAGAGGCACCACTTGTAGCTGCTTGGGATGAGAAGAGAGGATATGCTGTAGGATTCGGCCTTGCGGACAGATACGGGTTAGGGTTTGGAGGATTACTGGGACCAGCCTCATCCCTAGATGCAAAAGGAGGGATAGGAGGTCCAGGAGATAATGTTGGTTCTGGCTCGTCATAGTCTAAACGAATCCTCACTCCCTTGTCCCTTTCCCTACTCACATATTGGTTGAGGAGAGACCTCAACTCAAGGAAATTGTTAGCAACCCCCTCCGGGGTAAGTTCAACACGTGGTGGGGTGCCAGATATACCAACATTAGGGGAAGGGACTCCGGGCCTGGATGGGGTTGGAGTGTTGAAAGTGAGAAACTCGGGAGTGCTTCCCGGAGTCGAGAAAGAAGTGGGTATAGCCACATGGGTTTGGCTAGTACCTGGGGTAGAGGTGTTTGGAACTTGATTTACTTCTCCCGGGGATCCACTTTTTGACATGGTAGTTTCAAGAGAAAGGAGCTACACTACTAGGTCTTTTGAGGAAAAATAGCGGCATAGCCCCACGGTGGGTTTCAACTTGTTGATGCAACAAATAATAGACCAAGGATAGTAGCCGGACTAGTTAGGCAAAAGGGTTGAAGGGTTCAACTTTTCCTAACGCAGGTCGTGGGGTCCCCCCATGTTTGCAAGACGTGGAGAGAGGTTCACTAGATTGTTTTTGTTGTTTGCCGACGATCCTCCTCTGAAGTGTGTTCAGATTCGGATGTATGAGCAAAAGGAATGTGTGTGTTGAATGTGAAAGAAAGTGACTTGCATGGAGCAAGTACTCGAGAGCAATGATCAGAGATTCTTTAAGAATCAGTGCTGATCCGAATGTCCTGCTTAGTAAATGAAGTATCTAATTTATAGGGGAAGAAATCACTCGAAGAGGAATGAGTTTGACTAGTGAACATGCTTGTAGTGGGGGACTTACCCTTTTGGGGTTTGAAGCCTTTTGACCCGCGGATAAAAGAGTGTGCTCTGTGGACCTGCGTTGCTTTTGCAGCTGGTGAGTTGGTGAAGCAATCCAGAGACGTGACCTTTTACTGTTCCCGTATTGCTTTATCTCAACTCCCCAGGTTTTTAACCTTTGAACCATTTTGCCTTTTGAGCATTTACGTATTTAAGTCATTTATATTTAGTCTTGGGCTACCCCAGTCATCAGTCACCATACCAATGATTGCTTCCAACCCAAAAAGACGATCGAAGCAGCTGTCAAGTCCAAACTGGCTCACTTGGTTAAAGGGGTCAAGGATAAGATGGTTGAAGAAAAACAAAGTAGGAAGTGAACATGGTCGACCTTGAACACAAAGCTTCCCACAAATGCCATCATTCCAAGGCATATGAACGTCAATATGTTTACTTCCCACCACCGGAAGGAGAGTTGCTTTCAAACCCTCTAGTGATGGAATCCAACATAGGAACCATCAAGACAGAAAAAGCTTACATTGACACCGGTGCAACCACCAAAATCATGTTTAAGAAATGCTTTAACCCTCTCAGCGACGATGAACGTTCAAAGCTTCAACAGTCTGAATCCTCCATCGAAAGTATCGCAGACATATCTATCAAGCCTTTAGGCCAAATAACCCTTAATGTTTGTCCAGCGAGAGAACAAAGGGACGAACCGAACAAGTCACTTTTGCGGTGATCAATATCCCTTCCAACTATGATATCATCACAGGAAGGCCAGGGCAAAGTGTGTTCAGAATGGCAGTCTCAGTTGGTTAAGGCCTTGTGAAGTTTCCTACTGAAAAAGGGATAGCAACCCTTCAACCTACCCACAAAGCTTTTGTGGTTGAAGGGGAAAGCTCAAGAAAGGACGAAGACGATGAACAAGGGTTGGACATAAGCCCAAAATATCCTCAACAGGGGATAAGGGTAAACACTAACCTTTCCAAAGAAACCATCTCATACCTTAAAAAGCTGCTCTTGCACTATGTCTTTGCTTGGTGCCCAAAAGATATGACCGGCATCCCTCGTAGCATTGTTGAAACATGAGTTATGGATCCCACCTGATGTTAAACCCATTATACAAAAGAAACGGAGTTAAGTCCCTGAAAGAAGCCTTGCAGAGTGCCAAGAGATGGAAAAACTTGTTCCAGCCGGAATCCTTCGAGAGGTCAAGTATCAATCATGGGTGGCCAATCCCGTAATGGTTTGAAAACCCGACAAGCCTTGGAGAAAGTATATCGATTTTAAAGACTTGAACAAAGCATGCCCAAAGGATTGCTACCCGCTGCCCCAGATAGACCTCAAGGATAACTCGCTCACAGGTTTCCCATTCAAGTGTTTTCTTGACGCCTAAAAGGGTTACCATCAGATCCTAATGAAAAAAGAAGATGAAGAAAAAACCACATTCCACACTGATAAAGGTATATCTTGCTATCAAAAAATGCCTTTTGGTTTAAGAAATGCAGGTGCCACTTATCAACGTCAGGTTGACAAAGCATTTGCAGGACAAATCGGCAAGAATATTAAAGCTTATGTTGACGGTTTGGTGATCAAGAGCAAAACGGAATACTAAATGCTCGATGACATACAAGAAACCGTCCAAAACTCGAGAAAGATCAACATGAAGCTTAATCCAGTCAAGTGCTCGTTTCTAGGGCACATCATGGGGAAACAAAGCATAAAAGCCAACCCTCAAGTGATGTGCTAACAAGAAAGACTTTCGATGGAAAGCTTACAACTTTGAAGCGTTTTACCTCAAAAGAAAGCCTTCAACCAAATGAAGCAACACTTGACTTCACTCCCAGCCATTTTGGCTACGGAAACAGGAGGAACAACCTCTATCTACCTTTCGATTGCTGAAAAGACCATAAGTACGGCTCTGATCATTGAACGAAACAAAGTTCAGATACCCGTTTACTTTTTCAAAACTTCAAAATTAGCAGAAATCAAATATTCTTCTTTGGAAAAACTTGCTCTAGCCCTAGTCTAAACGGCTCGAAGGCTTCGAAGGTACTTTCAGTCACACCCAATACAAGTGGTCACTGACTAACCTATTAAGATTGTGCTTGAAAAACAAGAAAACTCCGGACGATTAGCCAAATGGGTTGTGAAAACTAGGTGAACACAAAATCACCTATGTCCCGAGAAAAGCTGTCAAAACTCAAATCTTGGCTGACTTCATCTTGTAAGTCCCTAAGCAAGCCATAACAGAAGTTAATACAACTGCAGCTGAACCCTCCAACCCTGATACCTGGAAGCTCTTTACCGACGGAGCTTCCAGCATTGAAGGGTCAGGAGCAGGGCTAGTTATAATTGATCCTAACGAATTGGAATTCACGTATGCCCTTCGTCTTGAATTTCAGACTACAAACAACGAAGCTGAGTAGGAAACATTCATTGTTGGGCTCAAGCTTGCAAAAAATATAGGTGTCAAATGGCTTCAAGTCTTCACAGACTTGTTGCTTGTTTCAAACCAAGTAAGTGACAACTACGTAGCCAAAGAAATGGGGGTTTAAAAGCTTCAAGTCCTCACAGACTCTCTCAAGCTAAGACAATAACAGCTAATAGCAAAAGAACACAACATGTATTAGTACTGAGAGAAATCAAAGGAATTAATCAACACATTTCAAACATGTTCCATCAAAAAAGTTCCAAGATCTCAAAATAAGAGAACTAATGCACTAAGCAAGCTTATATCTCTTACGTTTGCCCACCTCACCAATAAGGTACTAATTGAGTTATTAAAAACCCCATCCATCCAAAAACACGAGGTTCAAAATGTGATCATCGAAGAAGGGCCAAATTGGATGACTCCCATTGAAAAGTTCCCTAAAAACGGTGAATTACCTGATAACCAGACTGAGGCTGAAAGGTTTCGTATCAATTCAAGGCAGTATGTGTTACAAGGAGATATCCTTTAAGGGATACCTTGCACCACTACTTCGATGCGTTGGCCCAGAACAAAGCCAATATCTGGTCAAAGAGTTTCACGAAGGGATATGTGGAGCTCATTATGGCCCAAAATTGATAGTGTCAAGGTTGATGAACCTCGGACACTTTTGGCCTTCCATGCATCGAGATACCTCCGAACAACCGCGAAAATGTGAAGCTCGTCAATTACATGCTCCGGTACCCAAAAGCCCCAAACATGACCCTGTTCCCATCTCCTTGGCTTGGCCATTTCACAAGTAGGGAATGAACATTGTTGGTCCATTCCCACTAGCCAAATGAGGAGTCAAGCTCTTATTGTTAGCCGTGGATTACTTCACCAAGTGAGTAGAAGTAAAATCATTGGCAAAAATCTTAGGGAAACAGGTCATTGATTTCGTTTAGGAAAGCATAATCGGTCGTTTTGGGCTCCCAGGGGTACTAGTCACGGATAACGGGAAGTAGTTTGCCGAGAAGCCTTCTAGCTCCTGGTGTAAGGAGTTCAGAATAACTCAAGTATTCGGCTCGGTAGCTTACCCACAATCCAATTGACAGATTGATAGGACAAACCACAACATTGTTGAAGGGATTAAATCTCGATTGGGAAAATACGAAAACAACTGGCTCGAATAGCTTCCCAATGTGCTATTGGAAATTCAAACAACCAAGAAAACGAGCCACAAGAACACACCCTACAGCCTAGTGTTTGGATCAGAGGCTGTAATCCTAGCTAAAATTGGAGTAACAACACAAAGAACAATTAACATCGACCTCGAGCCAAACAAGAAAGAGACGATGTTGAATTTGGAACTCCTTGAATAGGCTCGTGATCAAGCAGCCATACAAAAAGCAAGGTACATGCAAAATATGGAATTGTATTACAATACACGGGTGAAGCATGAACGCTTCAAGCCTGGGGACCTTGTGCTTCGAAATAATGTGGCCTGCAAGAAAGAAAGAAAGCCAAGGAAAGCTTGGCCCTAAGTAGGAAGGGCCATACACTATCCTTAAGGCCCACAAAGGGGGATCATACAAGCTGGCAGGTCCGCAAGACAAAATCTTCCCCGCCATTGGAATGGCAAAAACCTTAAAAGGTTCCATGTTTAACCAAAACGTGTTACAAATAGTTCCCAAAAGTTGTTCTATTCCCCTAGTAATCAAAGTACTTTGAAATGAATGAACGATGAATCAAAATTTGTCTTTCTATCCTATAATCAGGTTGAGAACCTAGCAAGAAACTCCATGGCAAGGGCCATGTAAGGGGATGAGCTCCCTGGCCACATCGCTCAATAGGTTCAAGGGTTGAATGGACCTATATAATGGGTGAGTTCCTAAATCAATACAACTCCATGAGACTCATAGAAAATCTTAAAAATCATGTCTCATAGACGGTTTTGAACAGCCTACACCAAATGTTCCTTAAGCCTTAACATTGGCTTACGAACCAAAAAGACTCTAAGTGAATGTCATACATAGGATAGAGGTTGTATCTTCTTGTTAAAAATATCCTAAGGTTAAGTGACTGCAGCACTGAACCCTTTAAGGTATAAGTAACATAAGATGCATCACCCAAAACAGAGACAACATATAAAACCAATGAAAACACAAGGGAGTAAACTGAACAACATAATAAACATAGCAAGATAAGATAGCAAGGGCCATACTGGCCATCAAACATAAAACATTTTCCACAAGCCTTCCAGGCTTTAACCACCAAAGGACCTAAACGGTTCCCTTAAAACAAAAAGATGTTTAAGCAAACAACCCATAACATTGTTCAACATGCTAAGAAAACTATGAATTGAGGTTTCTTCTATATTTGGCAGCATCAGAGATGATAGACTGTGTTGCATCATCATCTTAGGTGTTTTTTAGCCTTCCTCTTTTTCCTCCCTATGACACCCGCTGTCTCGGAGGCTTCAAGGCTTGAACCCTTTGAGCCCTCACCACCTTCAGAACACGTTTCCTCGCTATCTCCAGAGCAAGGACGTTTCTTCGAGAGGGACTTCAACACTTCGTTACAAACAGCCTCATTAAGGCCCTGGGGTTTTAGCTCCCGCAAGACAGGCAAAGGTTCACCAAAACACTTGGAGACTTCGCCAACATAAGGGTAAACCATATGCTCAATCTTAAAAACTGTTCTCTTGAAGACTTTGAAGGCTTTGGATTGAAAAAGAGAAGAATTTTCCTACGGCTCCCGAGGTTCACAAAGCTTTGTAACCAGCAAACAAACCTTGGTGTCTCCCATGAACAAGAAGCTCGGTGTACACATCACCCAAGATCTTTTTGAACTCCGATGAATGGAGAAGATAGGTAACCACTTGCTGGAATCCATGCTCAATAAGCCATTCATTATCACTAGTTGCATGGGCAAGTGGAGCCTTTAACCCTTCTTTCTCCTCTAATAAGACCTTTTTTTGAACCTCCAAGGCAGCCTTATCGACCCTGACTTAAACCTTGTCATCCTTCAAGCATTTTTCCAACTCAACCATATCAGTCTTGTGCGGGAAGAAAACTCCTCAAATCTTCAAACAGCAATGCTTTCTCCTTCTCAGCGTAGCCCTCAGCTTCTTTCAAAGCAACCATTGAAGCTTTCATCTCATCCCTCTTCTTCGAAAAGACTTCATATTCTTGCATCCTTTTGCGAAATCGGGATACACGCTCTAGAAGCAAGGCAGCAAGGTTGCAAGCACCCATCATCATCTTCGAAATCATCAGGTCGTCGTCCATAGACGAGCAAGAACCTTGTACAATAGGAGGGGCAAAATGGGTAAGAACATCCTCACAAACGGATGAATACTTAAAGCTGTCACCAACTGTGACCTTCCAATCCGGCACATAAACCTCTTCAGGATTAACATTGGTTGAACCTTCACCACCTTTCCCGAAACCCTTCAAGCTTACAAGCTTCTTACCCGCTGCTTTACTCTCCTTACTAATCACCAAGGACAAATCCTCGTCTTTTTCCTCAATCCCAACGTCCAAACGTTTGAAGCCTCTATGACATCACTCAGTTTCACTGGCTCAGAGGCCGATGGATGGTCAGCTACCTTTAACATACGTCGGGTTAAACAACGAATAGAAGCTTTGGAAGCACCAAACCTAGTAAAGCCTTTGGCATTTGGAACGTTCACATAACCTGAACCCTCGAACCTCTGTTCAGCACCTCTTGCAACAACATCTTCACCAGGGGGTAGCCTCAACATCCTCAAACATAACATCAGAGGTATCATCACTCTTGATAAAGAATAAGGCAAAACATCATACCCTGATCATCCCTCATGAGCACAGGGCCACGATCCGGCTTGTCCCACTAAGTGCTCACACCCATCAAACACTAAAAAGTGTTCAGGAAAAGGACGAAGCCTCGAAGGACACTTCCTAACAACTTTTAACAACCAATTACTTAGTTCAGACTCAAATGGCTCAAGATCGTTTAACACAGCATCAGAGTGCCTCCAAACAAGCTTGAAGGAAACAATGGACTCAGAAATCCAGAAAAAATCAGTCCTTCCAAAAAACAAGGGTAGTAACCATAGAGGAAATAAAACAAACATCAACTTGGGATGTCTCAAACGTGACCCAATCGTCGTTCTTGGTCAACCGGAAGAAACATCAGAACAACAACGATGGGTCATACCCTATCACAAAACCTCAAAGTGTAAAGTCCCAGCAAGACCTTGAGGATGCAACTGACCAAGCGACACATGATAATACACTAAAATATTCAGAACAAAGACCGAAAACGGGTGACACAAGTTGCAAAACTCGAAATGACAGCAATAAAGAGCAATCGAACCAGCGGGACACTGATCGATCGATTTATCTAAAACCCGGAGCCACCGGATTAAACTTTAGATCGATCCCCCATTATTTACAAAAAGCCTCAACTTCCTCTCTAGTAAGACAAGTGTTGGTGCACGGAATGTCTGTTAACTACGTCTTTAGTGAGTCTTAGGTCTAGATAGGTTGTACGGAGTTGGAAAACACAAAAAGTGGTCTTAGGATGTAATTCCGCCCCAAATGACACTTGTGTCATTTGGAGCGAAATCAGGTTGTATGTAATTCCGCTCCTGATGTATTAGATGTTAATTCCGCTCCTAGATGTGTTATATAGTGATTCCGCTCCAAAAGAAGTCTAGTGATTCCGCTCCTGAAGTAAAGTGTTAATTCCGCTCGTAATGTATGTCAGTTGGAGCGGAATCAGACCTCCTATATATAGGGGTTCGGCTGTGTTCATTTGTAACTTTGGAGCGGAATTAGGTCTTGTGTATGGTGTCGAAACTCTATCAAAATCAAGTCAGAAACACGTGTAAACATTGGAAATTGATAATAGAGAGAAGTTAAAAGGATCCGAAAGCTGTTGTGACTTTGTATACGTTGATTCCGCCTTCGTATTCAGAGATGAACTACTTTACTGACGTTTAGGGTCACGCAAACGGTCCAACAAGTGGTATCAGAGCTCAGGACGAGGAGTTCATACCATAGCAGCTTGAGTCTACCAGAATTTCTCACTTCTACTCACTTCTTCTTATATTTTTCGGTTTTGAACAAGTTCCAACGGTCGGAATGGACTGAATTTCGAGTATTGTATGTAAAACATAGTGTTAATAAACCCTAGAAAGAATCAGGTTAAAATTCGGAGTAAAAATGGTAAAAACAACCTAAAAACCTGATTCCGCTCGTGACGTACTTCACTGATTTCGCCCTAAATTCTAATTCCGCTCGAGATTTACTTGTTGATTTCTCTCGTAATCAGAGTTTTTTTGATTCCGCTCGAAACACCATTCTGATTCCGCTCCTAATCAGAACAAGTCTGATTCCGCCCGATATCAAGTCTGATTTCGCTCGAAAGCTATCTTTTGATTTCGCTCAGAAAGTTAAATTCTGATTTTGCTCGAGAGTTACTGCCTTATTCCGCTCGAAATCAGAATTTAGTTAATTTCGCTCTAAAGCTGATTTCGCTCGAACTTGCTGTGTTTCAAAACTTCGAAAATTTTCTAAGTGTTTTATTGATTGTTTTCATGTACGTTCAAGATGGATGATTTCAATCCGTTTAGTGATATGCATGCGTGTGCTGGAGACGGTGGAAATGATACATCTTCGAGTAACACCAATGACAGCACGCAGAACCCAAAGAAAAAGCTATCGGATGCATTGGAGGTTGAAAGTGCTTTCGGAACCTACAACAAACCCCCAAAGTTGATGGCTATAGAAGAATACAGTCAGTGGGCAAAGAAATTTGAAGATTGGTTGAGAGCCTTTGCTTTTCCTAGCTGGAAGAGTCTAAAAAATGGTTATGATAATGGAGGCAAAAGTGGTGAAACCTTAACGACACCTGATGAAATAGAATCGTTTGTTGTTGAGCAAAAATGTATTGCGTTGCTGTTTCAGCCCGTCAGAGAAGATATCATATCTTTGATCGAATACTCTAGTGCTACAGATCTCTGGAACAAATTGAAAAACAAATGTATAGGAAGCGAAGAAATTGTGAAAAACAAAAAGAAACTACTTAGAAAAGAGTTTGATTTGTTTGGGTGTTTAAAGAATGAATCAGTTTGTAAAATGATAGAGAGGTTTGGGCACTGGCGAGACATGATATTCGTTATTCTCAAGAAGTGCTAGTCGATAAGCTGTTTGACTCACTACCAGATGAAATGGGTTGGCAATACTATGCGTTGATGCTGAAAAATACAATTAAGCCTGCAGATCTTAAGGTGGATCTGTTGATTGAGAGATTAGAGAGTCACGAGTTGGAATTAAAGAAGACACACAAAGTCAATCATTCGTCTTATCAGCAGAATTTGGATTTGTATTATCCAAAGAGCATGATGCCAAAGAATACATCTCCCAAGACTGCGTTTTCTGTTGAGAATGTCTCCACAACAAGCAAAGAAAATCAAAGCAGTAGTTATCACAGTGGATATCACAGTGGGTCTTTATCAAATTCAAACAAGTCTGATGCAAAGAATTTATTTCAATGCAATATCGCTGTAGATTTAAAGAATGCTCAAAATTTCAGCGAGGAGTCGGCAAAGCAACAGATGGTTTTCTTAGCATCTGTGCTAGAATCTTATGAAAGTCTTGTAGCAGGGAAGATAGGCAACACCAACCTAACAAAAGAAGATTATGATCAAATTGATCCTGAGCAGATGGAACTGATTGACATAAGGTGGTGTATGGCCAGTGCAGTTCGTCGAGCACAGCGTTTCATGGAGATAACAGGGAGGAAGTCAGTTGGTGGACCATCTACCAAGTTGGCCTTTGATAAGTCTAAGGTGACGTGCTTCAAATGCAAAGAGAAAGGTCACTTTAAGCGTGAATGCAGAAACGCGTATGCTGATGAATCTGAGAACCCTTTCAGAGAAGATTACTACAAGAAAGCGATTTATCATCAGAACAAATCGGAGCCGCCAAGAATGAAGCAGATTGAAGATAACAAAGAAAAATCTAGAGCTCTTGCGGTGATTCATGACGATGAAGGTTTCGACTGGAGCGAGTTGTTACTTGAGGAGGATGCGGTTGGATATGCATTCATGGCAAATTCTGAACCTAAACCTTGGAAAGATAACAGAACTGAAGAACAAAAGTATAATTACAGAAGGATGTTAGCCACGAACAAATTGATCAGAATATCTGGTATTTTTTCTGAGGCAAAAAGAGCAAAGAGATGGGATCCAGACAGGGAGTGTTATCTTGATCCCTATGGAAACATTGCTGTGGATCATAACACTCTTGATGTGGAAACCATAATTCAAGAATATAAAATTGAAGATGATTATTGGCAGAAGAAATGGTGGGGAAGCGGAGAAGATGAAGAGAAAGAGAAGAAGGAGAAAGAAGAGAAAGAGAAGTCAAAGAAGATTGACACTGGGATCATTGACACAACACAAGAGTTGAATGCTAAAAACATGGGAAAGATGGCTGACAAGGTGCCGGCTGCTAATGCACTTGAGGTAGATTCTAAATCCGATTCTGAATCTAAAAGCCAAGTCAGTTCAAACACGTCAACGACTGAGTCAGGTAAGAAGGTCAGTGGTGATGTTGACTGCAAAAATTGCATCAAAGAATGCAAGGTTTGTAGTACAAACACTTATCTCAAAGGTAAGAAGATTGAGGATCTGACTGCTAAAGTCAAAAGTGTTGAGGATCAAATTCTTGATCGTGATAAATTGGTGAAAGCTTCAACTGAACGATTTAAAGAATTAACTAACAAAATTGAAACTGATAAAATTGATCAGGAAAGGGTCAGGAAAGAAAATGAGAAGTTAGTTCTTGAAAATCGTCAGATCACTGAAAAATTTGAGAAGCTTAAAAGCACAGTTAAAGATAATGATGACAGAAATGGTAAAACATACAAAGAACATTGCCAATTGCAATGTGTTTTGAGATTAAAAGAAGAATTAATCAATCAACAACTGGATGAAATCGCTAAATTGAAACTTAAAGTTCAAGAAGCTGAAATTGAAAATGAGCGAATCCAGTTGAAGCTTAAGAGTTACAACTCCCCAAGCTTTGTTTTGCAACACATTATTCCCAAACCCATCGGGAAAGACAAAGCAGGCGAAGATGTGTACTCTGATGGAACCGGGGTGGGTTTTCATCAAGTTCCACCACCAGTTCTTGATAATTACTCAAAAAAACAATCTGGGTTGGTTGAAATTGAAGAAGAAAATGAAGTGAAACTTCCTGATTCGATTGATGTGACATTTTCTTCATCATCATCTGATGATAGTGTTCAAAATGAGATTGTTAAAGGCATGGCTGAAAGTGTTTTGGATAGTGATTCAGCTGAGGATGAAAAATGTTTTCTGGACAAGTACATTCAGAAACCAAAATCCAAAAACAACTTAGGTGATGAACCGGGTCTTGTGATGTACAAGATGGCTGGATCTGATAAGTTGTATTCGGATTCTGAGTTTCCCATCGAGAATGTTAATGTAAATAAGTTAACAAATGTTTACAAATTGGTTGAAGTTGAGATGTCAGAAGTGAACAGTTTGAGTCAAACAAAGAGACAAATGAATTTTGAGAAAGATAAAGCTTACTACAAAAAGCATGTTGTTCCACCACGTTTTTATAACAACAATCGAAACAAATGGTTGGGTGGTTATCTGGGTGGTAAGAGTTATCAAAAGAGAAATGTTCAAAACAAGAAGTTTGCTGAAAAGAAGGTGTTTGTGAACAGTTCAAGTTCACTTTCTGATGAGGAAAATGAAATCTTTTTGAAATCAAATGAAGAATTTTTTGAGAAGAGGGCCTTACAACCTCAGTCTGAAGGCACAGGTCGGGTAGTTAATACTCGTACGTGTTTTAGATGCAACAAAGTTGGTCACATTGCAAGAAATTGCATCAACTCCAGGCCTAAGACTGAAGTTGTTGAGAATCGAAAGAAGAAGGTTGATGCAAAAGGCAAACTTCCAATGGTTGTTGAGAAAGTTTTGAAAACTGAGAAAACAAAAGTCAAAATTGAACCTGTTAAGAACTTGGTAACCAAAAATGACAAATTTTATAAACGGGTTGCATCATCTCAACAAACTTGGAAGCCAAAAGTTGTTGATAAACCAAATGTTTCAGAGTCAGAAAAACAATCATCTTCTACCAAACTGGTAAAGATGAATGTTCCTTTGGATTATTATGAAAAGTTGGAAAAACAATCTTCTACTCCACCAGAGAAGAAGAATGTTCAAAAGAAAAATCAAACAACTGGTCAACTTAAGATAGATGAGTTTTTCTTATACAAAAAGGTTGAGGTTGGATCAGATGAAAGTTTGAAAATGAATGATAAAAATTTTCCGCCACTTTACACTGCTAAAACTCACATTAAAGTCAAGTTACCCGAGTCAAAAGAGGCTTGGGTAGCATCAAAATCTCACTAAAGATTTTGGATTTGCCGGAGCTTCCTAGTTGGTAATTGTGAAGCATGAATCGGCATCTTTATTGAATTGTTTGTGATATGTGCAGGAACTTCCAAGAGCTATTTCAAGATGGATCATGGATAGTGGAGCGTCTCGACATATGACAGGAAAGACTGCATTGTTGTATGATGTTAGAAATATCAATGGTGGTTATGTGGGATTTGCTGGACATGAAGGTGGTAGAATTATTGGTGAAGGAACGTTATCCAATGGGATTGTTACGTTTGAAAGAGTTAACTACATTACTGAGCTGGAGAATAATCTGCTAAGTATTTCGCAGATTTGTGACAATATGTATACCACTCACTTCATTGACAAAGAATGTTTGATCTTGAAACCAGGATTTGTTATCCCTGAAGAATGGATTATCATGCGGGCACCTAGAGTGAATGATTTATATGTGTTGGACATGAGTGTAGCGACTACAACAACAGGTCAGGCACATTGTTTTGTTTCCAGAGCAACAGAGAAAGAATCGAAGTTGTGGCACCGGAAGATGGGGCATATACATCTTAGAAAAATGAATCACTTGGTGCACAATGATTTGGTTCTTGGAGTTAATATCAAAGGTTTTCATCTGGAAGGGGAGTGCATTAGTTGTATAAAAGCCAAGCAGAAGAAAAAGTCACACCCTAAAAAGCAAGTCAATTCAGTTTCCAAACCATTAGAGAGACTACATATGGATCTGTTTGGTCCAGTGAATGTCAAAAGTATTACAGGGGATCTTTATTGTCTTGTGGTTACTGATGATTATTCCAGATTTTCATGGGTATCATTCTTGAAGTCGAAAGATGAAACGTTTGATAGTTTGATGGCGTTGTTCAGAAAGATTGAAAATTTGTACCAAAGGCGTATCAGAAGAATTAGAAGTGATAATGGTACTGAATTCAAGAACAACAAGATGGAAGAATATTGTGATGAAAGATGTATATTGCATGAGTTTAGTGCTCCGTACACTCCGCAACAGAATGGAGTCGCAGAACGCAAAAACAGGACGCTAATCGAAACGGCCAGAACAATGCTTGCTGATTCAAAGCTACCGATAATTTTTTGGGCAGAAGCAGTATCTGCCGCATGCTATACGCTCAACCGGGTTCTCACTGTCAAGAAATTCAACAAAACATGTTTTGAGTTGATCAATAACCGCAAACCGAATCTGAAGTATCTTGAACCGTTCGGGTCACCCTGTACTGTTCTAGAGCCTTTTGGAAAGTTTGGTCCGAAGAGTATTGAAGGGATATTCATAGGTTATGCAAGTCCATTACGACGAGTCTTCGTTCCAAGTCTGAAGCAGATTATTGAAGCTCCTAATGTTGAGTGTCAGGGGTATACTATGCCGCCTCAGAACCCCGGTGATTCATGGCATTTTAATTACGATAAATTGTGGGATTCGTTTGACATGGAAGAAGAAAAGGAAGAAGAAGAGGATTTCTTTGATGAGTTGGATATTCTGAGAGAGTATGAAGAATCACAGGAAAGGTTTCCAGCTGAGTATTCAAGAAGACCACAAAGAGCTTCAAATGATGATGAAGCAGGTCCAAGCAATGCTGGTGAACATGATGATATCCAACAAAATGAAGTTTCTCAAGATAATCAGACGGCACAGAATGATAATCAAGAATTTGAGAACATGCCAGTATTTGATCGTGGTGATTCAGATTCTAAGGGGGAGCAAATTCAGATCTCAAGTCAAACAAACCCAGTCAGTGAACAAGGTGCAAATCAGAATGTTACTAATCTGGAAGGTGAGGTAGATGTTTCAGGCGAAGTAATGCCACGAACTCTTTCATATCATCCAGAGGAATTGATCATTGGAGAACTACAGACAGGCGTTCGCACTCGAAGACAGATTGATAAAGGGCTTACATGTTTTTATACAAAAGTTGCTCCTTTGCAAACTGAATTCTCATTGGGTTGTTTTATCTCGCAGGTTGAACCAAGAACTTACAAAGAGGCGCTTACTGAAGATTCTTGGGTCAATGCAATGCAGGAGGAACTGAGCCAATTCGAAAAGCTGGGAGTGTGGAAGTTAGTGGATTTACCTGATGGTCAGAGGAAGATAAACACCAAGTGGGTGTTCAAGTGTAAGAGAGACGATAGAGGAGTTGTGGTTCGTAACAAAGCTCGACTCGTTGTCTAGGGTTTCTGTCAGCAGGAGGGTATAGATTTCACTGAAGTGTATGCTCCAGTTGCTCGACTAGAAGCGATCAGAATCTTTCTAGCATTTGCATCTTGGAAAAACTTCAAAGTATATCAATTAGATGTAAAATCGGCTTTTCTTTACGGGAAGGTAAAAGAGGAGGTTTATGTCGGTCAGCCACCGGGCTTTACCGATGCACACTACAAAGACAAGGTTTACTTGCTAGACAAAGCGTTGTATGGTTTACACCAAGCCCCGAGAGCTTGGTACGAGACATTGTCTCAACACCTGCTAGCCAACAGCTTTATTCGTGGAAAAGTGGATGCCACTCTCTTCACCAAAGAGGTCGACGGACATCTTCTGATTGTTCAGATTTATGTGGATGATATTATATTTGGGTCAACAAATGAGGATCTATGCAAAGATTTTGAACGAGTCATGAAGCAGAAATTCGAAATGTCATCGATGGGTGAGATGAAATTCTTTTTGGGATTGCAGGTTGATCAACTGCCTAAAGGGATTTTCATACATCAAACGAAGTACGTTCATGATATCTTGGAGAAATTCGGGATGTCAGGATCTACTCCAGCAGCCACCCCATTAGCAACAAATCATGGAATAAACCCTGATCTCACCGGAGAGAAGGTAGATGAAACGATGTATCGTTCCATGATCGGATCGCTGATGTATTTGACAGCTTCTAGACCCGATATCATGTACCCAACCTGCCTCGCAGCAAGATTTCAATCTAACCCGAGAGCATCGCATATGGTGATTGTGAAAAGGATATTACGCTACCTGAAAGGAACTCCATCATTGGGGTTGTGGTATCCTAAAGAAGGCGATTTCACGCTCGAAGGTTATTCCGATTCCGATTTCGGATGCTGCAAAGTTAATGCTAAATCAACAACAGCAGGGTGTCAGTTATTTGGATCACGATTGGTCACTTGGCAATGCAAAAAGCAAACCTCTGTAGCTTTATCCACATGTGAAGCAGAGTATGTATCTGCTAGCAGTTGCTGCTCACAGATCTTGTGGATCCAGCAACAGATGCGCGACTACGGTTTGCAATTTCTAAACACCCCTATCTTTGTTGATAATGAGGCAGCGATTAACATTACTAAAAATCCTGTTCATCACGCTAAAACCAAACATATTGAGATTCGCCATCACTTCATTCGAGATTGTTTCGAGAAGAAGTTGATACGAATTGAGAAAATCCATACTGACGATCAAAAAGCTGATTTACATACCAAAGCATTTGACAAAACACGTTTTCAGTATTTGCTAAAACTGAACGGTATGAAGCTTTTATCGGTGTTGGAGGAGATTATTGGCGTTGATGAAGGAGACATTGTAGATGATGTTGAGAAGCAATCTGCAATGGTTTGTCGATTTTTTACCTGTTTTGGTATTTAGGGGGAGGTATAGGGTAATATTTCAGAAAATACTAAAACAATAAAAAATGTCAAAAATACAAAAACATGAGATATTTTCAAAATCCAAAAACAATAGAAAATCAGAAATGAGCTTGTGTAAAAAGGGAAAATGATAGTACATCGGCTTGACAGTCACGGTATGCTAAAGAAATGGAATGTTTAAAAGGTTAAACAGTCTTGCTGATGATATGCCGATAGGTTTTTACACATTTAGTAGGTTTGTTCGGGATATAAACCTAAATTTTACTTGCTTATTTCGTGGGGAACACTACTTGGATATATAGGTAACCCCTGAAATCTCGTTTGAAAGATTCCTTTTTCTGATATACTAGGTTTTTATACTCAGTGATATCTGGGGTATTATTCCGGGACTTCTGCTGAATGGAAGTTCTGACCTATTCCTTGAATAATATTTTTCGCAATGCTTGAAACATAGCATCACCCTCAGCATATATGATAAGACAATAAAATTGCTTAGAAATGTTGTTGTAAAAAAGATCCTCTAATGGGGACACACCTAAAAGTTGAGTCATGATCTCTCTCCTGAACGGTAGTTCTGACCTGAGCTCTCATGATTCTTCATAAATTATTAACCCTTTATAGATATCATTCGTGTTATAATTGCCTGTAAGACTGAATATCGGGATCTGGATACGGGAGTATATTCAAGAGGTGGGACACACGTATAAGTTTAAGTCTTTAAAATACTTAATCCGTATCCTGAACAGATTGAAATGTGTGTGAGAATTTAAGTGGATCAGTATATCGACAATCTAAGCGAATTGTTTAATTCTGAGTATGTAATCACAGCTTAATGGTACTTGTGATTTGTTGAATAGCTGATATGATTCCCTAACATGCTCACCAAAAATATGTTTGTAAATAGTTTATTTTTATTGCATTTTAGTTATGTATTTCATTTCTAGTTTAGAAACTTTATTAAAATTCAAAAAGATTTTACATTTCTGATTTATTTTTGACAAACCAAAGCGGAGAGTTGATCTTCGGATTCGAAAGTTGAAAGCAGATGCAGGAGATTTCTGGACTGGAGAATGAGTCATGAGCTAATCTTGATAAGTTTGAGAAGTTGAAAAGTTAAAGCAAGTTCATTAATTTGAAACTTGTAATTCTCAAAAATGATTGAACTGATTTGTTTTCAAAAGTCAGTGTGATTTGTCTCAGATCAACCAAGGTCATTAAATTGGACTTGGTAGATTAATTGAGTAATCAGGGTCATTAATTTGGACCTGAATACTTAAGTGGATTTCTAACACTGAAGTTTATATGGTAAGTTTAAGATTGAAATTGTTATTATCATATATCTTATTTTTGGGTAGAGTTTATACAGGAATCCCCATGGCAATGATAATACAAAAGTTTGAACCAGAGTCAGAGTCCTAGCATTTCGAGAGGGGGAGTATGTGAAAGGGGGAGTCAAGATTTTGGATCAACAGTCAAAGGGGAGATTGAAGAAAAAGTGTTTGCAATGAGAAGACAGAGTTGAAAAAAACTAAGACTGAAGACTCAATGCTGAGGACTTCGTCAACATCCAAGGGGGAGTCTGTTGGTGCACGGAATGTCTGTTAACTACGTCTTTAATGAGTCTTAGGTCTAGATAGGTTGTACAGAGTTGGAAAACACAAAAAGTGGTCTTAGGATGTAATTCCGCCCCAAATGACACTTGTGTCATTTGGAGCGAAATCAGGTTGTATGTAATTCCGCTCCTGATGTATTAGATGTTAATTCCGCTCCTAGATGTGTTATACAGTGATTCCGCTCCAAAAGAAGTCTAGTGATTCCGCTCCTAAAGTAAAGTGTTAATTTCGCTCGTAATGTATGTCAGTTGGAGCGGAATCAGACCTCCTATATATAGGGGTTCGGCTGTGTTCATTTGTAACTTTGGAGCGGAATTAGGTCTTGTGTATGGTGTCGAAACTCTGTCAAAATCAAGTCAGAAACACGTGTAAACATTGGAAATTGATAATATAGAGAAGTTAAAAGGATCCGAAAGCTGTTGTGACTTTGTATACGTTGATTCCGCCTTCGTATTCAGAGATGAACTACTTTACTAACGTTTAGGGTCACGCAAACGGTCCAACAACAAGAATAACTCACATACAGATCGTTGCTAGCACCCAGGAGAAGCGATCAAAAGCAAAAAGAAAGTGAAGTCTAGGCAGTTATTATTACGCAAAAGGCAAAAAAATGCCATCCATCACATTAACTGTCATTTCAAAATTCAAATCCAAAAAACTTAGACGCTTGATAACCTTTCAAGCCTTGAAGCCTTTAAGCAATAAAAATCATGTACAAAAGTCAGAAGCATTTGAGCTTACACCCTAAATACCTCTGACTTGGGGGGCTGACGACGGGGGTAGCTCAAACCTTAATAAACTGATTAGAGACACAACAGCTTAAAAGGTTAAAAGGTTCGGAAATGGTCCTACGGTCATGAACAGTAAAAAGACAAGTCAGAGCCTTGTCACATCACCCTTTGCGTGTGAAACCTCCTGCCCAGCCGCAACCAGACCATGTGGGAGAGCACACCCTTTTGTCCGCAGGTCCAAACCCTTCAACCCCTAAAAGGGTAAGTCCCTCACTGCAAGCCAGGTTCACTAGTTAAAGGTTTCTCCTTTGAGAAACCTCTTCCCCTATAAATTGCAGCCCATGACAAGCATGCCATTCATTCTGGGATCAGCAGAAAACTATCTTAACTCTCTGATTCTCCTTCTCCCTCTCGAGAACAAGCTTCATGCTTGCTTCTCTTCTTCTTCACCCATGAGAACTAGCTTTATGCTTACTTCTCTTCTTCACACTAAATAATTCATCTTCTCCAACGACTATGTTCTGGGCTGGTTTCATATCAGTCTAGAATTCAAGGAGAACAACAATAACACTAGTGAACCTCTCTCCACGTCTTGCAAACGTGGGGGGACCCCACGACCTGCGTTAGGCTAAGTGAAACCTTGAACCCTTTTACCAGGAGATATCGCTACAGGCCTTGGTCTTGTATTTGTTGTATCAACAATGACAATGAAGATTCTATGAGTATTACGAAAATACAGCAACAGATGTTGATATAATTATAATATTTTTAGAGATTTTGAAGATTTTAACACCTTTTAACCAAATCACCAAAGCAAAATATGATGATTTTTGAAGAACGCGAAGAACACGATGAAGATCTTCAACAAAAATTCAAATTTTTCTTGAGTGTTTGATATCAAAATGGCTCTGATACCAATTGTAAGTCCCGAAAATCCGGATCAAACAACGATATCAAACAATCATCAAGAATGGGCGGAATCCAAACTTGATGATCTTCAAGAAATCAAGAACAAGTAGAGTAAATTGTTGAATTGAAAGCTTAATCTTGCATACAATTGAGCTTGTCTAATACAAGATTCAAAAACTAATCAACCAACCTTAAACCCCTAACCATCATTTACTATTTATAGTAAGGGGTTTCCCCCCAAAACCCTAGGCCCATAATTCCCAAATAAGCCCACTCTAATATCCACTAATTCCTAAGCCCTCTAAATCACTTAGCTACTAATCCATAAACCTTCAAGGGCCTAACAAGTTTGGTGGCAACTTCGAGATAAAATGCTTTGAAAATTGCTTTCACAAAATGGTTCTTGATGCAGAGTTTATCGAATTCGAACCCTTAAGTTGATTTTTTTACTCATAACTAAAAGCTGGGTTGAGAAACTCTAATTTGAGGTGAAATTTCTATTTGTTAACGTTTGGTTGTGAGAAATTTGACCCGACCCGACCGTTTGGTTGTGAGAAAGGTGACCACCGACAAAAGGTGAACCCATAGAAAAAAAATCCCGGTCTGCTATGGGAGAAACTCATCTAATACTTATATTGAGAGTTTTATTTTTTTCTTTCTAAATCGACGTTTTTTTACAGCCGATTGAAACAGGAAAAAGAAGAATTTTGCTAAAAGAAACATCAATGAATATTACCCTTCTTATACTAAATTCCCAGGGGTCTAGGGATTCTTGAGTGTTACCCTTCTTATACTAAATTCCCAGGGGTCTTCGAATTGTTCCCGTTAAAAATAAAAAAACCGTACTAAACAAATAAACCGAACACGTTGGGCATAGTACCACCAGTGGCGGATCCAAATTTTTTTTCACGGGGAGCGGAAATTTTAGGGTTTTGCGTCTATCATACAGTACATTTCCAGTTCGGTTTGGATGAGATCGGATCACAACTTTCTTTTAACTAACATCCATTGTTATGCTTTAATATTCAAGACCCCAACAAACTATGTTGTATAACAAATTAAAATATCCGAAGTAATAAAAAAATAAATATCGAACAAGCAGCACATAATACAACATACCATAATAAAATAAAACTTAACAAATAATTTCGATAATTATTTAAACGGATAAAAACAAGTAAATTATAAATTTGAAAAAGAATTTTATAATTCAAATATGTAAACTAGAGTGCTTTTTTACCATAATAAAATAAAACTTAACAATAATTTAGATAATATTTTAAACGGGTAAAAAACAAGTAAATTACAAATTTTAAAAATAGTGTTATAATTTAAATATGTAAACTAGAGTACTCTTTTACTACGCCAGGCATCATTTGTTAAGGGTTTCCAAAAGTACATATTGTTGTCTACCTATGATGAAACCACGATCAATATACACATATATAGTGTATATAAATTTTTTTTCTTATATAAAACAAAAAAGTAATATATAAAAGAATAAACAAAATTAACATCTAAATATTTTTAAACTAAATAAAATAAATTAGTAAAAGTAAAGTTCTAGTAAAATAAAATCATATAATTTTTTTATTAGTACAAGACAATTATGAGATGTGTAATTACTAAAATGCCCCACCTCCTTTTAAGTATTTACCGACTATGTTCTCATCTTCTTCCCACAACTCATCTTTTCTGCACCTGTAACTATCCTACCATAAAAAAAAAAAAAAAAAAAACCGATGAGCACTTATCCTGTCGTCCTCATTTGTGGCATACCAGATTTTATGGGGGGCGATCACAAAATTTTATGGGGTGCGCTTGGGATTTTAACAGTAATAATGTACAAGTCGATGATATCAAAGTCAAGGTTGAATTGTTTATTGATTGATAATCAAACTGGTACAAGGCAATAATATAAATATAAAGATGACACGTACGTAATAAAGGAAATAAGTACTAAGGGCCTTCATCCAAGAAGAACTTGTCACACCCCAACTGACGGCGGAAACATCGGGGCGTGGCACTGAGCGAAACAGATTGTCCAGAAGTTTCCATAACAACTATATTTACCAAATATTTTAAAGTAACACGTCCCATACCATGTCATAAATGATAATGCAATTATTACAGAAAGATCTAGTCAAATTGTTCTGTTCCGACAACTCAGATTTTTATTACAGACAATTGTTTATTTATTGGTTTCTAGGACTCCGTCCCTAGCCTCAATTTCATCACTAGCACACAAAGCATGTAAACATCCTAAGCACCTGTCACATACGTTAGAGTAAAAGTCAATACACATAGTGTAAAGGTGAGGATACAAGTTTGATAATAGCATATAGAGTTCGAAAGCGTTACGCATAACCAGCACGCACACAGTGTAAAATGAGGCATGTTAGTTATCGACATGAATCTATCGATACCAATGACTGCGGGTTGACTGCCCAAGGCAGTTCGCGATACATTCTCACCACTGTGAGTCATGTAGGTAATTGTCCTTAACAACCCCCAAGTGAACGGGTGCTGAGTCCAAACTAATAGTACTATCGTTGCTAAGGCAGGTAGACAACATTCCATGTGTAAACATAACAAACAAGCATTCATTAAGTCACGTATAACATGCGGTAACAGTTAGCGTTTAAAGTATTGCGTAGTGTGTTCGATGTGATTTTGTATTAGTAACGTATGTAACACCCAAAAGTGCGTAAAGCAAAAAGAGATCGAGTATACTCACAGCGGTTGATGGATTGAATGGAGCGCTAGAGAGTAGGGTTATCCTGAACAGATTGAGAGTATCACGATAAGCGACGCGTAAAACGAAGCAAAGTACAAGTGGTTCGGACAGTAGTTCGATCGGATGGTAGTCCGATCGGACAGCCGGTCGTGCGAGTGGTAGTCCGTTCGGACGGTCGTCCGGTCGGATGACTGTTCGAGTGGATTGTTTCTTCCTTTGAGAAGGATGTGTTTGTGTATGATGGCTTGACCTTTGAAGTTTTCGTTGTAGTATTTTGAAAACATTGAAGTATCTCTACCTTTCAGGTCGGTCGATCGGACGGTTGTTCGATCGGACGGCAACCCGATTGGTTGGGTACTTTAGTGAGAACAAGTTCACAGCAGGTTGTCACTCGATCGGACGGTCGTTCGATCGGGTGGCATCCTTTGTGCATTGAACATGTTGAAAATTGTTTAAGTGTTGAAGTTTCGAAACATCACATATTCGGATGGTCGGTCGATCGAGTGGTAGCTCGCTCGGACGGCAATCCGTTCGGTGTTCCAAAACTCTTGAGAGTTGATTTGGAAATTAAGGTGGGACCAAGGTGCAAGTCGTTCGGATTGGCCAGCCGTTCGGATTGGTTGTTCGATCGGACGGCACTCCGTCCTGGTCGACCTGTTCGTCTTACACTTGGTTGTTTTGATTGTTTGTCGTTTTATCGAGATGTGTTGATATCGTGCTAACCAACAGAACCCCATCCTAAGCTCTAGTGACCCGATTGAACAGGAACCACCCAAGTTCAGTCAGTCCACCGTGTAGATCCCAATATCAATCCGAATCACAGTGGCTGGTTGTTTTAGCCAAAACACTTATTGATTAAGTGTTTGAACTATGAAAAAGTTAAGAATGATCAAAGATGAAGGTGAAGCTAATGGATTAATGAATACAACAAGTGTTGTATTGAATCCAAACAATAGTGTAAGTCAATAAAGCACCTTGGATATCAGATTAGAGCACAAGAACAGTGATTGAATGTAAACAACACCAATATTCATTAAGAGAGCCAAAAGCTTGAAGTGGTTACAATACAAGGGCTATATATAGTGTTCCTGACTTGCCAGCAAATTTATAAATTTGTTGGAATCTTAACTACACCAAGTCAGGATTTCTAATTCTAGAGAATTACAAAATAAGCCCCTATACTATTAAATTAGCTACAAACCACTATAAAACTAATCCAGCACAAGTATGAACGATCTCAAAAGTTCCAACAATATCCCTCCTAGATCGTTGCATAATTGTCTTTTCATTCTTCAGTTGTTTCCGCTGGATTTTCTGTAGCTGGCTTTTCAGGCTCTTTGGGATTGTCTTCTTTCGTTGTTGTTTCGGGTGGTACTTGAGTTTCGATTGGTGCAGCCAGTGTTTCTTGAGTAGTAACAGCTTCACTAATTGGTTGATCCTCCATAGTGGCCTCATATGTGGATGAGGCCGGAGGTGATGATGTTGTGGTGGGTTCAGTTGTTGAGGCAGAGATCCTTTCTTTCTTTCGTTCATGCTTCTTTTTCTTCCTTGCCTCTTTCTTCTTTTCCTCTGTTTCTTTTCGTTTCTCGATTTTGTCTACAATATCCAACATTTCTCTCTTTAACTTCCAGGCTCTTTCGACCGCTCTCTGAAATAGCATAGCCTCCTCGAGATTTGCATTTCCAGCTCCCACGTTTATGCGGCTTGCATTCAACACCATTAGATCGGAGAGCCCAAACATAAAAATGTCCATAGGATCCAAGATTCGAATATCCACGTTTTCGTTGGATCTGATCACAGCTTCGCCAGATTTGCTATCATAGAACCATTTCTTGAAATCTTTGAGGGCAACAGGAATTTCTTCAGGAAGCTTGATTCTCGTGACAACTTTAGCAGGGTTGATCACCCACGTCACCTTTCCTTTCCTTGTCACTGGATCTATGGTTGTTTTCGAAACTCTCCGTCTTGGACGCTGAGGCCTGTGATTAGGGAAACCCTTGTTGCATTCTTTAGCAATCAGACGCTCAAAGTCTCCTCCAATGCTTCTTTCTTCTGGATTTAGAATGTCCAGACGGCCCAGCTCACGAAAATCCCACCTGGGAAGAGTAAAGAGATCAAATCCGGTCTGAAAGTACTGAATCATGCCACCTCGTCTTTTAACCACAAACATTCCTCTCAGGTTGTTGTACATCCAGCTAATGATTCTGTCGGTGGCTTCACTCTTTTCAACAGTTATCACCTGATAGAAATCAGGGAGTCTTTCTCTTTCTTTCTTGAACCATTCTGGATGCTGAGGTGAGAAAGTTTTTCCATCTTCTTTCTCATACAGTACTTCCTCTTCCAGACCCCATTCGATGAATCTAGCTGGCATATCGTCTCTGTCAACTTCTTCTTCGTCACTTTCATCTCCTTCAGTTACCCTCTCGACCGATTCCAGGCGTCTTTTCTTAGCTTCAGCTTCTTTCTCCTTTCTGGCAGTTTCTTCTTCTATGAAAGTTTCAAAGTCGAAGATTTCATCAAAGGAGAACATGGGCTTTATTTTCATCTGCTCGCACATATTTCTCATCATTCTGTATAATTTCTCTAACCCCATTTGCTGGAATCTGATAAACTTTGATTGCTTGGCCATGTAGGCGTTCATCTCTTTGTTCTTCTTTCGCTGATCTTGAATCTTCTCTCTCAGGATGTTTGTGTCGTTTACTTGATTTTTGAGAAGACAGATTTCCTTGGCCACAGATGGACCGGTGTCTTTAATGAGTTTATCGTAAAGCTCTTGAAAGGGACGAACCCTTTGTGGCGGGACTGGTGGCTTTGAAAACCTCGTTGGCTTTACAGGAGATACTTTGGAAGATCTTTCATCTGTCGTTTTCTTGCTCGCTGAGGCTTCATCAGGATCTACTATCAAAGTATCAACGAAGTCATTTAGAGACTCTACTTCTTCTGTGACAACTTCTGGTCTTTCGGATGCTGACATCTCTTGTCTCTTGAGTCTCTTCTCTCTCTTTTCTTTTTCCTGCAATGCGTGAATTTCTTTCATGTCTTGGATGTGACGACGATGTTCTTCAGATTCACCCGCTCTGAAGTTTGCACCCATGAGTCTTTCTGGGTTTTCAGATGCCTTTTTCTTCTTTGGAGGCTCATATTCGGCTGCTTGTTTTCCTTTTCTTTTTCCTTTTGATCGTTCTTCCTTTGCTGCAGCCTCTGCTTCAGCTTGTGCTAATCTTTGTTTCTTTTCTTGAACTGCCTCTCTGTATTTTCTGTAAGCTTCTCTGACCAATGGCAGTCTCTCTGCTGCGTACATCCAGTCATGCAGCATTACCCATTCATTTGTTTTGATTTCTGTAACTTGACGACTTGTTGGAACATGAAAAGTGTAGAGATCTCCATCATTTGGCGGATTTTCATACTGGTCGTTGATTAACATTTGAATAAATCTGGGATACATCGCCCAAGTTGGCCCTCTAACATTCTCGATCATATAATTGAATATTAGACAAGAGAGGTTAAAATTCTGATTTAAACACAACTTCAACATTGCCGCCGACCATTCGAGATTCAGGCCATCAAAACCACCCTTACGATGAGCCAGGCTCATGGCAATCACGTGAACTATGAATCTCCAATCTCTTGTGAGTCCACTTCTCTTTATTTCTTTCTTTTGTCTGAAATCTCCTGCATATCCCATACCTCGAAAACCATCTAGAATGCCGTCCTTGCTTAAGCTGATCGGATCTTGAGCATTGTCTTTCAGCTTTAAAACCTTGGGAATCCTTTCTTCTGTAACGACTATCTTTTTGTTACGAACGGTTGCATAAATCCCTCTGTCATTGTCTACAGTTTCTGGCTTTGCAGTTTGCCAGAAGTCTTGAATGTGGATTCTGTAGACTTTAACATCAGTTTCGACGGCATAGCCAATTCTGCTCGATCTGACCCATCTTGCTGCATCCTGAAAATCATGTGGAACTTGATCGAGATTAATGCTTTGATTGTGTTTCAACGTCTTATCCCATTCGATTACTTTCACCATCTTGCTTCTGAAACATCAAACGAGTCAAGTGAGAGAAATGGCTAGATAGAAACGGATATTTACAAGAAAAACTAAGACTAAGAACAGAATATACAAAGATATTTACGTATATACAAAAATTTTAAATTAAAAAGATAAAATCGCTGCAGGGTCGGTGGTTGTCTTCGCTGTCGGGCCGGTGGTTGTCTCATCGACAGTATCGATAGCGAACTCAACGACGATAGGGTTTTGTACCCGGATCGATCCACCAGCAAAGGCGATCCACCAGTGAAGACGAAAGGGTTATATCCTCGGAGCGATTTAGCAGCGAAGACATTAGTCTAGACAGTTTTACCGACATAAATTCGCTAGTGAAGTTAGCGATGACATGGTTTTGTTCCGGAAACGATTTAGCAGCGGAGACACTTGTCTCGGCCACATTACCAGTGAAATAGATTATTCCGCCGGTCGCTCGAACTCGCGTTCGAGACTTTTGATATTCCTAGTTATCTTCGCTGACTTCGCTATATTCAAATCTAATTCGCTGGCATCATCGATTTCTTATTAAACCCTTTCAAAACCCTAACAGTTAACATCCTTTGATTAACTCTAATCATTAATGATCTTAACAGGTTTCTAGAAATCGATTATCCTAAGTCTGGAAATCAACGATGCCAGTAAAACATCTTCAAGAGACCCTAACACTAATCAAGTTCAAGATCATACATTCTTGAATCTTAAGAAGATTCAAAACATGAATGTTCAAACAGAAAGATATTCACCGCAGATGACAATCGATGAAAACAGTCGATGTAGATAACATAAATGCATATATTACCTCAAGATCTTAGAGCGAAAATGAATCTTGTAAAGGTTTTGAGAGTTCGTCCGGAGATATAGAGAGAATAATGAAGAAACATTTCTAGAAAAATTTGAAATGTGACGGTTAATGAAGATATTTATTAAGCAAAATTGATAACCAGCGAAATAACAATTTCGCTGGTATCTTATCTTCGCCGCCTTTGATAAGTTTTCTAAATGATTTTAATTTCGCTCGTAAATTTCAAACTTTCTCGAAAAACATGCCCATTTTTGTTTAAAACACTATGAAATGACAAAGTGCTCTCCGAAGGTATGTTGAAAGGTTCTTCATAACAGGTTTTATCATGTTTTCGGTAATATTGACAAGTCCCACATCCCCCACACAAGCTATGCATACCTTGTTGCATCCTTCTTTCAACATACCTTCGGAGAGCGCTTTTATCATGTTTTCGGTAATATTGACAAGTCTTCAGTGACATACCCCCACACAAGCTATTTAGAATAGAATCATTACGCCCGTGAGTCCCACATCAGGACATACCCCCGCGATCAAGGTATGCACAAAGGTTCTTCATAACAGGTGAGTATATTGGTTTCATTCTTTTCGACGATAGAGCGAAGACCAGGTCTATACTTCCGTGCAACAGAGATCCCAAGAACTACCGAGGGCTGAGACAGATAGTTCGGTGAACAGGTCAGTACTTTCGTACAGCAGAGAGACCGAAACTAATCCATCTAAAGGTTTTGGCCAAAAATTGGCGCTTATTGCGAAAGGGTTTGGCTTTTTTTTTAAAGGCGCTTATTATGAAAGGATATCATAGAAGTTCTAGGTCAGCATGTATCTGGATGCAGCAGAAGACCAACTATGGTACCCCGAATGAAAACCAATATAAAGACCCGAGATTTCAGACTTTGGCAATCTATCAACACAAGATTTAAGACCATTAAGCCATATGCCGCAACGTGTTACCCACTGTGATGCGTAATGCCTGAGAAAAGCCAGAATCCTTGTGTAGACGTTATGTTTTGCTCCCTAACAGCAGTTTACTCATTGGTGTTGCTGAATCTACCGACATGTCTTTGCTTGGTACCCCGATTTTCTTTTTGTTTGTTTTCTGTTTTTCAAGAAATGACAAAGTGTTAGCAATTTTCTATCATTTCCTCTAACAGGAGTCAAATACAAGCATCTCATTTATGATTTTCTGGAATATCCCCCCTAAAATCTTTATTTTCGAAAGTCCATTTGCCCGAAAATGAAATTTTAAGAATCAGAAAATCTTTTTGGTGGGCGACGCTTTTACGATACTTGTTTTACTTTCAACAAACGTTTTTTTTTTTTTTGAATGTAAAACTATGGACAAAAGATAGAGTATTTATGAAAGCTTTTGACACAAGATTCATTTCCATTCAAGGAAATTTACCATTTCCAACCAGGTTACCAGCTGGTTGAATCGGGTTTTATCGAAAGCTTTTGTGAAAATGTCTGCCTGTTGCTGTGTTGTATCCACTGGCACTACTTGAATGTATCCTTTCTCGTAAGCATCTCGGATTGCGTGAATACTAATTTCGATATGCTTTGTTCTGGAGTGGTGGATAGGATTCTTCACAATTCCCAGACATGCCTCATTATCGATGAATATAGGAGTCTTCATGATGTTGATTCCATAATCCAACAACTGATTTTGTATCCATAGAACTTGTGAACAGCAACTGTAGGCCGCGGTGTATTCTGCTTGAGCGGTGGAGGTGGACACAGTTGTCTGTTTCTTGCTTTGCCATGAGATCAGAAGATTTCCCAAGAATTGACATCCTCCTGAGACAGACCTGCGATCTATCTTACAACCTGCATGATCACTGTCAGAATAAGCAATAAGATCAAAATTACTATCTTTAGGATACCAAAGACCTAGTTTCGGAGTTCCTTTGAGATAGCGGAAGATACGTTTCACAGCAGTTTCATGTGATTCTTTGGGATTAGTCTGAAAGCGAGCACAAAGGCAAACAGCCCACATAATGTCAGGCCTGCTAGCCGTTAAGTACATCAGAGAACTGATCATAGAGCGATAAAAGGACTTGTTTACGGGTTTTCCTTGAGGATCTAGAGTGCTCCGTCTGAGAGGCGAATGGTGTGCTTGCAACTTTACAGTCGTTCATGCTGTACTTCGTGAGAATATCCCGAATGTACTTAGCCTGATGAATGAGAATCCCATCCTCCTTTTGCTTCACTTCTTGCCCTAAGAAGAACATCAGCTCTCCCATCATGCTCATTTCAAACTTTACCTTCATGACAGACTCGAATTCTCTACATAGTTCCTCGTTAGTTGACCCGAAGATGATATCGTCCACATAAATCTGAACCAGCATTACGTATTCTCCGACTGTTTTGGTGAAGAGAGTCATGTCGATCGTTCCTCTTGTGTATCCACACTTCAAAAGATAAGTTAACAAAGTCTCGTACCAAGCACGTGGAGCCTGGTGAAGACCATAGAGGGCTTTGTCCAACTTGTAGTAGCGACCTGGAAAATGAGGATCTTCGAAACCCGGAGGCTGACACACGTAGACTTCTTCCTTTACCTTCCCATACAGAAAAGCGCTCTTTACGTCCATCTGAAAAACTTTGAAATTTCCGTATGACGCGTAAGCCAGGAATATCCTGATTGCCTCCAATCTTGCAACTGGAGCGAAAACCTCTTCGTAATCAATTCCTTCCTCCTGACGAAAACCTTGCACCACTAATCTGGCCTTGTTCTTGATTACTACTCCACGATCATCCATCTTGTTACGAAAGACCCATTTGGTACCAACCGGAAACTTTCCCTCAGGTAGATCTACTAACTCCCAGACCTTGAGTTTGCGAAATTGAGATAATTCTTCCTGCATTGCCTGAACCCAACTGGAGTCGAGAATCGCATCTTCAATGTCCCGTGGCACGGATTATGAGAGAAAAGCTGCATAGAGACCTTTGTTGATGCTTGATGACTGACCACGTGTACGTACTCCTTCTTCAACTGCACCTATGACGTTTTCTAGAGGATGATTTCGATTTGTCTTGTACCCTGCATTTGTCTGAGACTCAATCTGCTACGGAAGGTTGGTGAAGTGTTCATCCACGTAGATGACTGAAGGGTCATCTTCTTGAGTTGGTTCATCCATATTCGTCTGTGAAGAAGAAGCACCGTTTTCTGGGGTGTTCTCAGGCGAAGTGTCACCAGTTGCTTCATCCACAGAGAGAAGTGGATCAGCAGAGGATGGGGAGAAACGAGTAGTGAATGGAGTAAAACCAATGTCCGAAGAATCAAAAAGAGTTTCTACTAGAGTTTCCTCCACAGGTTCTGCTTCTGGAGTATCTTCTGGAATTTCGAAGGTGTTGAAAATCACGCCAACGTCGTAGAACCAATCTGGGGTACTTCCAGTGTTGGTGTAGTTTCCTTCTTGAAAATCAACATAATATGATTCAATCACCATCTTTGTTCTTTTGTTGTAGACTCTGTAGGCTTTCTGTGTGGATGAATATCCCATGAAGTAGCAGATATCACCCACCGCTTCAAACTTGATGAGATTTTCTTGAGTGTTTAGAAGAGTGCACGAACATCAAAATGGTCTAAAGAAGTCAATAAGCGGCTTTCTTTTGAAGAGAAGTTCATATGTCGTTTTTCTGTGTGGTTTTACAATGAGAACCCTGTTCAGAACGTAGCATGATGTATTTACTGCTTCTGCCCAGAAGATTATTGGAAGCTTTGAATCCACCAGCATGGTCCTTGCGGCCTCGATCAATGTTCTGTTCTTGTGTTCAGCGACTCCATTTTGTTGCGGAGTTCTGGCGGCACTGTATTGGAGATGAATTCCCTTCTCTGCACAGAAGGATATGAAGGTATGATTTTTGAACTCGGAACCATTATCACTTCTGATCGATTTCACTTTCAGTCTGGTCACATTTTCAATCAAGGGAATGAATGACTTGAGAATTTCAGCTGTCTCACTCTTTGCTTCGAGAAAATAAACCCATGAAAAACGAGAGAAATCATCTGTAATCACCAAACAGTAAGAGCTTTTAGCAAGACTTTTAACGCTAATTGGACCAAAAAGATCCATATGCATCAACTGAAGTGGCGCAGTAATCGTATTCACTGCTTTGGACTTGTGCGACTTCTTATGTTGCTTTCCCTGGGCGCATGCAATACATTTTTCAGAAAAAGGAAATTCTTTTATCGGAAGTCCTCTTACTAGGTTTAACTTAGAGAGTTTATTCATATATTTGAAATTTACATGCCCCAATCGCCTGTGCCAAAGCAGTGACTCCGATTCTGAAGCCTTTGAAATCAAGCACGTCAAGTTGTCATTTGTCTTGGCATTTTTCATGTTGAGCACGTATGTATTGTTTTGTCTTGTCTTGGAGCAGTGAGCATGATCATTTCTGCAGGAACGACATATCCAGGCTTGAGAAACAAGCATTCCATGTCATTGAAAAGCACCGATATTCCTTTATCACAGACTTGTGATACGCTCATGATATTGTAGCACAATTCTGGAACATAGTTGACATTTTCCAACGTGAGGGCTTCAGAGACCACATCTCCTATTCCAACGATCTTCCCTCCCTTCTCGTCTCCAGCAAATGACACGAAATCACCATCAATAAAACGAAAATTCTTTAGAAGCTCCTTCAAGCCTGTCATGTGTCTTGAGCATCCGCTGTCGACGTGCCAGATATACTCCATGAGCATTCGAAGCCATTTTGGGAGTTTATTCTGAAATACATGAATATATACAAATTAGATTGATTTGGGAATCCAGACTTGCTTCATTTTGAGTCTATCGTGGTTTTAAGCCACGATGTCCTCTTTTTGCTTCCAAAAATAAGCTGTTGAATTAACCAGATTTTTAAAAGATTTCTTGAGATAATCTAGTTGATCTGTGAGATTCTTAACAACATCATATTCTGGTTTAGAAAAGTTCTTGTTTTTACAATGTTTCGCTGTATGTCCTAAATGACTACAGCGAAAACATCTTATACGTCTGGGTATTTTGGTGTTAGAAGATGATGTATGTGATGAGTGTCTTGAGCTTTCTGCTTTCTTCATTTTCTTGTCAACTCTGCTTTCATCTTCTGAACATTCTTCATCATTGTCGGGATCAGATGAACTTTCAGATGTTTGGTAGTCAATTGAGTCTTGCTCTTCACTTGCTTCGTAACTTGAATCATTGCAGCTTTGATCTTCGCTTGAACTTTCTGAATCTTGGTCTTCAATTGTTTCAACACTTGAACTTTCAAAGCTTTCATCATTTGTTGTTTGATCTTCACTTGAGGTTTTCAAGGTTTCTTCACTTGAGAATTTTGTGCTCTCACTGTCTGTTGTTCGACCTTCGTTTGATGTTTCTGATTTTTGCTCATCCTCAGGACTTGAAGTCTTCTTTTCATCCTCTGAGCCAGCAATGCTTGAGTCTTCATTGCATTGATCTTCAGTGACTTTCTTTTCTGAATCTGTCATACCTGTTCGATATGGAATAAATTCTGGAATTTCCTCGGTGAGGAATTTTCCAAAGCTATTCTTTTTCAATTCTGGCACAAATACAGGAGATTCACAAACAATTTTATCATCACAAAATGCAGAATTTAAATCATGACATTCAAACATAGCATGTTCACGATCACGGGTCTCAAATGTAGGCACATGGCCCTTACAGTCATCCGAAGATTTAAATTTAGGCACACGGCCATTACAGTCATCCATCCTAATTAACTTATTACATTCATCCCGAATATTGTTTTCCATAGAATAGTTCCAGGCGAACCAGTTAACAGTGGAATAACTGTCGCCTGAATAACCTATTCCTATTTTTGAACCGCTGCAGTCTCCATCCTCATCGCACACATCTTCTTTACACACAATTGGATCTGCATTACTTTTAGAAAAGTTAGCGGTTGTTTCGTTTTCACAAGAATTGTTATGTTCTACAGAGGCCTTTTCATCAATGAGATCATTTTCGGGATGAGGAGTTGGTATAGGCACATAGTTTTTTCTATGTGGAGGAAGAAAAATTTTCTTTCATTTCCTTGACTATCCTTGTACCCGATCCCGTCTTTAACATACGTTGGTCGTTGGCAGTTTTTGATGTCAGTAAAGGCCTTTTGACTGACATTCCATTTATCGATGATAATTTGCAATTTATTCTTTTCGTTCAAAGCCTTTTCTAGTCTATCAGTGAGATCGTTAATGATAAAATCTTTTCTAATCACAAATTCTTTTAGAGTTTGCATTTCAGCTAAAGTTGAATTCAACTTTCTCTGATATGCAGCTTCGTTCAGTTTAAGTTCGTTATTCATTTTTAAGGCTTTGTCCTTTTGTCTCTCAAATTCTAGGTTAAGAGACTTGTAATGTGCCACGACATCAATGCATGCTGGTGAGCATAACTTTACTTTAAAGTTATGTGGAATACTATTTACCAAGTCTTTGTCTGCCTTTTCTTTGGAAGATTCTGTTTTCATTGCTGCGGCTGAGGTTTTCTCTTTGTCTTTCTTCTGTTCAGATGCATCCTTAGGAATCTGCCCCCTAGCTTCTTCAGACTTCTTTTCTTTCTCAGGCTTCGGAGAGGTGAGAATACTTTTCAAACCCTTGTCAGCGATGTTGTCACCTTTTGGAATTCTAGCTGTTGGCTTCTCAAACTGCTTTGAAGAGGACCCGCTTGAGATCTTTGCCATAAGAGCTTTGTTGACTTGTTCCTTTGCTTCAACAATTTCTTCACTCCAATCATAATCTTCAACGACTAAGGCTTTTGGTGTACTAGGAGATGCGTTGCTTTTGTTTTCTTCGATAGTGATTTGTTTTACAGCAGGAGTGGCTTCAATGTTTCCTTCTTTCAACAAGGGGCAATCACGCTTGAAGTGGCCCAGATTCTTGCAGTTATAACATCTCAGTTTGGATTTGTCAAAACCAACCTTTCCAAGACCCACGCGTTTCCCAGTCTTGTCTTGAAATTTCTTCAACCTTAATGTGATCATGGTCATCTGCCATTTCAGATCCATTTCCTCCATGTCGTCTGGATCGACCTGATACATGTCTTCAGCAGTGAACATATCCTTCTTGAGCTCTCCTGACATTAAAGCTTCATAGCTACTCAGAAACATGTTGAAAAGTGCCACGTTTTCAGTAGACACTTTCAACGCTTGTGTATCACCAACAGTTACAGTCTTCTCACTAAGTTGTGGAGCTTTTGATGCGCTTGCGGAAGCGTTAGCATAGATCATGTCAGAAGCTTGTTGACAGATGCCACCTGAAGCAAGGAATGCCACATTCTTCAATCCAGCAGAAGATTGATTAGTTTTTAGAGTGTAGCCAGTAGTGTTCATTTCTCGTTTGTTGACATCCATTTCAAAGGCTGTTAGAGTGTTAATTAAGTCTGACAGAGTGACAGGATTTGGATTATTGAGGAAGTCCTTCTTGATCATCATGCATTGCAAACTCCATTCCTTAGGGAGTGAATCCAGCAGCTTCTTGACGGCAGCACGGTTTGTGACTGGATTTCCTGTCTTCTTCATTTTGGTCATCATATTCAGAAAGCGACTAATGTGATCGGACAGACTTTCTCCACGAACTCCACAGAACATGTCGTATTGCTTCTGCACCATGTCTCTCTTACTTTCAGTTAGCTCTTCATTTCCCTCATAATACTCAATTAATGCATTCTAGAGTGCATTTGCAGTTCGGTGTTCTTCAAACATGTTGCAGTCATCGGTTGACAGGGCCATGGTTAATGCGGCATGTGCACGACGATCACGTTGGACAAGGGCCTTGTCTTCGTCAGTGAAGGTTGTGGGGTCATTGTTAGGAACAACCGCATCGTTTCGAACCACCGTTGGAATGTGAGGTCCAGGGGTGACAGAGAGCCACAGATTTTAGTCCGTGTACTCGAAGAACGACTGAATGCGAGTCTTCCAAGTGCTGAAGTCTTCAGCCCCTTTCAACTTTGGTGGCCTAGTAGTGGTTCCGGTCTCAAGTTCCGCTTGAGCAATTGGACTTAGTTGATTCAATGACATCTTGGCTTGATTTTGACAAAAGAGAGCTGATCAGAGGCTAAATTCGCTGACATATCACTAGAGGCCGGTAACAGTAATAATTTCGCCGATGATTTGAGAAGCACTAACAATTTCGCTGAAAGTCTTCACCGATCTCCTATCTTCGCTGGTACACGATGATGTCCTGCACGAGCGAACAAGCTAATTCCGCTGATACAAGCAACACAAACGTTAGTTTGACTAATTTCACCGATTACTGTGATAAGAACGTTGTGGTTCAATATCACAGTTCTCGAAGTCGCCTTCGATAATTTCGCTACAGGGTCACTGGACACTATTTCGCCGATAATCAATAATTTCGCTCGAATGATGATCTTCGAAATTAATGATCATGCGATGAGCTACGAAAAGATTTCGCTATGTTCGCTATGTTCAACAATATTTTCGCTACATTCAAAATATAATTTCGCTATCTTCAAATATTGTTCGCTGTATTCATATTAATTTCGCTGGACAGAGGGTTTAACACGAGCTAAAACCCTCTAATAACTCAAAAACCATGTTTTGATGCATCAAAATGTCCAAAATGACTCCCTAATCATATATTAACAACAACCTATCGATTAAACACACCAAATCAAACCATTTTAAGTCAAAAAATCTGAAAACCTTGAAACTTTTGAAAAACCTTCAAACCTATGAAAAATCTCAACAAGAACACAACAACCAAGAGCACTAAGGCTCTGATACCAAATTGTAGATCCCAATATCAATCTGGATCACAGTGGTTGGTTGTTTTAGCCAAAACACTTATTGATTAAGTGTTTGAACTATGAAAAAGATAAGAATGATCAAAGATGAAGGTGAAGCTAATGGATGAATGAATACAACAAGTGTTGTATTGAATCCAAACAATAGTGTAAGTCAATAAAGCACCTTGGATATCAGATTAGAGCACAAGAACAGTGATTGAATGTAAACAACACCAATATTCATTAAGAGAGACAAAAGCTTGAAATGGTTACAATACAAGGGCTATATATAGTGTTTGTAACACCCATCAAATTTTACTTGATTTTAATAATAGCTTTTACTATTTCAATTAAAATATTGTTTAAGTAACCTAATCGTTCATTACAGAAGTTCACAAGTAACAATAACCCTAGTCAACTAACATCTAAGTTGGAAGATTTCAAAAATTGTTTAACAAACAGTTTACATCATAAACATTTTTTAAACCGAGTCAATATGTGCGGAAGCTTCAAAGGTATGTGTTCGGTTCTTCAAAAATTGCTTGATCATCATCCGTGAATCTTTGAGTACCTAAAACTGTAATGTTTACATAAACATTTATGTTAGAATAGTTGGAAATAATACTTGATTGAAAACACAATCGAAATGAATCTGAGGTTTACAATTTAACAAAATTTATAACTTTTCAGACCCGACCGTAACTTACGGTTACTTACGGTTCCACCGTAAGTTACGGTGGTCAATCTTTGTCAATATGGGTCCACCGTAAAACAGAAGACCCACACCGTAAACACCTGACATCTACCGTAAGTTACGGTGATACCGTAACTTACGGTAATCGTTGTAACATTCTGTTTTTGGTATATTGTTTGTTTTGCCCAACCTTTTTCTCAATTTCCTCATTTACCTCAACCAATACACTGATTTTTCATGATCAAATAAGTCTTTTATGATTGTTGACATAGACCAAATAAACGTACTACATTACGTTCCATGTCTTGATTTGTCGTTTGACCCATTTGGCTCATCTAAGGGATTCCTCGAATTTTGATGACAACCAATGAGGTCTAAAAAATTTCTTGGCCTATTATTCAAACTAACGAACACCATCGCTTAATTCCAACTCGACTTTTATTCACCAAAGAATTTCAAGCGTACTAGACAACAAAATTTAACTTAAATGTAACAAACCAAGTTACATACCTTTAAAGCAAGCCCTTCAAACGTGCGTCCACACCGGTTTGTCCGCTAGATGCCCCGGCTTCCTTTCCTATAGAGTTCAATCACTTCATGTTTAGAACTCTATGTTTTACATACATAACGCACATTTGTCATACTTCATAATTATGCGTTTTTAACGTAACAATTCAGTTTCAAGCCTTCTTTGAGGCATTATAGCAAACACTATAAGGGCAGAATCCTTATATCTTTCATATTCATGTTTATAGCTTGCTAATTAGTTAACTTAACTTCAATAAAGCCATCATATAGCATTTAAACATCATATTTTTCTGAAATTACCTTCTAAGATCGAATTACACTAGAATAATCATTCTAAACCCTAGTGTTCATCATCATCATCATGTAAAACCCACAACCCACCTTCAAGGTGTTCATGGAACTTCCTGAATTTGGTCATGATTTCACATGTAGTTGGCTAGGTTTCACTTCTAAACACCATATCAACTCTAATCTAACCAAATAACACACATGCAATATCTAATTTCAGATTTTCCAAAATCATGAGGATTTCAAGTTGAGAGATTTCATCAGATTTTACATACCTTACAATCCTCTTGTGATGAGGATCATGATTCTAAGCTCAATTTTCGATTTTGACTTGGATTTATCCTTCAATTTGCAAGATTTATGAAGTTTTAGGGTTTTGGAGGAGTGGGGATCGCCCCCTGCTTCACTTGATCGACCAGACACACCTAAAATGGTGTGTTTGGTGAGTTTTGTTATAATTCAGCATTTAACTTTCATTTTTGGCAAGCTTAGTCCCTCACTTATCATCTAACTTTAAGTACTAGTGTTTTTAACCTAGTGTTAGTTATTTCTAGGCTTGTAATTTTAACTAGGTTAACATTTCTAGATGGTCAATTCTTGTTTATGAAATTATTAAATTTCTAATATAAATATTTATATTTTCGGGGTGTTACAAGTCCACCCCCCTTAAAAAGGGTTTCATCCCCGAAACCGAAGTACGTACCAAATAATGTAGGGTGAAGACGTCGCATCTCCTCTTCGGACTCCCATGTAGTGTCCGAACCTTTCCTATGCTCCCATTTGACTTTGACTTGGTCAATTTGTTTATTTCGTAAATGTTTGACCTTTCAATCTAAAATCTCCACCGGTCTCACCGCATAATTCAGACTTTATCCACTTCGATATCATCGTAATGGATATAGGCCGTTTCGTCTGCTAGGCACTTTCTTAATTGTGACACATGGAACGTGCCATGGATTCCACTTAGCTCCTCCGGTAATTCAAGACGGTAAGCTACCTTGCCAACTTTCCCGATAATTTTAAATGGTCCAATAAACCTCGGGCTTAGCTTCCCCCTTTTTCTGAATCTAATAACGCTCTTCCATGGGGAAACTTTTAGCATGACCATGTCACCAACCTGGAATTCGATTGGCCTTTTCCTTTTATCAGCATACGCCTTTTGCCTGTCTTGAGCCGCTTTCAAGTGTGCCCGAACTATATCGATCTTTTCATTCGTGGCTCGTACTATATCTTGGTGGGCGAGTTCACGTGGACCCACTTCACCCCAACATACCGGGGTTCGACACTTCCTACCGTAAAGCATTTCGTATGGTGCCATCTTAATACTAGATTGGTAACTGTTGTTATACGAAAACTCGACTAACGGTAGGTGAACATCCCAACTGCCTCCAAAGTCGATTATACACGCCCGTAGCATGTCCCCCAATGTTTGTATCGTTCTTTCACTTTGTCCATCCGTTTGAGGATGGTACGCAGTGCTAATGAACAATTTGGTCCCCATTTGCTCTTGGAAATCTCGCCAGAAATTCGAAGTAAACCGGGTATCCCTATCAGACACGATGGACACCGGCACCCCATGACGTGCTATGATTTCATTGGTATAAACTTCTGACATCTTTTCTGACGTATAAGTCTCACGAATCGGAATGAAGTGAGCATTTTTCGTCAATCGATCCACCACTACCCATATGGCATCAAAACCACGATTCGTCTTAGGCAACTTGGTTAACAGGTCCATTGTAATATGTTCCCATTTCCAAACCGGAATTTCTAAAGGTTGGAGTTTGCCGTATGGTTTCTGGTGCTCCGCCTTGACTTGTAAACATGTCAAGCATTTTTCCACATACTTCGCCACGTCCCTCTTCATTCCGGGCCACCAATAATTTTGTTTCAAATCATTGTACATCTTGGTCGCACCCGGATGGATTGAATAACGGGATTTATGAGATTCATTAAGTAGAAGCGCCTTCACTCCACAGGTATGTGGGACCCATATCCTTCCGGATCGAGTCTTCAACCCGTGATTCCCATCCGACAAATCTTTCAATTGACCGATTATTCTTTCTTTCTTCCAATTCTCTTCTTTCATTGCTTCGAATTGCGCCTCTCGAATACGTTCAAGTATACCCGAGGTCACCACGAGTTGCATCGATCTTACTCGTATTGGGACATAGTCTGCTTTTCTGCTTAGAGCATCCGCCACTACATTAGCCTTTCCGGAGTGGTAGTGTATTTCACAATCGAAGTCTTTCACCATTTCTAGCCATCTTCTTTGTCGCATATTTAACTCCTTCTGATCGAAGAAGTATTTTAAGCTCTTGTGATCGGTGAATATGGTGCACTTTACCCCATATAAGTAATGCCTCCATATTTTTAAAGCAAATACCACCACAGCCAACTCAAGATCATGCGTGGGATATTTCTTCTCGTGTATCTTCAGTTGTCTCGAGGCATAAGCTATAACTTTGCCCCGTTTCATCAAAACACAACCGAGCCCTGATAGTGAAGCATCAGAATAAACCACCATGTCTTCGACTCCGTCCGGCAATGTCAGTACCGGAGCTTGAGTTAACTTCTCTTTTAGTGTTTGAAACGCCCTTTCTTGATCTACACCCCAAATGAACTTTTCTTTCTTCCGGGTTAATTTTGTTAGCGGTGACGCAATCTTGGAGAAATCTTGAATGAATCTCCTATAGTATCCCGCAAGTCCCAAAAAGCTTCTAATTTCAGAAGGGTTCTTTGGGGAATTCCATTTTGACACGGCCTCTATCTTTGACGGATCCACCAATACTCCGTCGGCACTTATGACATGGCCAAGAAATTGTACCTCTCGTAACCAAAAGGCACATTTAGAGAATTTTGCATATAACTTCTCTCGTCTAAGGGTCTCTAACACTTCTTGTAAGTGATGTGCGTGTTCAGCTTCACTTTTCGAATACACCAAGATATCATCGATAAACACGATGACCGACTTATCCAGCATTGGCTTGCAAACCCGGTTCATGAGGTCCATGAAAGCCGCGGGTGCGTTTGTTAGCCCAAATGACATCACGAGGAATTCGTAATGTCCGTATCTCGTGCGGAAAGCCGTCTTCGGCACATCTTCTTCTTTGACCTTTAGTTGGTGATACCCCGATCTAAGGTCAATTTTTGAAAACCAGTTCGCACCTTGTAGTTGGTCGAATAAATCATCTATCCTCGGGAGCGGGTATCGGTTCTTTACCGTGAGTTTGTTTAACTCCCGGTAATCGATACACATGCGCATGCTCCCGTCTTTCTTTCTTACGAACAACACCGGTGCGCCCCAAGGAGACACACTCGGCCTTATGAATCCCTTGTCAAGCAGGTCTTGAATTTGGGACATCAGCTCTTGTAATTCCGACGGTGCGAGTCGGTACGGGGCTTTTGCTACGGGTTTCGCGCCCGGAATCAATTCGATCCCAAACTCTATTTCCCGTTCAGGCGGTATCCCCGGTAAATCCTCCGGAAACACATCTTCATAATCTCGTACTACCGGTACATCTCTAATCTTTCGTGACTCTTTTTCGGGCTCATTAGCGTATATCATGAATGCCTTGCATCCTCGCTTCATAAGCTTGTGAGCTTTCAACATTGAGCATACTATGGGGTTGCCTCCTTTTTCGCCATAAATGGTGACGTGTTTCCCGCTCGGAGATGTTAGTTTTATCTCTTTACGAAAACACACGATCTTTGCATGGTGTTGAGATAGCCAATCCATCCCAACGACTACTTGAAATTCTCCCATTGACATCGGGATTAGGTTTATCAAATATTCTTCGTCGTCAATGCTCAGTTTACAGTTTTACATACATCACAAACAATAAAGCTCTTGTTATTACCTATCTCTACTTCTAAGGGCACAGGTAATTTTGTTAGAACAAATGAAGGATGTCGAATAAATCCATATGAAACAAAGGATTTATTCGCACCCGTATCAAATAACACGCTTGCAGGAATCGAATTTACAGCAAATATACCTGAGACCACGTCAGGTTCAACCTTTACTTCTGCGGCGGTTAGTTGAAAAGATCTTGCCTTTGCTTTCGGGGCTTCACCTTTCGGTTCCTGCCCATCCTTCTTTCCAACCAGTTCCGGGCATTCTGACTTCTTGTGACCCGTTCGATAACAATTGTAACAAACCGTCACTTTCTCCGGGCACGATATAGCCATATGTCCCGTTTTTTTGCATATGGGACAAGGCTTATCCTTGTAACGACATTCGCTTTTATGACCCTTTCCGCAGATTCTGCAACTTGGCGACCCTCCTTTCGTATCAAATTTCTTTGCGGTTTCATTTGTTCGTGCCTTCTTAGTAGGGCTTGGGTTTACATCTTGTGCTTTCCGTTCACCCCTTTCAATGCTCTTTTTCAGTTCGATCTCCCTTTCCCGAGCGGCATTTATGATCTCGGTAAGGGTCTCGTATTTGGAAGGGGTGATAAATTCCCTATACTCAGCACTCAACATGTTATGGTAGTAGTATATCTTTTGTTCTTCATTCGTCACTAGATCATCACAAAACTTCATCTTATCCATAAACGTTGCCGTAATCTTGTCTATGGTCTCATTCTTGTGCCTAAGTTGCATGAACTCCTCCTTGATTTTATTCATAACCGCTTTGGGGCTATGATGCTTAAGAAATGGCGTCTTGAATTCTTCCCAAGTCATGACCTTAGCAGCTTCAATACCGATCTCTCTCTTTTTGTTATCCCACCAATCTTTCGCTTGACTCCTCAGTTGACCCGTACCATAGGCTACGTAGTCATCTTCGTCACAATGGGTCCTCTCGAATACCCCTTCGATATCACTTAGCCATCGTTGGCACACTATTGGGTCAACCTCCCCATTATATATTGGTGGTTTACAAGCCATGAATTCCTTGTATAAACAAGGCTTTCGTCCTCCATGCTTTTCCTTTGCTAAATTTGAATCATCTTCCAATTTCTTGATTCTATCTTCAACTATCGATAAAACTGTATTTTGAATTTTATCAATAAAGCCCGACAAACTGTTTTCGATCGCCTTTCCAACCTCTTCGGCAATCACTTCCCTCATTTGGTCGGTGACTCTTGGCACCGCATTATCATTACCTCCATCAGCCATCTCTATTTCTGAAATGTTTACATAGATTGTTAAACATTCCATTTATAACACATGCTTTACTTGTTTTGATTCAATCAAGTTCATAAATTGATTTAATCATTCTTGTTTCAATTCAATCAGGTTCATAACTTGATTTAATCATTCTTGTTTCAATTCAATCAAGTTCATAACTTGATTTAATCATTCTTGTTTCATGCATTTCTTGTTTTTGAGTGAGCTTACACACTCTTTTCATGCATATTTGTTCATTTCTCATTCTTTACATAATACATAATTTATTAACAAAAGAAGTTAATTCTTACCAGATGATCGATCAAGCTTGAACCGAACACTTTGTTGACAACCTTAGGCTCTGATTACCAACTTGTAACACCCATCAAATTTTACTTGATTTTAATCATAGCTTTTACTATTTCAATTAAAATATTGTTTAAGTAACCTAATCGTTCATTACAGAAGTTCACAAGTAACAATAACCATAGTCAACTAACATCTAAGTTGGAAGATTTCAAAAATTGTTTAACAAACAGTTTACATCATAAACATTTTTTAAACCGAGTCAATATGTGCGGAAGCTTCAAAGGTATGTGTTCGGTTCTTCAAAAATTGCTTGATCATCATCCGTGAATCTTTGAGTACCTAAAACTGTAATGTTTACATAAACATTTATGTTAGAATAGTTGGAAATAATACTTGATTGAAAACACAATCGAAATGAATCTGAGGTTTACAATTTAACAAAATTTATAACTTTTCAGACCCTACCGTAACTTACGGTTCCACCGTAAGTTACGGTGGTCAATCTTTGTCAATATGGATCCACCGTAAAACAGAAGACCCACACCGTAAACACCTGACATCTACCGTAAGTTACGGTGATACCGTAACTTACGGTAATCGCTGTAACATTCTGTTTTTGGTATATTGTTTGTTTTGCCCAACCTTTTTCTCAATTTCCTCATTTACCTCAACCAATACACTGATTTTTCATGATCAAATAAGTCTTTTATGATTGTTGACATAGACCAAATAAACGTACTACATTACGTTCCATGTCTTGATTTGTCGTTTGACCCATTTGGCTCATCTAAGGGATTCCTCGAATTTTGATGACAACCAATGAGGTCTAAAAAATTTCTTGGCCTATTATTCGAACTAACGAACACCATCGCTTAATTCCAACTCGACTTTTATTCACCAAAGAATTTCAAGCGTACTAGACAACAAAATTTAACTTAAATGTAACAAACCAAGTTACATACCTTTAAAGCAAGCCCTTCAAACGTGCGTCCACACCGGTTTGTCCGCTAGATGCCCCGGCTTCCTTTCCTATAGAGTTCAATCACTTCATGTTTAGAACTCTATGTTTTACATACATAACGCACATTTGTCATACTTCATAATTATGCGTTTTTAACGTAACAATTCAGTTTCAAGCCTTCTTTGAGGCATTATAGCAAACACTATAAGGGCAGAATCCTTATATCTTTCATATTCATGTTTATAGCTTGCTAATTAGTTAACTTAACTTCAATAAAGCCATCATATAGCATTTAAACATCATATTTTTCTGAAATTACCTTCTAAGATCGAATTACACTAGAATAATCATTCTAAACCCTAGTGTTCATCATCATCATGTAAAACCCACAACCCACCTTCAAGGTGTTCATGGAACTTCCTGAATTTGGTCATGATTTCACATGTAGTTGGCTAGGTTTCACTTCTAAACACCATTTCAACTCTAATCTAACCAAATAACACACATGCAATATCTAATTTCAGATTTTCCAAAATCATGAGGATTTCAAGTTGAGAGATTTCATCAGATTTTACATACCTTACAATCCTCTTGTGATGAGGATCATGATTCTAAGCTCAATTTTCGATTTTGACTTGGATTTATCCTTCAATTTGCAAGATTTATGAAGTTTTAGGGTTTTGGAGGAGTGGGGATCGCCCCCTGCTTCACTTGATCGACCAGACACACCTAAAATGGTGTGTTTGGTGAGTTTTGTTATAATTCAGCATTTAACTTTCATTTTTGGCAAGCTTAGTCCCTCACTTATCATCTAACTTTAAGTACTAGTGTTTTTAACCTAGTGTTAGTTATTTCTAGGCTTGTAATTTTAACTAGGTTAACATTTCTAGATGGTCAATTCTTGTTTATGAAATTATTAAATTTCTAATATAAAGATTTATATTTTCGGGGTGTTACAGTGTTCCTAACTTGCCAGCAAATTTATAAATTTGCTGGAATCTTAACTACACCAAGTCAGGATTTCTAATTCTAGAGAATTACAAAATAAGCTCCTATACTATTAAATTAGCTACAAACCACTATAAAACTAATCCAGCACAAGTATGAATAATCTCAAAAGTTCCAACACACCGGTTTAGGACGGTTGTTCTTGGTTAACCCGAAACCGATAATCTCGTGGATAGAATACGGATCTTGAACCAACACAACCACAAGAATGAGTAGTAAGTCGGCACAAGCTCCGATTCTTTCGGTTATGAGTGCATTGAGTGTAAAAGAGTTGAAAGAAAGTTGGAAAACCATCTTTCAATCCTTTTACTGTGAATATGTTTAGATCTATGAAAGATCTTTGTTTGTTTATGTGAAAATCGGTTAGATCTAAGTTGTTCTTGGTGGATTGAGGCCAAATCATGAAGTTCCTCAAGAACACATGATGATGTCATCCTAGAATATCTTGAATCTTGATGATTTCACAGTTAAAAGTTAAGATTCAAAAGATAGAAAGGTGTAGGAATGCGTGTAGATTAAGGAAGTACAAGATTTAGGACAAGATCTTACCAGGATTGCGAGAAATCGAAGGAAAATGCGAGCAAGAGCACTGGTCGGACGTCAGTTGCCAAAAGTAGAAAGAATGATGGTGACAAGGGGTATTTATAGGGTTACCCAAAGTGGAAAGAAGTGGAGAGGGGCTGGTCGATCGGTTAGGCAGCTCGGTCGAACAGCTTGTCCGATCGGACGGCAGTCCGATCGAACGGCTGGTCGATCGGCTGGTCGCCTGATCGATCAGTCGCTTGGTTCGAGTGTTCGGCGCGACGAGTTTTGCTGTTTCGATTGCGATTGCGAGCGTTTCGATGCGATAGAGTTTCTGTAACACCCGTTCTTATAAATTAAGGTTTAACGTATCATTTACGAAAAACAATCATGTAATTAAGATTACATATGCATTGGAAATTACGGGTTTATTAAAACTTTTTACAATTTAAAAGTATACAACATATCATGTGTACGTTCGCCGTTTAACATAATAACGATACATAGTGCGGAAGCTTATTTCGTGATCGTGTTCGGTTCTTGCTCGTCGCTTGATCTTCATCCGTGCACTCTTGGCATTCACCTATGATCAAAACCAACTTAAAAGTTAGTCTTGATAGTCAAATATTAAGTTCAAACAAGTACAGGGGTTAAAATGACAAAATTTTAAAAATTTTCGGAGTTAGGGGGCTTCGCGTGACGCCAAGGGCCTAGGCGTCACGACTAGCCCTATTTTTCACAGCCTGTTGCCTTCAGCTGATGCTGTACATACCCAGCACGACCTGATTTCACGGAAACGGCCATACCTTCTTCGTTATTGATCCGTTTTACCCGATTCTTTTTCCTACGCGTCCGTAATTTAATCCTCCATCTTATGGAGTTAAAATCCTACATCTAACATAAGAAATTTTGAGACTTCTAAGCCTTCGACTCGTTACCTTTTTACCAAATTTTAGCCCGTATATGCATTTTATCAAACAAACATGTTTATTAGACCTTTAAACTCATGAAATTCATTATTTCAATATCTTCTATCATTTTAATCTCAAATCACGGGTTTCTTACATAATAAAATCCCGTTTATGCTTAAATGCTTATTTTGACCCATTAAGGGTATTTACGCAATTTAGTCTAGAACTTGTGCTTTACTTTTGATGCTACAAAATTTCAAGTCTAATTTACTACAAATATTCTACCACAGCTATTTTGCGGTGGCTTTAACATAATAATCCTCTTTTTCCCTATTTTACCCATCGGTTGGTCATTTTGCGCAAAAGAACATTTTTGAGCATTTGACCCACGAATGTGTATTCCTATGACTTTTGTTCATACTTAACAATTCCATAATCTTATTGCAAGTTCCTAAACAACCCTTATGGGTTGTTTGCCCAATATACCCTTCAAGGGTGTTTTGGTCAACTTTAGTCCCTCACTATACGACGAAGGACTTTCGCTAAATATTTGACCAAACTTGTATGTTTAACTAAAAGCTTATTTATACGTACCTGGCTCGGGTCAAAGTATTGACCCGTTTACATAACTTTTTCTTTAAATCTTTCTAGTTAAAGCAACGCAAGCTTATGATATTTCCTGTGATTGCAAAACTCAACAAGCGATTGTCAAATGTTATTGTCAAATGGTGTTAACAACACCATTTGACCTATTTAGTCTAATTGACCATTTTTCCATATGAGATGTTATTTAATTACCATTTCATCCCTTTAAACCTATCCCGGTTTTTCCCTTGAACTCGTTTTACTAAAACCGTTTTTATTTGTTCGTCATTACATGACTAATTTACCATTTTACCCCTTTTTCCATAACTCATGATTTCTTACCAATTTCCCTCGTCCCGACTCTTATTGAATCGTGTCGGAACATTCTATACCAACCATTTAGTAGCATTCATATACAATACTTGCAATTATGTAATTTATACATAATGTAAAGGGACGTAAGCTTTACTTACCTCGCATCCAAATTACGCTTTTCCTTTCCTTCTTGATTTGTTTGACCCGCTCACTCATCAAGCTTCCACCTAGCTCGTTAGGCGTCAAACTATCATCATAATTCATAAGATGGTTAGATTAGTCATTATCAATTATGACTACTCCATCTAACGGGTCTTATGTCGACTTTATCACTCGATTAAATCATTGGTTAGTTTGACTTCCTAAAAGTCAATAGATCTATCAACACATTCAAATGCACACTTCACATGGAATTTCAACATTTTAGCTTCGTTTAGGCATTTTAACAAACACCTAGTGGGCATAATTTTTACATAACCATTACTAGGTTCTTGACATGTTACTTTCATCTACTTTCACTTCAATTAACAAATCTATACTAATTTTTTAACATCAATAATCTCAGATTCGCCACACGAATTCAGATTTCACTAGAATAAGAACCATAATTCTAGTGTTTATTTGGTTTCTACGAAATCACTAATCACCTACAATGGTGATTATAAACCCCACAAGTATAATGCTAGGTTTTAACAAGAAATCATCTAGGGTTTATCCCTAGATGCCATATTACTTCTAATTTCATCCATGTAAGAGATAATCAAGCTCAATTTCAGTTTTTCACAATTAACCTATAATTCAAGATGAATCAAAACATCAAATTTTTGCATACCTTATGATCCCCTCAACAAGGTGATCACTAATTCGTTCTTGAAAATCGATTTGGAGCTGATTTGAACCCTCAATTTGATCAAGTTTGACATGCACTAGGGTTTGGTGGGGAGCATGTGTCGCCCCCTGTGTTCTTGTTCGACCAGACATCCCAATTGGGGTGTTTGGTTTTTGTTTTAATTAGAGTTAGCAACATAAGTTTCAATTTTAACATCTTTGGCCCCTCCATTTTCCTTAGTTCATAATTTAAGTGTTTTAACCCACTCATAAGTCACTATCTAACTAGGTTAGAATTATTCCTAGTTAGCTTAGTAGGTTCGGGAAGTTGTAACCCGTTTTACTTTAAGTCACGTTAAATCGGGCCTTTTATCTTCCTATTTTCTTGAAAGCTCTTATTCACTTTAAATAAATATTAGGATTATTCAATTAATTCCTAATACTTGCCAGTTTACTTTTACCACTAACGGTATTTTCCCCGTCTTTAGTATTAACGAGGTTTAATTACCAAACCCGTTTTCGGGGTGTTACAGTTTCCTAGTCAAATTACTTTTAATCCCAACTACTATATCAACATACAAGTATCCTTATTTCGTATTCGTTTAGCGTCTGCGATTTGATTGCGATTGAGTTCGATTGCGTTTCGATTGATTCCCACATATATCATAAATAAGCATGCACAGGTAATACATTAGGCACACACACACGTATAACAATAACCAAAATGCGTAATTCGAGTTGCGAGTGCGATTGCGATAGCGATAAAGCGATTAACCATGCGATAAACAGCGATCACTATGCGATTATTAATAGATACTCCACATAATACAACTAAAGCGATAGCAAAATAGACTAACTACGAGTCAAAGAAGTCAAAACAGGAATTGAGCAAGGAGAGACAGATCGCTATTAGCAATCTTTTCTTCCTTTGACTTCAATCTTGACTTTGACTTTGACTTTCGAACACGGGGTGTTACAGAACTTATCTATGCAATAATATGGAAAAGGAATAAAGGAATATTATAGAGGAATATTCACCAATACTCCCCTCAAGTTGGAGCGCGTAAGTCAATAACGCCCAACTTGCCAAGGAGAAATTTGAGTTGAAGAGCCCCCAGAACTTTCATGAATAAATCAGCAATTTGCATACTTGATTCGATGTGGAAGGGATGTATCTCTTTGGTTTCTACCCTTTCGCGGACACAGTAATAATCCATCTCCACATGCTTTGTGCGTTCATGAAAAACGAGATTATTAGCAATGTGACGAGCAGCTTGATTGTCGCAAAAAGTGGTGTGGGACCATCCAAAGGAATGTCGAGCTCCTGTAGGAGCCATCGCAGCCATAAAATCTCACTGGTGGTAGAAGCCGTTGATCGGTACTCGGCTTCGGCAGAGGAACGAGAAACAACGGATTGTTTCTTAGTTTTCCATGAGATTGGAGAACCTCCTAATAAAAGTAAGTACCCGGTTCGAGAGCGTCTAGAAAAGGGGCAGCCAAGCCAATCCGCATCACAATACCCAACTAGCTTATAGCTATTTTCCTGTGACAAAAGAATTCCTTGGCCTGGAGTTGCTTTGAGATAGCGGAGAACACGATGAACCGCATCGAGGTGAGGTTGTTTAGGATCTGAGTCAAAGTGGCTGAGAACATTAACAGCATATGTGATGTCGGGTCTGGTGGCTTGTAGATAAAGTAATCGACCCACGATCCTGCGATATCTACCACCATCTATTTTTGGTTTTGTAGTTCCTTTGTCTAGTTTCAAGTTTGGTTCCATAGGAAATGTGCTCGGTCGACATCCTTAGAAGCCATAATCTTCGAGAATGTCAAGAGTGTACTTTCTTTGGCTCAGAACGAGCCCCTTTGAAGTACGAGCTACCTCAATTCCAAGGAAATATTTATGATCCCCAAGGTCCTTGATGCTAAATCGGCGATTTAATTCATTCTTCATTTCTTGAATCATCTCCTTGTTGTTACCAACCATAATGACGTCATCCACGTATATTAAAATCGCCACAATGTTGTTGCCTTGTTTGCGAATGAATAATGAATAATCTGCCTTGCATTGTTGAAAGCCGAAGTCGAGTAAAGAGGATGTGAATTTTTTATACCAATTCCGTGAAGCTTGCTTTAGGCCGTAAAGAGATTTCCTCAACCTACAAACTCTAGTTTCCCCTTCCTTAGAAAACCCCTGTGGAATCTTCATGTAAACTTCCTCGTGCAATTCCCCATTGAAGAAGGAGTTATTGACATCCATTTGATTAATTATCAATTCCGTTTTGCAGCGATGGTCAATTGAGTCCTAAACGTCTCAAACTTGGCAACAAGAGCAAAGGTGTCGTGATAATCAGTGCCTTCTTGTTGTGTGAATCCTTTTGCAACAAGACGAGCCTTGAAACGCTCAATCTCCCCATTGGGTTTGTATTTGATTTTATAGACCCATTTGGAATCTATGGCACGTTTCCCTTCCGGTAAATTTTCAAGTGTCCACATACCATTTTCTTCAAGAGCGTGGATCTCCTTTCTCATAGCTTCTTTCCCTCTCTCGTCCTGTACAGCTTGCGCAAAGTTTCTCGGCTCATCATGTGAGTTAATGGCCGTCAAAAAAGCTTTGTGAGCCTTTGAAATTTTTTTATAGGAAATAAAATTGGACAAGGAGTGTACCTTTGAGGAGTCTTGATTAGATGATGGAGACACATGGACTATAGATGGAGGAAGCTTGACTTCGAAGCCTTCGAGACGAGTGGATGGAAATCTGGTTCGTTTGCCCCGTCCTTCAATTGAATCGTGATCAGGGTGCATGTTTTAAGGCCCAACGGTTTCAAAGTTGGGTTCCTGTTGAGGCAAAGGCCCACTTGAAGTAAGCTCTTGATGGGGAAAAGGCCCACTCGAAGTGGGTTCTTGTTGAGGCAGAGGCTCACTCGAAATGGGTTCTTGTTGAGGCAGATGCCCACTCGAAGTAGATTCATGTTGGGTTAAAGGATGCCCATTAGTCGCTTCTCCTGCATCTTCGGTTAATAGGCCATCATTTTGAGCAGACCCAATTGGGTTTTGGTTTTCATTGGAATCAATAGGTGGGATCTCAAGTTCAAAAGGATCGTTGTTTTGAGGGACTTGAATGGCCTTGAAAGGAAAGTGATTCTCATGACATCAAACATCTCTTGAGACTATCATTTTTTTTTTACTTTCAAGGTTATAGATTGTATACCCCTTTGTGAATGGTGGGTACCCTAAGAAAATCTCGGGTCTCCCCCGCTCCTCGAACTTATGCCCTTTAGTGTCGGTGTTCCAATAGTATGCTAGGCAACCAAGGACCCTCAGGAAATCATCGTTGGGTTTTTGGTTGTAAAGCAACTCATAAGGCATTTTATTATCATTAACACTAGAGGTTAGCTGGTTAATTATATAGGTGGTCGTTAAAACACATTCCCCCCAAAACCTTTTGGGTAAATTTGCCTCGAACCTAAGAGCTCGAGCCGTTTCAAGGAGATGGCGGTGTTTCCTTTCAACGACTCCATTTTGTTGAGGCGTGTATGGGCATGTTGTTTCAAGAAACATCCCATTTTCTTTATAAAAGGTCATCATGTCATTGGAGGTAAATTCGCCTCCATTGTCACATCTAACTTTCTTGACATTCTTTCCAAATTGAGTTTGAACCATTTTGTGAAAATCTTTAAGACACCCATTGGCCTCATGTTTATATTTTAAAAGAAATACCCAAACGGCTCTACTAAAATTATCCACAATGGTCAAAAAATAACTTGCTCCTGTGAATGAGGGTGTACGGTACTTACCCCAAAATGTCGCAATGTAATAAATCAAAACAATAAGTTGTTTTGGTAGTGCTAATGGGGAAAGGAAGTCTTGTGTGCTTAGCCTTAGAACAAGCATCACACAACTTGTTAAAAACAATGTTTTTAAGGAAACTAATCTCATGGAGTTTTGCAGCGGAAGCATGTCCCAGTCTTTTGTGCCAGATGTCCTTAGTAACAATCATAGCCTTTCTTTTATTCTTGATCATCCCCATCCGATATAGTCCCTTCTTGCATCTACCCGCACCAATCAAGCTCCCCGTGTGGAGTGTCTGCATAACACAAAAATCAGGAAAGAATGTAACTGCTCATTACAAGCTTTTAGTTAATTGTTTCACGGACAATAAATTGCATTTGAGATCAGGAACATAAAGGACATTTAAATTTCAATGTCCCCCTTTAAGGTGCCAACTCCTCTTCCTTTAACATGAAATTTGTTTCCACCGGCGACGATGATCGGTGCTTCGAACCAGTTTTCATTTTTATTAGTAAGAAAATCCGGATCGTGAGTAATGTGATCGGTGGCCCCCGATTCCATTTCCCACTCATCCTCTTCTTCTTATTTTCCTGCGAAGTTGGCGGCGTTGGCACTTTCACGTTTTGTTTTGTTTCCTGGCCACCAATCGGGATAAATGATTCTTTTGTAGCAGCCTTCTTTGTTGTGACCATCTCTCCCACCAAAAGTGCAATGTTCAATAACATCACCACGCAGAGCATCCTTTCCTACCGGCGTATCGCGTTTCATTGTTTCCCGGTTGTCGTTTTCTTCTCGCCTTCTGGGAACAGGGGCCATGGTTTTTATTGGAACAAGGGTTTTGATTAGAGCAGGGTTTTGAACCTGCTTTGATACCATGAACAAGTCGATGATATCAACGTCAAGGTTGAATTGTTTATTGATTGATAATCAAACTGGTATAAGGCAATAATATGAATACAAAGATGACATGTACGTAATAAAGGAAATAAGTAATGAGGGCCTTCATCCAAGGAGAAATTATCTATGCAATTAGGGCTGTAAACAAACCGAACGTTCAACGAACAGTTCGTGAACCGTTCGGCGGGAAGTTCGTTTAAGTTTTTCGTTTATTAACGAACGAACATGAACAAGAAATTTCGTTCGATTAGATAAATGAACGAACATGAATAGAGGTCTCGTTCGTTCGATTGTTTCGGGAACGTTCGGTAAGGTGTCCGTGAACGTGTTCGTGAACATTCGTTGATTTGCGTTCGTTTATGTTCGTGTGTTTGTGTTTTAATTGAAGATATTTGTACTTACATATATTTTATGTGTGCTTTTTATATTATTAAACTTTTATTTATTTTATTACCCTAACAATTAAACTAGGAAACCCTCTTTCACCTTGTTATGCACCATTTCCCTTTCATTTCTCATTTTATACATCAGCGAATACGATCGACATCCGTTCCACAATAAGGGATTCAAGTTCGAGTGCTACTCTCTAGGCCATCTATCTTTATCCTTCGTCGCGTTCGCCAAATTTATTTCTGTTCGTTTGTGTTCGTGAACCGTTCGCGAACACGCTCATTTCGTTATTGAACGAACACGAACATAAAATCTCGTTTGGTAAGTGTTCATGAACCGTTGGTAAACAATTTATTTTCTTAACGAACGAACATGAACAAGGCCTTGTTCGTGTTCGTTCAGTTCGTTTACAGCCCTGTATGCAATAATATGGAAGAGGAATAAAGGAATATTATAGAGGAAAATTCGCCAATAAATAATACACTAATTATTTTTCTTTCAAGGGGGTGTCCACCCACCCACGTCAAGTCTTAGGTCCGCCCCTGATTACCAATATCGTTTTTATAATTTTGCTTCCTTTGGTATACCAAGACCACTAAAACCCACTGAATTTCCACTTATGACGACGGTAAGGATTAAAATAGTCGCACTAGATGGGATTAATTCCTACTAAAATATATGAACATGAGTTTTTTTTTTTTTAATATATAATATATGAACACGAGTTTTTTTTAGTATATATATCGAAGTAAATTGGTTTGTAATCCGACATTTAGTCAACAACTCAACACACTTACTTACATCTCTAATTCAGTTGACACCGAAAAAGGTAAACCCGTAGGAAAAAAACCGGCCTACTGGAGAAACTGATCTAAAACTCATATTGATTTTTTTTTTTTTTTTTTTTTGTTTTTCAAATGGACGTTTCTTGCAGCCAACTGAAGCAGGAAATAATAAACGAATTTTACTAAACGAAACATCAATGAACATTACAATTACACAAAGCATGACTGGCCCTCTGTCAACCAAACCGAATCGATCGTGGGCTCTGTCAGCTATTCAAACAGGTACAAATCTGCATCCTTTTGCACTTTGTCTACATGTTGCTCTTCTTTATTTCTTGTATTGATTCAAAGTTATGTGTTTGAGCAGCACCTTCTCATGTTGGACAAGCTAATCCCACCAATCTGGTATAACTTATTGCAGTCACTTATTTTTGTATTTATAATAATAATAAACTGAATTTATATGCAGGCCATTGATACAACCAAAGAAAGAATCCGTAAACTGTTCAACAATGTGGACCTTTCGGTTTCTTCATACGACACAGCCTGGGTAGCCATGGTCCCTTCTCCAAGCTCACCCAAATCCCCTTGTTTCCCCGAGTGTCTTAACTGGTTAGTTGATAACCAGCTCGATGATGGTTCATGGGGTCTCGTTAATCACAATCGTACTCACCCGTTACTTAAGGATTCCCTCTCTTCAACATTAGCATGTATTGTTGCATTAAAAAGATGGAATGTTGGGGATGACCAAATTAATAAAGGTATGCGTTTTTTTGCTGCCTTCTTGCTTGCTGTCTTTCAAGTATTAGTTCATTCATTAAATAGTAAGTCGACTCTTGTTGCAGGTCTACGTTTTATTGAGTCGAATCTTGCTTCGGCTACTGACAAAAGTCAACCATCTCCCTTTGGTTTTGACATCATATTTCCTGGTATGCTGGAGTATGCGCAACAGTTGAACATAAACCTACGTTCAAAACAAACAGATTTTACTTTAATGCTGCATGAGAGAGATCTGGAGCTAAAAAGGTTTTTTTTTCACGGAAACTGAATTTAGATAATCCCAACTATTCACTATTGGCCGGCAACAGTCCCAACTAACGAATTGTTTTGTGACAGTCCCAAATTTTAACTTATTTTCTCCCAATGAGCTTTTTCTAACTTATATGATTATCATATAGATGTCATTCGAATGAGATGGAAGCATATCTGGCGTATATTTCAGAAGGACTCGGTAACTTATATGATTGGCATATAGTGAAGAAATATCAGCTGAAAAACGGTTCGGTTTTCAACTCACCGTCAGCAACAGCAGCTGCTTTTATTAATCATCAAGATACTGGTTGTCTTAGTTATCTAACTTCACTTTTGGACAAGTTTGGTAATGCAGGTACGCGTTTCTTACTTAGTTATTTATCGATATCCTATGAAGAAATTATCCTACATTGTGCTAACAAATCTAAGTGGTTAATCCCAGTCCCGACAGTTTATCCTCTTGATTTATACATCCGGCTTTCCATGGTTGATACGATTGAAAAATTAGGAATCACACGCCATTTCAGCGTGGAAGTTAAAAATGTTTTAGACGAAACATACAGGTAAAATATTCATTTTATTAAATCAAAACATATGGTAGGTTAATGCAAATCATTTGGTCGAATCTAGATGTTGGTTGGAGCGAGATGAGCAAATATTCATGGATGTTGTAACTTGTGCTTTAGCCTTTCGGTTATTAAGGATCAACGGGTATGAAGTATCCTCAGGTATATATCTTAAACAAAAAACATATTATAAGTCATTTATTTTATTTTATTATATTTTTGTTACATTTTTTATTTTGTGACTTGACATGTGGCGTAGATCCATTGGCTGAAATTACTAACGAAGGAGCATTCAAAGACGAATATGCAGCTGTTGAAGTGTATAATGCATCACAGGTTTTATACCCAGAGGAATTATCTTTCGGAGAACAAATCTTGAGGTCGGGTGATATTCTTAGAAGGATAATATCCACTGATTCAAACCGGCTCTCTAAATTTATTCACAAAGAGGTTGTGATTTTGACTTTGACTTTGACTTTGACTCATAATTACGTATCTTTTTCCATGCAACATATCTGAATGGTTGATATAATCAGGTGGAGAATGCTCTTAAGTTCCCATTCAATACCGGTTTAGAACGCATAAACACTAGACGAAATATAGATCGCTACAATGTTGATGATACAAGAATTTTGAAAACTACATATCGGTGAGTTTTTAATTTCACGTGTAAATATTTAAAGTATTAAGCTGTGACAGCTCTGAGTATTTTTCCCTGATTAACGCCAGATCATCGAATATTAGCAACAAGGATTACTTAAGGTTCGCAGTTGAAGATTATAACTCCTGCCAATCTATTTACCGTGAAGAATTAAAAGGTCTTGAAAGGTTTGTATCAAAAGTTATTTTTTTTATTTATATTTGAGTAAAATGCTATTTTCGTCCTGAGGTTTTGATCACCTTTTGGATCCAGATGGGGAAAAACAAACCTTTGGACGAAAGTTGTAAACTGGCCAAACCTCAGGGACGAAAATGACATTTTACTCTTTATATTTTGATTAACGAAGAAGTGATGACGTGGCACCAGGTGGGTGGTAGATAATAAATTGGACCAGCTCAAGTTTGCTAGGCAAAAGACAGTCTACTGTTACTTCTCTGTTGCCGCAACACTTTCATCTCCTGAATTATCGGACGCGCGTATTTCATGGGCCAAAAACGGCATCCTTACTACAGTAGTTGATGACTTTTTTGACGTTGGTGGTACTATCGACGAATTGGCCAATCTGATTCAGTGTGTTGAAAAGTATAATCTTGTTCCATATTTACGTGATTTTCTTAATTATTTTGAATTTTTAAAGGATTTTGTTTTATAAACTGCAGATGGAATGTAGACGTTGACAATGATTGCTGTTCGGAGCAAGTTCGAATTTTATTTTTAGCATTAAAAGATGCAATCTGTTGGATTGGAGACACAGCTTTCAAATGGCAAGAACGCGATGTAACGAGCCATGTTATTCAAACTGTAAGATATCTAATCTTTTCTGCTTTATATAAAGAGTATAATACACAGATGGTCCCTGTGGTTTGCCTAAATTTTGGATTTGGCCTCTAGCTTTCTAAAAGTACATGGATAGTCCCTGTGGTTCGCACTTTGTAACGCTTTTAGTCCCCAGCCAATAAATCTAAAGGTTTTAGCATGTCCAAGTAAACGACTAAATGTGTTACAAAGTGCAAAACAGGGACCATCTATGTACTTTTGGAAAAAGCTGGGGACTAAATGCGTTACAAAGTGCAAATCACAGGGACCATCTATGTACTTTTGAAAAGCTAGGTATCAAATCCAAATTTTGGTAAACCATAGGGACCATCCGTGTACTTTACTCTTATATAAAAAAGGTGTTCCGTGGTCATTTATTTTTATATATATATTTTTTTTTGTTTCTATAGTGGTTGGATCTGATGAATAGTATGTTGAGGGAAGCTATATGGACAAGAGACGCGTATGTACCAACAATAAATGAATATATGGAAAATGCTTACGTGTCGTTTGCATTAGGTCCAATTGTACTACCCGCTATTTACTTTGTGGGGCCCAAGTTGTCAGAGGAGATTGTCGAAAGCTCCGAGTATCATTATCTATACGAGCTAATGAGCACTTTGGGTCGGCTTCTGAATGATATACATAGCTTCAAGGTAATTTATTTTCTATTAAAAAAACGAAAAAGGGTAGTATAGTAATAATGGGTTTTATTAAATATTAACGCAGAGAGAATATAAGGAAGGAAAACTAAATGCTGTAGTGTTGCAACTGAGTAATGAGGAAAGTGGGAATGTGGAAGAAGAGGTGGTAAAGGAGATGATGACGATGATAAAGAACAAGAGGAGAGAGATGATGAAGTTAGTTACGGAAGAAAAGGGAAGCATTGTTCCTAGAGCTTGTAAAGAAGCGTTTTGGAACATGTGTAACGTGTTGAATCTTTTTTATGCGAAGGATGATGGGTTTAGTGGAGACGCTATTCTTGGTATTGTGAAGGACGTCATTTACGAGCCGTTGAGTTGATTGGAAGTGAATAACAAATGTAAACCATGTTTGAAAATCATGCTTTTGATGGGGGTGCTGTACTAATGTCGTATGTCAAGGCAGTAGATAAATAAATGCAAAGCATGAGTAATGTTTTTGCTTTTCATTGTCAGATCGAGTGACATAATCAGTGAGGTTTTGATCAGATTTAAGTTTATAGTAGTGCACATTCTGAATATTGTCGATAGCAACTATAAAGCGTAGGCTCCATGTCGCATGCCACATACATGGATTTTCTTTCATAAATTGTTAAAACAGAATGAATTCTCCCTACTGAAGCAAGTCGGCCAGTTTGAGATCCAAACAGTTTGGTTCCTGGTTTAGTTGTGCCGATTTAGTGGTTCGCCTTGTTTGGAACATGGAACCTGCTGTGTGAACTGAACAAACCTTTTTTTATTTTCATTTTTGGTAGTCATAAACATGGTTTTGATTTTTACTAAAAAAATAGTTAAACATATATAATCGCCCTCGTTTCCTGTCAATTGCACTCATGGCCACTCTCTGTCCCTTACAATCAACGGTTAGCAAATATTACGAGCTAAAAGTCTCAACGGCCAGAGTCCTAGCCTCAAGTAAGTGGATATGCGCTCATTCTCACATATGTGGGCTAGGTCTCGAGTATCAGCCCCATCCACGCTGCAAAGTCACCACAAGCTACATGTATGGTTCACATGTTTATTCATCATGCATTTCTCCTTCTCTTATTCTTAAACATTATGTTCAGTTTTTGAGTTATTGGATTTTAATAATTCTACCGTTCACCTATTGACCGACATTAATCCCAACTTAAAAAATTCCCTCTGACAATCCCAACTTGTAAGAATTTGGCCCCATCGATCCTTTTCTAACTGGGTTATAACCCAATTAGTTTATTTCTAACTGGCCCCATCGATTCTTTTCTAACTTGACGTATTTTGTCGTTACATGTCGTATTATGATGTATAGTGTCTATATGTGTTGTATTATGGCGTATATTGTCAATACTTGTCGTATCTGTGATGTTCGGTATTGTGACCTTTATTGTCTGTATGTGTCGAATTAGGGTGTAGATTGTTTGTATGTGTCGTATTAAGGCGTACTTTGTCTGTACTTGTCGTATTATTGTGTATTGTATCATTATAGAAACAAAAAACACTTGAAATACATTATACAAATAAACCTAGATAGTACACATAAAATACATTATACAAAACTGTGTCGTCTAAGGTTTTTATACGACTTGTATAGATCTATAGTATAACTATAGTATAACTATAGTGATGTATACTAAACTATAGTATAATAAAGACCTTGTATTATAACGAAGATACTATCTAATAATTTTTTTACATATGTGTATAATAAATATGTACCAAACCTATACTACGTAATAAAAAAGTATTTTTTTAAATAAAGAATTCATTTAGAAAACTTTGTTAAAACTGTAGATAAATGTATAAAAAAATTTGTAAAAAAAAAAACTCATTCAATATGATCCGTATAGGTCAGTCCACTAGACAAAATCTAACACATCAGTCTTTATTGGAAATTTAAAAAGCTATACGACCTATATAGGCCCATACAACCCGTATTAAAAATGTCGATATAAGGATTTAAGTTGTGCCAATAATACTGCCTTTGTTTTAGTTATTATAGAATGATTAAACCTTAAACAAAACAAGAATCCTAAATGTCAAATCGCTTCAAACTTGATGATGTCCCCCCAAAACCAACACCCTAATAATTTTAAAAGGGCCAAACTATCTACACACCAAGTGTGTAGATAGTCACCTTTAAAAGGTATTTTTTGTCTTTATATGCACACCCTGCAGTGTCGAACTGTGGCCAAAGCGTGACGTTTTGGTCAGGTTAACCAGACAAAGACTGACGGGTCTGTTGACCGGGTGTCAGTCTTTTGTCTGGTTGATAGGACCAAAACGCGGCCAAAGCTCGGCGTTTTGGTCCGGTCAACAGACCCATCAGACACCCGTCAGTCTTTTTCTGATTAACCGGACCAAAACGCCGCGTTTTGGCCACAATTCGACACTGCAGGGTGTGCATATAAAGACAAAAAACACATTTTTAAGTGTGTATATAGTGAAAAGAGTGTGCCAATAGGTACACCCTTTTAAAACAATGTTTTTTTGGAAGGCAAATTTTCATTTCACACCAAAGGTATATACAATACAGCATACCAATCAAAATGATTAGTACAACATACATACAAGATCACCCTTTGTTAGTCGCCCAGGTTATCATTACAGGGCTTGCATTTAAACACTAAACGAAAGCCAATTCTCCCACACCAAATTATGTTGTTTCGCCTGATTTTTAACCCATAGAAAAGGAGTGGCCTGGACTTCACCAACAATGCGATCCAAGTGTACACGCTTACCCGCAAAAATTAGCTCATTTCGGGTCTTCCAAATGATCCAAACAGCTACTAGTATTATCGTTTGAATAAGTTTTTTCTTGCTACGAAGAACCCCGAGACTGTTGTGGATGTTGAGTAGGTCCTTGAAAGAGAATGCAAAATCAATTTAAAACAAGAGCGAATTACAAGTGTTGTCCTTGTTTTTATATCAAATTTCAGGCGGTATCTTTTGTCTTTAAAATTGATGAGTTATGTCCTTTAGGCCTAACCCAGTTAATTTTCTTTGTTAATTCAGATCACAAAAGGGTATTTTAGTCTTTTCACCCGTTTATATATAAAAGAATTAACAAATAAAACAACCAAACAAAATTTGAGACATTGAAGAAAGTCAATGGTCAAACCATTGCATAGCTAAACTGTTACAACCCAACAAGATTTCACTATTAGTTGATGTTTTGGATGATGGGTCAACAATGGTCAAACCACTCTGATTGCATAGCTAAACTGTTACAACCCAACAAGATTTCACTATTGGTTGATGTTTTGGATGATGGGTCAACTGAAACCAAAATAAATAGTGTAAGATTGATAGAAACTTTGAGTCTTTTAGTTAACAGATAAGATGTTGGGTTTGAGGACGAAAGTGAGGGCCTATAAAAACTAACCACCAAACATTCCTCCTTTGGTATGATTTTTGCACCCACCTGCACTGCAAATTGTTTATATATATTAATTTGTAACATGAATAGTATCATCTTCTTTTGTCTTTTATGACTTTTCTTAACTTTTTGTTTTTTTATTTTGTAACAAAACTTGGGTTTTTTTTTTTTTTACTTTTTTCTGGATTTGGTTGTCGATCGGTTGCTACTTAGTAAGGTGTTTGGTGGTCGCACTTGGTCCCTCGGGGTTTTTTCACCCCCTCGACTTTCTAAACGTGTCGGTATAAATTCGACTTCATCTACTTTTTTACATAACGTGAGTCACTTGGTGTTAAAAATTTGTAGTTTTACATTACATTTTTTTCTCGGTTTTGATTGTCGTTTGGTTGCTACTTAGCACGGTTTTTACACCTCTAACCCCACAACGCTGGCAACATGGTTTTACGTCTTCACCCCACAACGCGGGGAATTAAGCCTAGTTAATATTAATTAGACGATAGATCAGGAAATTGACATGATAAATTACTAGATGAAATCAAGAAATACCACCGATTCAATTAAATAAACTTGAAAATTTAATGATTATTATGGCACCGTCTAAAACTATGGGAGAAAAGATATGTGAGAAATTATATATATTTTTTATATTCTAAAAATCTTTTTTTAAATGGTTGGATTTTCGTCTTATTTACACAATTAGTCTCTGGAAAGGTAAATTGACGAAAATGCCCTCATGTGTAGGGCACATGATCAAAATTAACAAAAAATTTAACTGAGTTAGGCAGAAAAGACAAAACGTGTAACGCACCCTTCCATTTAACTGGTTAAGCCAAAGCACTTATGAAGAAATGAGTTGAGCCAAACCACTTTTTTTTACCATAATCCCAAAGAAATAAAGGCACTTATGTTTTTACCTTTTTTAACCGAAACCCGATTACCAAACCTGACCCAATGCTACCTAAACCAAGTATTTAACACAATTGTACATGAAGTCACACATGACCTGAGTAAAAACATAACAAAAACTTTCCACATCAAACTTTCCACAACAAAACTTTTAAACACATTAATTAAAAGAAGATAATTGAGATATATTTCATTTTTTAAACAGCCAACAAATCAAATTTTATTAAAAAAAACAGATTAGCATTGTGCTAATCCACATCCAAAAACAACCAGACAACAAACTACATCATAGACCCAAAAAAAATTAACACGAAATTTCGCCAATTTTCCCATGATAAACCAACGGATTTTGACTGATGTTTAACCCATAGGTATGCCAAAACTCTAATTTCCTACTTTAAACTCTCCACCTTAGGTTGTTTACGGTTGAAGATAATATTGTTTTGACTTCGCCAAATGCACCACACGACCGTTAGAATAATGGAGTAGACAACCTTTCTCCACTTCACAGAGCCTCTCGCTTGCTTATAAAACTTCAACTGGTCCTCGAATTCAAAGAAAAAGAAGCCATAAAGCATGTACCAAGTATTAATAAAGTCCCAGATAGTTTGCGTCATCCCACACGATACTAAAAGATGTTCTGCAGACTCCTCATATGCTCCACAAAAGCTGCACATAATAGACCCAATACTAACACTTCGTCTGGCCGGATTTGTACTCGTAGGCAAGTGATCCAACCCTAACCTCCACGCTAAAAAATGACTTTAAGTGATACCCAATTGTTCCATTCAAAGACCGTGCCATGCTCCGAAGAAGATGTTACATATATAAGAAGCAGGGAATATAAAGGGTAAAAATAGAAGCACGGTTTGTTTTAATAGAGAAGAAGATGAAGGAATATCCATGTACCAGTTTCTGCTATCAGTACTCATGCTTCTTCAGTAGGGAATCCACACACAGCTGGTGTTGGATGAAGTGAAGACAAAATATCAAACTGCATGGAGTCAAAACTTATTTTAGGTATTTGAAGAAAGAACTTTATATTTGAATTAAACTGTAACCATGCAAATAAGAATGAACACAACAAACATTTTTACTTTATTTACGGATATCCTGTGATAAGATCTTTTTATCACTTTTTTACCTTCCGTATAAAGGTTAAACAACAATTTGTTGTCTTCACCAAAACCAGAGGTAGCAATTTTGTCCCATTTACTTATACTTATAAATAGGTCAACTTTGTATATGTTTTATATCTAATGAGTCAATCAAATATTTCGCAAAAATGAAATGGTTAAACGGGTGGAAAGTGCCTTAAATTGTTTTCTAACGCATACTGCCCACTGGATTGCTTTATTAAAATATTTAATGTGTTAAGTAATTATAAACAAAATTTCAAGGGGACAAAAAGTGTGTGGGTCAACCCAACAGATAACCACTTTAAGTTGTTACCCAACCCACCCATTTTGCAATTCCAGTCAAAAACCTTCATAGCCATGTTGTAGAGGAGTATTTGTCATTTTACATAATTACGAAACTGTATCTTCTTAGACTATTCTATGAATTACGATATAAAGCATACCTCATTATCTTCACTTCTTAGTCTACGTCTTATTCGAGCATAAAGGTGTTATACTCTTGAGAGCTTTCGAATCGTTTTTTCTGGTTCAACCAATATTGTTGTACAGACAGCCTACAGAGTCAAACAGATGCATTTACAAATATACAAGTTCACAAACCGTATCAGCAATCTTAATCAAAACAGTATACACCACCCACATGCGTCCTTGCAAACACACACACACACAAACTCCCAACTGAGTAATGTTTCATGTTTACCTCTAAGTTTCTTTTTATGCACTCCCGCGCAATAGAGAACTCCTTGTCATCCTTAGAGCTGCAAAAGGTAAGGGAAAAGAAAACATTATAATTACACTATTATAGTGATTTAGCGGATGTTTAGATAGTAAATAGTAATTTTAAATAATCAAATCTTATAAATCAGCTATAGTGAATCGAGGTGGAGATAGTTTTATGGCTATTCTTGCACGAGATAATCAGCTATAGTGAATTTGCATAATCTAACTATCAATTATTTGGAATGACCAAAAAGGCATTCTTGTGAAAACATGAGATATGTCTTGTGAGATTGAGAGTAAAAAGTCAGGTTGGGTATTCATGTATTACACATTAGCGACAACCGATTTCTTCTTGAGTAAAAGTCGTTTACTCAACAAAAATTCAAGTATTACTTATCTTCTAAGAACAAACCAATAGATGATATGCTATTCTCTAGTAAAAGATTAAACCCGAAATTCAAGTTTGGCCACATAATTTTTGGTGTCTATTGGCCCATTCAATAAACTTGTATATAATAAAATGTATGTAATAAAGCAATATCGGTGGTTTTTATGCTTTTAAATTAACATCAAATGGCTTTTAGTTAGTTAGAAATAAAACAAAGAAACCAACCAAAAAATTGAAAACAAACCGGTGATGAAGTGAACAGTGGACATAAAACTCTAAACAATACCGAACTTTCATTTATCACCTGCACGCACATGGTTCCCATCATAAAGACAAAGTGGCCTCATTTAGCTTCCCTTTTTAGTCCTACGTATTGAATAATATATCTTTGTAATTTAATATATCCACATATAAAATTATAGGCACTGGAAGATGAAATATATGAAAAAAAAATATTATACATAAAAACACAAGATCATATGGGATCAACAATAAACTTAGAAGGCATGAAGATTCAACTTTAAACATAATCTCAATCATGGTTTTTTGTATTTGAAGTGCATCACAAATCAAGAAAATGCTCTTAAGTTAGAATAACCCAAAGATGAAAAGATGGATTCGAAGTGAGTTTTTTTTTTTAATAATAGTTGATATGATAAGTACAAAAGTATCAACTTTTTTTAAAAAAACAAATGGAGAAACATGATCTTGAAAACAACCAAACAAAAAGAAAAACTAACAGAAATTTGAAAACAGGGGAATGAAGAATAGTCATTTCTTAAGATCTTAATTTTCACCATGATTTATAGCCACTTTAATGGCATCCAACATCCTCACTGAAATATATGTATTTAATTTAAATTAGCTTAAGATTCAAGAAAGTTAATCTATGTGAATACAATCAATAATTAGTTATAGAAAATTTACCGGTGTCAAATTTGTTTGGGGATGCAAAATAATGCCTCTTCCAATAAGATCTCTTGTGACCAAAGCTCTAATTTCATCATCAAAACCCCTGCAATGATAATTTCACTAAACTTGCAGTCTTGGAAACAAACAATAATAGAACTACACACTTCAAATAGGATTTCTAGATGTAAACATTCAATAACCACATGAAACCTAAGAAGATTAAAACAATTCAATAATCACATTTGCAACCTAAATTTTGAGCCAAAAAAAAAAAAAAAAAACAATACCCACCACTCGATGTTAGACCATCGTCGTTCTTACACCATACAAACCCTAGCCACAGCCAAGAACCTTTTTAGTCATCACGAACGGCTAAAACAAAGATCTGGAAAAAAAATCTAAACATATATACAAAAAGCAATTTGGACTCGAAATTACCATCATATTGTTTATTATACACTATGGATTTCATATATACAAAAAAAATCATTAACATGATATAGATTATAGATAAAAACTAATTTACAGCCTAAAATTTCTTAAGTTGGTAGCAATTTCAAGCTCAACAAATCTCATGAACAATATATACTATATAAATCAAAATCGCACCTCGAAGCAGTTAGTACCGGACTAAAAAATATCATGAATCTGAAGTACCTGAAAGTTGGAGGGGTTCAATTTTTATCTGATTGCTCGACTAAAAAATTGCATTCAACTGTTTGAATCTGATTACAAAACACCATAAAAATAACTAATATTGAAGAACAAAGAATAACAAACACCTTTTAATAGACTAAATAAACGGAAACCAAAAATCAACATATACTATTTAAAAAAAGGAAAAAAATGCATACCTGTGAACTCCAGATCAACTGGTCGGAACCCTAGCCGTAATTGCTGGAGGCGGCGGCTAGGGCATTCCGTTTTAGTTTCCTTGTCAACCGAAGCAACCAAATCCTGTCGTATATTAATTGGGTAAAAATAGGTTCACTTGCTATACAAAACATACCATCAGCAATTTGTATTCATGTAATGTAGAAGCATAATCCACATGATATCTATAAGCAAACCTGGTATATTTTCGAACGGTTTGTAATTGCAACATCACCTTTAAAGAGCTGGTGAATGTCTGCAGTAAGTAGGTGCCTTGTAACGCTATATTTGAGCATATTATTGTTGAGTGTCCACCTTGCCATGTCTTCGTAATATCAACCATATTTAAAAAAGCTATGCATATTGAAAATAAATATTAGAACGGAAGTCATTTTTATCTCTACATATTTGACGGAATAAAAAACATATTATGATTTGTACCAAGAAGCCAGTAGAATATGTTATCACCTGTTCTGGGGTGAGCTCAAAAGTTTTACCGCCAATAGTAAAGGCGATATTAGGCATGTTGGAAAGACTGTGGCAATCCACTGCAGATTCTCCCATAGTACTGGGTATTCGGTCACACAACTGCATTTAGATAAATGAAAACCTCAGACCCAAAACTCCATATATATGTGTGTGTGTTCTGGTTTCTTTCTTTGATCACATATATTACTTCACCTCATTGACATAATTAATTATGCTATCTTCAGTCTGGTTTCGTTTAAGTTGGCTTTGCATCCAAACAACAACCATCTCACAGAATGTACAAATCCCGTCATTTAATCCAGCAGAAGACTTCCCATTATTCTTGTCAACCACACTCTCGATTATTGAACTGTTAAAAATAACTGTTAGTAACAAACGGCGATGACAAAAGTTTACGCAACTTGCAATGTGAGACTGGCCTAACATCTCGCGAACCGTCAAAAGTGCATAAATTCATTTGAGAACAGATTTTATCAGGTTGCGCCTACAGAATATCACAACATATTTAGGTTGGATGTCAGAAGTTTTACGAAATAAACTATCAAGCATGCTTGTGCGTATAAACGGCATTATGCTGGTACCTCAGATAAGAGCATTTCGATTATAGTCTTTTCGTACTGATCAACCAGCGTCTTGCATTGCTGGCTCATTACTCCCGCACCACCGATTGCGTGATTGATTTGAGTGATGATGGTCTATGATAGTTTTGATAATTTTAGTGGATGTTAAGTCACAGATAGGCCAGCTAGCATAATTTGACAATTGGATTCAAAAAGTTTGAAATATTGCCATTGCATCCGACTCGTTAACTCCATCTATTTTTCTCCGTCAATCAGTGCACATAAGTAGTTTGATTTTTGTTCATCAAGTGTTTGACAATCACATCTTAAATAAAACATGCTTAAGAATCTCATCAAACATAAACTAAAAACTAAAAGTTATATAACACAACTTATATAGAATAGATAAAACTTAATAAAGCATTAAACAAATGAACTTACTTTACTTGAATCGATGGAGGTGGTAGTAGCCTGCAAGGATAGCAATGTGTGTTGCATGAGGTAGCTTGGTGGCACCACTTTTGTTTTTAGGCTGAAGTCGAGCGAAAGAACCCCGTAGTTACCGAAAGAACCCCAAAGTTTATATATATGACTTTAGCTATAAAATCACCCTCAAGAATATAAATAATGTGCAAAGATTATGTTACATAAATCAAAACCTTAAGAACTAATAGAAAATTTCAAATATTAAAGATACTGTGAAACCAACAAATATATTAAATACCACATTTTGAGCTGCAACCTTTTTCTCATATCAAATTAAAAGAAAAACTATTCTTACTTTCTTTCTTCAAAACTCTGAAACCTTAAAATATATCAGCTGCAACATGTTTCAATCGCACTTTTGAATACTAAAAAATTAGTCTTCTTTCTTTATAAAAAACAAAGCACTAACAACACAAAAATATAGCAGTTTATAAGTGAAAATGAAAGCCATCAAAACCAAAAAATCAAGAAGTTTGTGGGTCAACATTTGATCAAACAAAATCCAAAAAACTTCCTGTTACTTGTTTCCCTCCACCACCAAAACTCTTTAATCTAAACCTTAAATGACCACTATATACCTGCAACAACCACCTATAATTAGATGGGTATAAAATTATGCCATATAATCATTGGATAAAAGCAATAACAAGTCGAGTATAAATTAATAGTAGCGAAACCCTAAAATAAATTATTAACACCAAAGCTTTTATATCAGCTGACACTCTTAACAATTCACCTTTCTTCTTCCTCAACTTCAAGCGAAACCCTAAATAACATCCAGATCCAGCCGTCACCCCAGCAAACCTTCATTCTTCTTCTGCGTTCAAATCAACAAACATCACCATCAATAAGTCCTAACTCAATAAGTCCTAACTCAATAAGCAAGAACACCAACAATTACATAAGGTGACAATGTGGGGTTTAAGATTTTAAAATCAACATGTAAACCAACTCAAAAATTAAATCGTAAAAACTTGTATACCTGTAAATCTGAACCTGAGAGGCTAGATTCTTCATTGATTTTGTGAAATCTTCACCAATCGGCTTGAATCGCCGTCATCCTTTTTGAATCACCATAGAGAGAGAGAGAGAAAGCAGATAAAAGGAAGAAGAAACATCTTGGTTCAGAAGGAAACACTAACGAAAAAGAAACATGTAGAAGAAAAGAAAACCTTAAATAGATTGATAAAAGGAAGAAAGATTGATGTCTTCGTTGATAAACATCGCGATTAGGGTTCGCGATGATGAAAGATTGATGTCTTCGTTGAGATTTGGAGTGAAACGGCCAGACAAATGGATATCAAAATTAGGGTTTGTGCAAGGGAAGAAGCGTGTTTGATATGAGACCCGAATCCAGTAACGACCCAAAGTCCGATCCATCCTCAGCCGGATCCCGCTTCTTTTTTCTTGGAATCGTGATTGTAGAACCAAAATGTGATTTCCCTCCTAAACTAAATTGCCACATCAGCCAAGATGGCCAAATACAAATGCCACCTAGCCCAAATCCATCTCATTTATATATATATATATATATAGATTTCCTGAACGTTCCTTTCCTACTAAAATGTATGTGTCGCATCTTTTCCCAAACCGGTACACCTTTCAGTTCTCCAATATCCTTTTTATTTCTTCAACCACCACATCATTCAAATCTCCAAATCTTAAACGTCCGTCAACTAAAACGAAATTGATGTACCGTTACTATCTCCTAATATCGTTCTCCGTTGTTCAAACTCATTCTGATATTGCAACCCTTCACTCACGCTCGAATTCGACATAAAGTAGATTTTGAAAGGATTTTGGTTGGAGCATATTATTATTTTAATGAGATAATTAATATAAAGGAAATCTTTTAAAATCTACTTTTCAGAAAGTAAAAGTAAGTAGGTGTTATTATCCATATATTATATTAGGGGTGGGGGTATTCACTAGTGATAAAATTCTATCACTCACAATATCCAATCATGTTCCGTTGTGTCAGCAACCATTTTTCCATCACTCACAACCTTTTTTGGTGGCAATGGTCATCACTCACAACCACACCCAACAATTTCCCCCAACCAACAATTACCCTCACAAAAAAAACCATCACGGCGTGAAGAAAATAACGAAATCGGAAACCGTTGAACTATCACGCGTTATACTTGGTGGAGGTGGCGGTGGGAATTTGTGATTTTCCACGCGTTATATATGGCCATCACGGAAAAATCACGGTCCGCCCCCTGTGGCCTTAGTAACTATAAATAAACATGTGTTTCTGATTATCGTATTCAAAGAAAATTTTAGTGTTCAGATTACCGTATTCAAAGAAAATATTAGTATTGAGTGTGAAGGGGCTTGGAAAATAGGGCATGAAACATCATGTGACGGTCATACATCGCCACATCATCAACAACATTTTCCCCACGACATGAAGAAACCCCATGCCTCTTGCCCCACGCCACCTCCACGCTACCCCACGGGGCGATGTGAAGAAGGCTTTCACACCATTTCTAAGTCACCACATCGTATGATTTCAGGTTCCTAGAAAACAAGGTTGCCAAATAGTATAATCTATTCTTCATACGTTCACGAATTGAACCAAGTATTTATTCATAATTAGATTTATATTAATTACTACAAATTATAATAGCCATAAATATAAAATATTGTCAAATATTTACTTTTATCAATGCCATAATTTTTCTTATAACGCGTTTTCATTATTCGTAAGATTTCAAATATTATAACTATGGGTGTTGCGCGTGTATACATCACTGCACTGTTTATTATATAAAGTTTCGATTGTTATCAACACCGTGTGCAAGGTACGAGTTTATATTATTTCATATTTTTAAGGTGGTGTTCAACTGTCACAAAAATCTTCATGCAAGCATCTTTCTCTTCTGAATAGGCACGTACCATCAACATATATGTACACTTGATAAGAATATATATATATATATATAGGGGAGGGTTATCTTGAGAACGTTAAATATTGCGAGAACCGTGAGAACAAATAAAAAAACCAATCAAAACCAATTTTTTTAATAAAAACCTCATTGTAATTAAAATACAATATCAAAAAATGAATTTACAACATCAAATAATTCATTACTCATCTCAAAATCACTTTTATTAGAATTTTTACACATGTGTAAATATAACAAATTTACACATGTGTAAATGGCAAACTTACACATGTGTAAATTTTCTTTATTTACGAATTCACGTAAATTAAAACTTATAAATGGAATTTATAACATTGTATTCGAATAATAATGATAAGTGTAAAAAGAAATTTTTAATTTAAATTGTTTTTGACAAAGTTCTCGTGATTTTTTTATTCGTTTTCACGGTTCCCGCGATATTTAGCGTTCTCACTTAAACCCTCCCCTATATATATATATATATATATATATATATATAGGTAGAGGATCCTGTAAAAAAGTGCTCAAAGTGTGAGAAGTGTATTATAACACTATATATAATACTATATAACACCATATAAACACCGTATAACAATATGTACCACCATATAATATCATATAACACTATGTAACACTATATATCATTATATAACAAATATAACACTATAGGTTGTCTGATAGCATGTCTATGATAGATGTATAGTGTTATATTTGTTATATAATGATATATAGTGTTACATGTTGTCACACCCTCAAATTACCACCTAGGGAGTGTCCCTGTTAGGCGTGTGACCACTAGTAATGAGCCACCAATTACATTGAATCCATAAGTTTAAAATAAAGTTTCATCATTTAATAGTAATAAAATCCAAACATAAGTAATTCAAAAACCATCAAGTTCAGCGGAAGCGTTAACGTAACATAATATAAATACTTTCCAAACAACCATAGTAAATAAATGTTCGATAAATAAACTCATCAATGCAACCATGACCACTCACGCCCTCCAGCCAGCAAGTTCCTGTTCCCAAGTACCTAACGACCTGCGAGCATGCAACAAGTGTATCAGACAAAGCTGGCGAGTCCACAGTTTAAGAAAACGTTTGTTACCAGTTGAATGTAAAACAGTTCAATAACCAATGCAAGTAATATTGTTAATATCTCAATTCCGAACAAGACGGCTCCTGAAATACATGACTGCCCTTCCCACGTACTCCTATCTAGTACTGGGCCCCGACTGGGTCATTAGTTCACATCCGTTCTATCTAGGAGCGGTGTGAGGGTGCCAAACCTAAGTAGCGCTACCAACTAATACCCGTTACCCTCCAGGTAACATAATAAGGGACTTACAAAAATGATAGGTGAGAATATTAACCAATATACCCGTTTTTACCCAGACCACTGACTGTCCCCAACCACTGGGACGCATGCTCGAATGTAGTGAACTCACCTTCGGTTTGCTCGGTTAGATTAAATATCTTGTTTAACAGTTGATCAGTCAAGCCCTACCGTAGTTACCAAAGATAGTCAGTTTCATGAATTCATAGTTCACGCATCTAATCACACGTTTTGTTCAAACAGTGAGCAATGAAACATATAACATCACGTACGTCTTTCAAGCATTCGGGGCGTGGTATATGTACAATGCAAGCTTACATAGCATACCAATCGTATTTGGATCACATAAGTTTTGTATCACAACCATCACTGTCTAGCAACACAATCCACTATTAACATGCGGCCAATTAAAAATATCCCAAACCACCGTCCCAGTAATTAGTTAATATAAAATTAACACACTTTAGTTATCATGTTTTGATTATGCGGCCCAGTTACTCGATCCGTTATCATAAGCAGTCCACTTATTATGTCAGGCCCACTATAAAGACATATGATCACTAATACACATTCAGTTAGCACAAACATGTAGTCCACTGCCATCTTTACACGAAAATTGTAAGTTGTTGATCCTAAGTGATGTGCATTATTAGATTTGCATAATTATCTCATGACCATTCGGTCATACCTATGTGTGTGTGTGACCCATGCATCCAATTAATGTTGACAGTGACAAGCATTACAAAACAATCAAAATGTCCCTATCTCTTATAACTACACTATCATCATGGTAGCCAAGAATAGTCAAGACCCATCACATGCAACATCACATCACACATTAATTGAGGACTTGTCATTATCTTAGCATAGGAATCATTCATCATTTTCTTAAAACCACATCGATCATCATCATCAAAAATCGGCGTCACATGTGTTGGTTTGGGATTTGTGACTTCAATCTTTATTACACAGTTTCATATTGGGTGAATCATCATCACAATGAACCCCTAACATGTGCATATTAACTAATCATGCATGCTTTGACAAATACATCCTACAATCAGTCCTATATTATCTAATAACCATGCTATACCTATTATGATTCTCTCACACATACAACCCTTCATGCACATAACACCACCAACAATCAAAAGAGTTAATATAAACATGTACCTATTACTTCAAAAGGGTTGATCGATAGATTGCTATTGCTATAAACCTACCATAACATAGTCTAGGTTGTAACCTATCTTGATTCATATAATGCACCTAATCCAAGCAGACAGTCATCAAATTCTT